>VZSF01005147.1:561941-632523 GCA_013398295.1 Chionis minor
TCCCCGGCTCGGAAGGCTGCGGTGCGTGCGGCGGGGACCGCGCTAGAAATGGTGCCCTGCGGAGGGGCGCAGGGACGTCTTTGGAAATAAGCACAGTAAACTTCTTTTTTCCCCCCCGTTTTAGCGGGCTAAAAACTACAATGCTGTGTCCATTCTGTATAAATACGTTGCTTGGAATTTCCGTGGAGGCTTTGTTGTTAGTTTAGTAAAATACAAAAGATTTTTGTACTGAAGGACAGGAAAAGGCCTAAGAGAAGGAAAGGGCAGCTGTGAAAGCATATCTTTAGCTGAGAGTAGTATCTGCAGTTTTATCATACGTCTTACTCGTATTTTGCTGATTGCTCAGAGTAATTCTG
This sequence comes from Chionis minor, assembly GCA_013398295.1. NCBI lineage: Eukaryota > Metazoa > Chordata > Aves > Charadriiformes > Chionidae > Chionis > Chionis minor. The sequence goes on from VZSF01005147.1 coordinate 562,298, forward strand.
TGTGTTATTTTGAATCAGTTGTGTGTGGTATCAGCTGACTTCATACATGTTTGAAAATCATTTGAATTATTGCTTTATATCATGTCTAGGTGATGCAGGCAGCATACTAGCAAGGGATGATATGTATAGGAATGGGCAATGTATTACCTAAAGCGTTTTAGGTCTTACGTATAGAACAAAGTAAATTGGCATCTAACTGCAGCTAAGGGCAGGTGGCAATGAAGAGAAAGATGTCTTTTGGCACAGTGTGAATACTCTGAAGACCAGAGCAAGTGACCAAGTCAGATAATCACTTGATCAAGCATAATTGAAGATGTGTTGTAGAAAGCAGGTTCATGACAGATCTTGGGCTGAACAGGAATTCTTTGGGAATAGAGGAGGGAGTGATGTTACATTGAACTGACTAGCTTGTGAGGTTTGCTTTGTTCCCGATCCTCTCCCCAGATCTGCTCCAGGAAGATGATGATTCCTGTAGTGATTATGGCAGTCGTGACAAACCAGGAACCGCTTTAGGAAGGACTGTGCAAGATGGGAATGTGCTTTTTCCAGATACTTTTCACACTGATCACCTTCTGTTTTACGAGCGATTTAAAGCTTACCAGGATTACATCTTGGGTAAGTAATTTCTTACTAGAAAAAGAACATGTAATCAGGTTTCTTGTAATGACTGTTTAAATGATCTGGTTTAAATCGAGTCAATTTCATGTTAAACTGTGAGATGCTCTTAATAACGGGGACTAGAAAAGATGTAGTGTACCTCTATCACTTATGGTGTAACCTTGGCTGCTCTAGCTGGTGGACCAGGAGGCAATGGCTTTAATATAAGTAAATAGAATCTGAATGATTGAAAGGAAAAGATGCTAATACTGGATTCTGTGCCTTGTTTTAAATGATCTTGCTAGAACTCTTGTGTGTGTAGTAAGACTGTTTAAGATAAGGCACAGGTTAGGTGTTTAATATTGCTGGTGTGGAAATCTTCAGTACCTGGAAGGCTGAATACTGAGTCTCCTCTTCCAGAGAGGCGCAAAACAGATGACTTTTCAGCTGTCACTGAGAGAGACAGCAAAAGTTCTGGCAGTTATGAGCAAAAGTTAATGAAGTTCAACTGTAGATGTGGTAGAAGAACATTTCAACTGTGTTGACTTCAATTTTCCAGTGATCTGGAGGACTCTTCTTGCTTAAATGTACTGTCTTCAATTTCTTTTTAGCTGACTGCAAAGGTTCTGAGGTGAAAGAATTCACAGCTGAGTACCTGGAGAAGGTCCTTGAACCATCTGGATGGCAGGCGGTCTGGCGCACTAATGTGTTTGAGGTCCTCGTTGAGGTAGATGGAATGCAGTTGTTCAGCAACTTGTCTCCAGTTTACATCACTTATCTATGAAGCTAATGAGCTGGTAGAAGACAGTAATGTTTTCATATCTAGCCATCACTGGCAATTAGAGCAATAGGAGTTTCTTTCAAAAGAAGCCTTGTTCTGAAGCACTGTGTGTGTTACGTACTGGTGTGCTTCCTTCACCTGAAACCATGGGGTTGGAGTCTGTGATGCGATACTTGCATGAGAAGCCGTCATTGCAGTGAGGCACAACTACTCGGAACCAGCTCTTTAGTGCTACAGCACACATTACAACTTTGAAAAGCCATGCACTAGGTAGACTTTCTGGTTTTGGGTTTATTTAATTTTTCAACCTTGGAATTTGCCTGTCTACCATTTAAAATTCTACTGTTGAATTATAGCATTGTCAGTGAGACAGGTGAATTTCATTTTCTGTGAGACACCCATAAAGTGGTGTTGATATCTTGGAAAATAAGAGATTTGGTTTTGTTTTGTTGATACTGTCAGCCAGTTGTCTGTGGTCTTTTGGACCACAAGAACAAACCAACACAGGGAAGCAACTTATTGGACTGAGTATTATGAGGGATCTGAACAAGGTTTTGAATGTGGAAAAGGCTCTACATGTGTGCTTCTGAGATGCTTAATTCTGGGGTTGTAACTTCAGCTGAACAGATTGCCTTCACGGTACTGTGCAATGTGCGTTGGCTTGTGTGGGTCAACTGACACTTGCAGCATGGCGTGCTGACTTACGCATTACATGTTAGCCTTCCTCAGCTGTATCTAAGGTTCTGCCTAGAGAAATTTTACTAACTATTTGTTCCAACAGGTTGTTGATGTGGAGTACGCTGCTCTGAAAGCAGTTGTGCAACTCAGTGAGCCTTTTGTGTGCGAGTCACGGGTTAGCACCTTTACCTTGGAGTGCATGCAGGAACTCTTGGAGCTGAAGGAGCGTCAGATACCACTGCAGGAGCTGTGGGTTGTGTATGATGAGTCGGGAGAGTTTGATCAGACAGCACTAGCTGTAGAGCATGTCAGGTAAGAAAATGCTCAAGGTTTAATTTTTGTCTTGAACAATTGCACTCTGGTCATACCCAATGGGTGGTGCCCTGTGTTCTTGTGGTCATGCTGGCAGCTCCACAAGCCAAGCTTTCCAAAGTAAATCTGATGACTGGTGCTATGAGGAGACTGGTCATAAAGAAAACCTGTGGGGTCCTCTGCAGCTACAAGTAATTACACAATCATGAGGTATGTTTAGCTGCAGCTTATTGTCTGCTTTCTGTGTCAAAAGGGAGGGGGGTGGTGTCTGTTTTGCTTTCCCTCTATTTTCCACCCCATGTTTCCTTAGGCTGTATCATGTTGTGGGGTCTAGTGTGGTGTTCCTTTCTCTTCTATAACATTTTGGGGAATCTTCTTTCCTTTTCCTCCCTCTTCTCTTTTTCTGCATTTTGCCTCCTCCCCTAAATTTGCTTTTTCTTCTTCAGGTGTCTGTTTGCATCTTACTACTTTCATTTTCTTTTTCTTCCTATCTCTCTGTGTCTCTTTTCCATCTTTGCTTTCATGTATGAGATGGTGTTTGAAAGCCGTCTCCTAAGAGGCAGTAGGACCGGATGAAAAGCCACAATAGGAGCAATGACCCTCTTGTCTAGAGAATGGGCTGTATTTACAAAGTGGGTGTGGGAGGAAAAGAGGAGAGACTCCTTCTGTTGAGCATTGCTCAGTAGTGGAGATCTAAGCTTGAATGATGGAGGTGCCAATCTCATTATGGAAAAGAAAGCTTGGCTGAAGGATGCCTGGCCAAAACCAAACAACTGAAAAGTCTCAGGATCTTGAGTGTAAGTCTTGTTTTCAAAACAGCTTTTAGCTGTTCAGTCTTTTTTGATGAAAGGCAGTGGGACTCAGGCTGTCAGGAATTTTGAACTTCAAAAAATAAAACTTTTTAGGCAGTTAAACAACAAACAAGAAAGGTAACTTCTGTGTATACTAAATAGTTTACAGGATGGTAACATGGAATTGGAGAGAGGTGATGCTTTGAGATAAATTCTCAGATTAATTACATTTGTGTTTCCAGTGTTGTTGTCTCTGCTCAGGTATATGTGGGCTCCTTTGTGTGTTTAAACGCTTGCTTTCCTTCAAAAGGTTCTTCTACCAGTACATTTGGAGGACCTGGGATGAGGAGGAGGAGGATGATTTTGATTACTTTGTGCGATGCGTTGAGCCTCGACTGAGATTGTAAGTGAACCTTTGATATTATTAGGATGTAACAACAGGAAAGGGTTATGTGAGAACAGTGACAGACAAACAGATTTCAAAGAGAACTGTGAACTAGTAAATCAAAGCAAGTTTGTTCTGGCAGCATTCACTGTCTGACGTTCAAAATTTTGTAGGGAAAGACAGGGTGGCTGAGGTTGCCACTTGATTTCTGAACTTGGTTTTTTCCCCTGTAATTCTTGACCTTCCATCAGATGGCGCTCCAAATCCAGCTATAGCCTCCTTCAAATTGCCAGCGTAGGAATTGCAATCCTAATTAAAGCTAGTGTGGGATGCTCTGATACCTCTGGGCGTAGAATAAGAACCAGAATGGAACTGAATGTAAACAAAAACTTGTAAATTGGTCACGCTGAAGGAGGAATGTCTGTATGTCTTTCCCTAGTGGGATTAGTCAGCATTAGGTTTTCTGAAGGAAGGTGGGTTTTTAATGCTGTCCAGCCATATGGAACTAAAGCAGTGCACAAGGACGCAATCGTTATATTTTTGAGGGTGCTGAATAACCAAACCACATCATAAAACCTACCTGGAATGAATAATTGAAAAGTGATATTTTTTTTTACTGTAGGTTTTCCTCTGACAGTTGATATGGTATCTATTCATTATGGCTTTCATGAGAGTTACTTTTAAATTCCTTTTCTTATTGTAGCTTAGCGTCACAAGTATCTGGAATTTTGTGTGTCATTCAGATCCAGGTTTGATACTGCTGTGATGCTGGGGAACTACATCAGTGAATATTTATAACCTACCCTGAAAAGCTATTTAGAATACAGCATTACATGGGCTAGAACATAGCACATAGGGTGCGCTTTACAAAGAAAATTAGTATCACTACCCACACTAGAAAGGTGGCTGTGAGCCTCTCCTTCAAACAGGATACAAGGTGACATTTGAGGACTCTAGTATGCCTGTATTTTTCTGGGATCAAGTTAGGAGGAAGTGTTATGTATGAAAACTACATGTTTCTAAAATATTTATGCTTGTAGGCTCCAGCAAATCGTTATTCTGTTGTTGAGGTGGTTTTGTTTTTTGCCTTATGGAGACTTTGCATGGAATGAAACTCAAATGCAATGATGTTCCATGTGATAATGTTTTTATTATTTTTTAACACTGTGCACGGCCTTACAGCCGTTTTGTTGAGACTCCAAAATACTTGAACAATGTCTTCAAGCAGAAAAGTAAATGTTATCCTTATTCTCCCATACCGTGCTTGACACAAAGCCTGTCCTTCAAACTACACTGATGTTGGTGCTATCCTCTGTTGTGATCTAAGCATGGATGTGTCAGCTCAGCAATAACATTAATCTTCAATGCATGGAAACATAAGATGCTTTAAACTTTTCAGAAATCTGGTGTGCACTGTTTTAATGAGAAGAGACAATATCTTTACACTGCACGTTAGGTTGTACTAGTCTTTCGAGGCAAGTAAAGCTGTATGAACTGTTTAACTAAAGCTTGAAAACAAGTTTTATGCACTTCCACAGTGACCAGCTCTAAAATGTAGAGTATGCCTTTCAGGGCCAAATTATGTCCAACCTTCAGTTTCCTTCAAATGTTTTATATTGCTATAAATTCTCCTGCTGTTAATCACACTGCATTGACTTAGTGTTACCTCTGATAACCCCATTGCCAAAATTTTGTGAGGTTTTTTGTGTTTCTGTACACTGTGTGTATCAGAACTGCATAGATAGTGACTGCTCTGACTACATATTTTCTTGCTCTTTGCAGTATGCTTTAAGTGCATGATTTAAAGAGCCTCTGAAAGTTGAGGGAACATCTTCCCCTTACTTCGTGTAGCCTCTTGAATAGAGCTATTTATACTGTGTTCATTTATACTGTGTTGGTTCCATACAAAAATGGTGCGAGATAATTAAATCTTGTTTTATTTATATCATTAATTGCTGTCCAGCTTTTTTGTAGTGACCATGATTAGTCTTACATGATTGGCCCCGGAGTTCTTGGCACGGTCTAGCTGGCAGATGTCCTCATCTTTCTGACCTTGGCAATGCAACTTCAGGCTGCGTTTTCTGGCCTGCAATTTAATTTGTAGAGGATACTCTTGGGATGGCACAAAATTTACTGCGCAGTGCCCTCACATCTTCATCTGGTGCTGACAGTGATTCTTTCATTCTGTGGTTTTGCCCAGGTAGTTGTTTAGATTGTTGCTAATAAAGACTTCACGTTGTAGGATTTTTCTTGTATTTCAGACAGGATTTTCTCAGTTTTTCTAATAAGTGCTTAAAACAGACTCATTTTTACATCTAAATTCTTACTATTAATAGCTCTGCTTATGCCCTTGTTTCTGATGATTGTGTATAATCTGTGAAGGTGGATGGGCAATCATTTAGAAAGTAATATGTTTGTGTCTGTTCAGACTTTTGGTTTTGCTGCTTTCAAAAATTTTGAGCAGTGCTAAATACAGACTGCAGAAAGTCTTGCCTAAAGTACCAACAGTCAGGTTCTGTCTGGGTTTCTATTAGATCTTTCAAAATTGTAACTGCAAAATATACTGACCCCTTGCTCTGAATTGCAGGCATTATGACATCCTTGAACACCGTGTGCCTTCTGGGCTTGTAGCTGATTACCAGAACTTGTTGTCTCAATGTGAAGAGCTTTACAGGAATTTTTTGAATGTGAGGAACAGCATATCAAGCAGTGATTCGGACTCAGAAGTAGAAAACGTCTCCATGGTGGAAGGATTAAAATTGTATAAGAAAATAGAGCACTTAAAACAAAAACTAAAACTAATTGAGAATCCTCTGCTGAGGTACTTGGTGGGTTTGTGCAAGGAGGAGGGCCATATGGAGAAAGAATACACGGATGTTCTTTACTGAAGAAAGAACTGATGGTTTTGTTGCCCTTGTTTTAGGTATGTGTTTGGTTACCAAAAATACAGTGGTCTCCAAGCTAAAGGACTGAGACCAACGGGTACCAAGATCACTCATGTTGTATCCTCAACCATGATGGCAAGTCTGCTGCAGTCATTGATAAGGGACAAGCTTTGCCCTGAATCTTGTGGCGAAGAACTAGAAATACAGGTACAGTAACAGGAATTGTCTGTCTACTAATACTTTTTTCTCATCAAGAAACAATGTGGAAGACTAAGTTAATTTATCATCCGCAAGATACTACATTTGCACAGTGTTATTTTTTTGTCAGCCCAAAAACACCCACTGTAACTTAAACAATAATCAATAAGACTGGATGATACAAATAACTTCTTTTAATTCATTTGTGTCTGCTGCGTACTCTTTACAAGCAGTTTCCTTGCTGTGTGTAGGACATAATGAGATAAACCTTCTATAACAATTCTATAATGAAACATAGTAAGGTACTTATATTTAGCTTTGAAATACCTGTGTCTTTTGATGCTACTGATAATGATCTAGAGTTTGAAGAAGGAAATGTCATTCTGTTGCTTTAGTTCTGTGTAGAGGATGTATTTATTTTAGAGCAGTTACGTTTAGTTTTAGTGAATTCGGACAAGACTTACCACTTCAGCAGTTAAGAAAAGTCTGGATTCCTTGGGCTCAAATTAAATTGCTTGCTGTATTCTGATCGAGTTCATGAATTACAGATGGGCAAAATGGAGCCACAGGGAAAGTCCTGGATTAACTTTTGGTCTATAAATCAGATTTTCTGACTTGGCAATTGAAAAGTGCTCTCACTATGATTAGGCTGGAATTTACCGGGAAGAAATAAATGAGCAATTTTTCTGTACTATTTGTTATCCTTCAATACAGAATTCCCCAGTAATATTTGTGAAGAATATCAGCCTGCCTTCTTTGGGTAAGAAAAAGAGCCATGTGGACCTCATATTTGCCACTGTAATATCTAAACTCTGTTTTGGGATGACTTGCACCAAGAGCGAAGGGTTACGTCAGTGTTCAGACCAGCTCAAATCTAGTTGCTGAGTTGTTTTTAGTTTTTATTTGCTTTACCTTCTGTCATCTATTTCTTCAGTAACTGATGGCAAGTCACTTCAGGCACAATTCAAATGTTGGCCTGGAACCAAAGCCATATTGAGGTTTGCTTTCCGGTGCATATGCTCTTCAATCTGTCTCTCTGCCCCAGTTTTCTCATGGGGGAATGGACATGACACAAGCATCAAAGGAATGTTTTTTAAAGATTTTTTTTTTTGTCCAGTGTGCTATGATTTTTGAATTCGAAGTAGAAATTATGTATTACTGGTGCCACTAAAAAGGGTTTCTTTTAAGCAAAAGCAGCAACACTTAATTGAAAAGTAAGCTTTAAGGGCATTAATGCATTCATTTTTATGGCATTCTTCAGGAGCTGATTATATTATTTGTCTTTTACAGTTTCACAATGATCCACTGGCAGCTATAAATGCCTGTTATGAAGGAGACACAGTCATCATCTGTCCTGGTCATTATGTTGTAGATGGCGTGTTCTGCATTGCTGATTCAGTTGAACTAGAAGGTAGAAGGTTTGCTAGCATAAAGGTCCTTAAAACAAAGTAAACTGAGTGTCTTAAACTAGCTCTGCATCAGGATTTACTTTTTGCAGAGTCTGGCAGGAGCATTTGCTTTTTTCATCAAAGGGTACCTATTTCTGCTTGTAGAGCCATGTCTAATGCAGGATGGAGTAAGCTGTTTCATTAGCCATAGTTACATCTGCAAATAAACTGCAAAATTTGCTGATAAACAGCGAATTCATAATTTCTTCCGAACTACTTGTCTGGATAAATGCTGGTTATGTAGATAATAGAGGATTCAACAGAAACATGAGGGACTTGATTTTTTTTTTTTTTTTAATCTAGGAAGCACAAAAGTCGTTCTGAGAGTCTTTGGTTTTTAGACCCAGTAACTTAAAAGTTGTCCTTTTTCTTCTTTACATGTCTTAATCTGCTTCAGAGGTATACTCTGAGACTCACTGCCAGTATAGTGCTGGTGAATAGCGAGGGAAAGAGCCAAGTGCTATTAGAGCTTAGTTTATGGCACTTACTGCATTTCAGCAAGGCGGGAGGCGGGGAGGGGGGCTGCCAGTGTGAATCTGCATTATGTGAAGTGCATGGGTAGAGGAGGGATTGATTTACACTGTTGATTTAAAATGCGTATTTATTCTGTAGAAACAGATGCGACATATGTGATTCCATTTTTCTCACGAAATATTTGTTTGAAATACTCCTGCTTTGTCTAGGATATGGTGCTATCTCTTCATCCCAATTCTTGATTTCTCAGTGTAATTCTTCTGCTTTAGGCATGCACACTCTGCAGTATAGTAGTCTGTATATCACTGGGGCTTGTGCAGCTGTTAAGATACTTATTTAACCGCTTTTTTATCCTGTCAAAACTTCTTAATGGGAAGAAGGCTGGGAGTTTAATTTCCTGCTGTTCTGGGCTGTATTTTTCTTGCCCTTCTCAAGTGTCATTTTCTTTCTCGCCCTTCTCTTGTGTATGTTTGATTTATATAGATATGTGTGCTGATAGATGATGAACCTGCAGGATAAAGGACCTCAATAAAGTGCTTTATTTATCTGCCAAAATGGCATTGTTCTAAAATTGTGTGGGGTGGTATTTATGACAATTGCTTTCCTAGCTTTGAGGAAACAGTAATACAAATAGTGAAACAGCACACCTATTAAAGGATGAGCTGCTCTGTTCTAAGGAGCAAGGCATATAAATATGTATCTTTAGTATGAACCACTATGAATAATGAAGACGTGCTAGGGTATTTAAGCTTCTTATATGGACTGCTGTTAGAGAAGTTTTTATAGCAATAGTAGCAGCCAAAAACATTTGAAGTAGGAGCATCAAGAAAAATTTTGCTGGCGCTGGTCTGAGCAGCTGGCTGTTTTGGTGGGTTTCTTGGGGTGAAGGAGTGACTCATCAAAGATATAATGACACTTTCCTTAGTAGAGCTTTTGGTTTTTTTCCAGCCACTGTGCAAGTCAGTACTAAGGTTGAAAGTACGAGGATTAGTAAGTCAGGGATAAATAAAAACTTACAAGAACTAAATAAGGTTAAAGCAGTAGCAGCTGCAGGAAATCACAGTAAGGATAGCTTTAACACTTGACAAAAACGTTTAGCAAAGGCACCTAAGAATTTCCCTTCTGCTTGTACAGTAGTTGTTCAGGCTGGATGGAAACCTGTAGCATCAGCCCATCTAGTATCTGTGATCCTAGATGGATCTGGATGACAATTGCCTTTAGCTCCTGTGGAGTCACTTAGCTACAGGCAGGACATGCAGCTGTGACCGCATATTGTGTGTTGAACACCACTTGACATCGGGTGAATCTTTCCTTCTCTATTGCTTGACTTGTCACCCGCTTCCTTCTTACTACTAGAGCTGCTACTTCAGAGGTGACGTGTAAAGCAAGCTAAAGGCATGGTTAGAAAACAACAGGTAGTCTGCAGGACAATTATTCCTAAAACTGTTGCTTTGGATAATAACATCTTTCTGTTGTGGTGTGAAGCTAAACTAGATCTGCAGTTTGCGGTCTTGAGGTGCTCTGTTTTTACATACTGGAAGTAAACTGTCCAATGCCACCTCCTGCCCAGGGGCAACCATAAATCAGTAGCAGTGGATAAAGATTTCTAGATAGTATAGTATCAATCACTTAACTCTGCATTAAATCTGCTGTCTTTAAAACTTTCTGCCAACTCTTGTTCTTTTTTTTTTTCTTTTAACCTTTCTACTTGCACATTACAGTATTTATTTATGTACTTGGTTAAAAGCTAGCATCCTGCTCAGGCACTTCTTATCTGAGTTTGTGTGTGCTTTCAGAAAATGATAGGACTCATGCTGCTTTAATGGACGTTGCATTATTGCTTTCCTTATCATGATTCTTGTCAGTGACAAGCAATAAAAGCTTTACATGCTCATAAATTTCCCTGTAAGTGGTTGAATGCTGACAACTGTGGATGGCTTAGTAAATCAACATTGACATATGCTTGTGAAAGTTTCTTTTTAATCTGAATTAATCTGGAAGCCCATGTAACACAGGAACATTAAATTTTGACCCAAGTTTCATTTAAATAGGAAAGTTGAGTGAAGCTTACTAACAACATCAAGTCTTTTGCACTTGCTTCCTTGTGTTGTGGTAATGGCTGCTTTTTCCCCCATGCTCTTTGGAACCTCTGCCAGCTCTAGTGACCTTCTGTACTTTGAAAGCAGACTGCAGGTCCCTGTGTGTCCTTGGTTACTGCATCTCCCTGCTCTGCTGCTAACTTTTGGGAGCGAGTACTTTGGCCTTGGCAAATGTGAGCTCAGTCACCCTTTTGTTTAACTGTCTAAAATAACTGCATTTTATTGTGTGTCATTCAAGTGAGGTAACTTTTGAGTTTGGTTTTAAGTGCCTGTACCTTGGTATAGAGGGGATGTATGGTATAGCCTGGCAACTGGGTGGAAAATCCTATTTGAGATATTAGACCTCAGGTTTTAAAGCTCCGTATTTAATTTAAATGTCTGTTATGACTGTTACCAGTTATTTATCAAACTTGCATCTTTCACCTCTGCTTTAAGGCTATGGCCTGCCAGATGATATTGTGATAGAAAAACAAGGGAAAGGAGACAACTTTGTTGACTGTACAGGAGCAAATATAAGGATCTCGAGTTTGAAGTTTGTGCAACATGATGCTGTGGAGGGGATTTTAAGTAAGTATAAAAGCATCTTGACCTTTTTGTGAATCTTTCATAATGTACTACTAGAATTAAAGCTGAGACAGTGTTGGAGTTTACTAGTCTTAACAAAATATTGTAAAGAGGAGCCCTACAGGTATAAACATCAAGGCTTCCCCCTTTTTTTTTAAACTTGTTTATAATGTGGACATTGAAATAACTTCTACTCTTTGTACTTTCAAGCTATTGTGGCTCTTGCGTTTTATTCTGGTACTTGGATAAGATCATTTGACTTGATAAATTTTCTGCTGTTAACGTAACCTGACTCTGCTGCACAGCCTATGTCAGGCTACATGGAAAAGGAAATAATTTTTCTTTCCACAAAAGAATACAAAAGTATTTAGCTGTAGCTGAACCCAGCCAGCTCTCTGTTGAGGAATGGCACAGGCTGTAGATGTAGTGTAGAATTTTGCTGACAGCACATCTAAACTGAGGCTCAGATAATCCTAAATTGTATCCAATGACCTTATTGGCCCTGGCCTTCTGTATTTGCAGAAGGTGCTAATTAATACTCTACCTCCACAGACATTTGGTTTTCAACATGTTGAAATGTTTGACACCTGTATACATGTATTTAATATCTTATTAATTCAAAAGTCTCTTAGGAATGTAATGAAAAGAATAGTTCCTGTCACTTTCAAAAATAAAAAAAGCCAAAGACCCTCTAAGACAAATCTTTGACTAGTGCTCCCTTGCAGCAGTGTTCCTGCTTATACTAGAAAAATAGCATGAGCTCAAACCATGCATGAGCAAATCAGTAAAATCAACCTGATGTGGCTAAAATTGGTAATTTTATCATACTGCAAAAATGCTAGAAGCCCATCTATCTGTAGGAGGGGTTTGCCTTTGTAACTGGTTCATTTAACAAAATTTGTTTTCTGTGTATGTAGATGTCCATCATGGGAGAACTATCCTGGAGAATTGTGTGTTACAATGTCAAACTACAGGCATAACAGTACGAACATCAGCTGAGCTAGTAATGAAAAACTCGGATCTGTATGGTGCCAAGGTACACACAAACTCTTAACTCTGGATTATTTCCTAAATTAAAATAAAGGTTTCTGCCTGGAAGTAATACAGTCAGTAAGGGGGTGACTTCTGTTGCTCTTGAGAGAATCTTTAAAAATTCATTTTGGACAGTTGCATGTTACTGAGTTTAAGATATTGGTCCCAGTGGTCCTGTGGTCTCCAATAGTATCTAGTAAAGTGTCTCATGCCTATTTGTGTGTGGTGATATGAAAATGATGTAGTGACGGGACATCTGTGAAATAATTGTTGCTGCATGGCTGGACTGATTCATGTCTTGCAATACATTTAGAGTGATTTTCTGTTTTCTCTGCCCATAAATAATTTTCTCATTAAACCTTGCATTTTTTCTGCAAACAAAATACCTTTTTTGGACACCTTGTCCATTGATTCTTATAGAAGGATGATAAACACAGAACTGAACTCTGATTAGGACATTGTGAAGAATGATGGGGCTTTGAGTGTTGAGATGGATCTAAACAACGAGAAAGTAATGCAAGACTGTGCAGTTACTCTTTACCAGAGCTTTTATGGACTGGTGGCAATAATACTATCCATGGGGCCTCAACCTTGAGTATTGCTGCTGAAATTCGTTAATAAAGCTGTGAAGCTGGAGTGGTAACACAATTTTGCGTTGCGCAAACTGGTAGATGAACACAAAGATCTGCAATGGAGTTGTCAAGTTAAATTGGAAATGTGCCCGAACTGTTTGTGAACTGCTATCATTTTTAACTTGTAGGGTGCTGGTGTGGAAATATATCCAGGTAGTACGTGCACCCTGTTAGACAATGGCATACACCACTGCAAGGAGGGAATACTTATAAAGGTCAGTTCAAGGTGGAATGTACTTGTTTTACAAAAGCTTAGAGCTGCTAGAGTTAATGCAAATAACTTGTATTTAGATTGGCTTATAACCTTACTGCCTTATGGTAGAACTCTTATATGTCATATAGGATGGTAATGGTACTTGTTTGCCTTGAGTTCACAGAACGTTAGGGGTTGGAAAGGACCTCTGGAGATCATCCAGTCCAACCCCCCTGCCAGAGCAGGTCCATCTACAGCAGGTTGCACAGGATGGCGTCTAGGCAGGTTTGGAATGTCTCCAGAGTTGGAGACTCTACCACCTCTGTGGGCAGCCTGTGCCAGTGCTCTGCCACCCTCAGAGTAAAGAATTTCCTCCTCATGTTCAGATGGAACTTCCTGTGTTTGTGCCCGTTACCTCTTGTCCTATCACTGGGCACCATTGAAAAAAGACTGTCCCCCTCCTCCTGGCACCCTCCCTTTAAGTATTTGTAAGCATTTATGAGATTCCCCCCTCAGCCTTCTCTTCTCCGGACTAAAAAAGACCCAACTCCCTCAGCCTTTCCTCAAAAGAAGGATGCTCCAACCCTCTAATCATCTTTGTAGCCCTTTGCTGTACCCTCTCCAGCAGTTCTCTCTCCTTCTTAAACTGGGGAGCCCAAAACTGGACACAGTACTCCAGATGAAGCCTCACCAGGGCAGAGTAAAGGGGAAGGATGACCTCCCTCAACCTGCTAGCTACACTCTTCTTAATGCACTCCGGGATGCCATTGGCCTTCTTGGGTTGGTCTACCAAAGCAGTATCCTTGTTCTGTTTCTTATCTGTCAGAAAGAAAATACCTTTTGCAATGTCATTTGCATAGACAAATAATAAAATTCTAGCCAATTTGTAGAACGGATTCTACCCAAAATGAATATTTTGCATCCCTTTACCTGGACATAACATGTTGGATTTCCATTACTTTGCTGTAGAACTTCTTAGATGAACATTATGACAACCCCAAGATAACCATGGTCAATAACGTGATCCATAATAATGAAGGATATGGTGTGGTTCTGGTTAGACCAACGATGCCCTCTGATGTAAAGGATGCTTCAGCGGAGATAACAAAAGGTATTTTTGCCTTCCTAGAAGAAACTGCTAAAACTAGTAAATCTAGTATACCCAGGTTTTTGGATTGTATAACTCATAATCAAGTCTTTTAAATCTTTTAATAATGTCCAGATTGATTTAGCTGAAATACTTTTTCAGAACTCTCAGAATAGTGGAATTTCTTAAAGGATGAACTTGCTGCAGATAACTACTGTGCTTGTCTGTGCTTCATGGTGTGTGTGCACTTCCGTTGTGAACTCCTTATGTTCTGGATCTGTGCTCCCTGCTAAGCAGAGTCTGTATGACTGCCCTCCTTGGGTCATACAGAAACAAGAATGTGATCAGCAAGAAAGCAGATATGGCTTCTCTTATAGCTCTTCTGGTTCATGTTAATTCTCTGCTCGTTTTTTCTTTTGTGCATTAGAGCTGAGATGTGCTCCCAGCACAGAATTTTTTTCTCTGCAGTAAATAAAGTATGACAACTGTATTTCTCATATTATGTCTTATTCAAGAAGAACTGTCACTAAGTGCAATGTGTAAACCTGCAGTCACTTTGTCTAATATCACTGTCACTTGGCAACTTGAAGTCATCTCAAGAAGAAACCTTTTCATTAAGCATCCTGCACTGTATTTGGAATGTGCAGCTATCACTAAGTGGCCATTCAAAAAGTGAGTGGGATGAGGTGAAAATGTTAAGATTGAAGAAAAATTAATTCCAGGAGTTTTAAATCATTTGGCTCTCTTGCATGATGGTTGGTGACATTCTTATTGTTTCCTGACTAGGGAATACACAGCCTACCTGGTCAGGTGATGGGACAGCCTGTGTAGAGGGCTTCAAGCAAGAACTACCTGAATGTGTCACTGACGAGTTGGACCTTTACGAGCAAGCTGAGATTTCTGAACAAACTGAAGGCAATTATGAAATTGCAAATGAACTTGGGGCTACTTCTGCGAAAAAGAGCCAGATGCACAAGAAAAGACTGAGTGAACTGGGAATCACAGAAGCTGATGACAACTTGATGTCACAAGAAATGTTTGTTTCTATTGTGGGCAATCAGTTCAAATGGAATGGGAAAGGAAGCTTTGGTACCTTTCTCTTCTGACTGTCCTGGTTCCTAATGGCATTGCAGTAAGAGATTTGCACAAGCTATTAGTTTCACTCCTGCTTTTGAAGTCAACCTCTTTTTTGAGTTAACCTGTTCCATTAGCTTTCAGTAATGTTACTAAAATGTAACAAATATTTATTAATAATATATGTATTGCATGTGGGAGCTGTTTTTACTGCAAGTATGGATACCATGGAGAAAACAGCACTCTAGCATGGAGAGTTTGCATGTATTCTGCTAATCTACATGTTGCTGCTTTGCTAGCACTCTGAATTTTTTTTTAGTGTATTTATTTAACTTCTCATTGTAAATTAAAAAAATCCTCAAAGAAAAATATAGATAGGGCTTATCATGGAAGAGTGGGTGACAAATATACAGCAATTAGTGGTAATTCTTTCTCATTTTTTTAAACTGTCATTAGCGTGCATCTGACTCCTGTAAGAGATGGACATACTTTTTAACTTTTTTACACTGAACAGAAGCTAGTGAAATCCTCTTCCTTAGGAATGTAGTGGTTGGTTGCCATTTTTCATAGTCGAAGGATTTTCTAGAAAACTTAGCATTTGGCAGGGTAGTATCGTTCAGTTTTCTGTGTCTTTCTGTGCCCAGCTATTTACTTCCAGTAGTTGACAGTGTCTGTGCACCTCTTCCTTAGGGAGGACAGCATCTAACTAAATGCCATTAATCTGAATAAAGAGTAATCAAAATAGATATGTCACTCTCTATTAGTGGTATTCATACTGTACCTTTCAGTACATTTTTTCTAAAAAGTTTAAAACTGTATGCCACTTGTAGCAGCTGTTTTGGAAATGAATGGAAAATTTTAAAAATTACTTTCCACTGCAATCTTATCAGCCCACAGCTGTGCAGCATTCAGTAAAACAAAAGCACTTCAGTGGCTCACTGTTGCCCATTATTGATTTTTACTTGAGGGAAAAATTGGAAGGACCGCCTGATTGAGGACTCTTCCCTTCTCAGTGTCTCTCTGATTTTTTTTTTTAATTACAAATCTAGATGCTTTCTTCAAACTCTTATGTTGTCTTCAAGGGTTGTAGGTCAGTTTTGAACTGGTGTGTGAAAAGTATGTAGGAAAATACTAACTCCTAAGTGATTCAGGATGTCCTATGAAACAATCAAATATGGTGTTAAGCAGGGAAAAGCATGTTGATGGCAACTTGACTTTGGAGTAATTTCTGACAGTAGCTTAGCATGTGTATGCCTTCACTAGAAATGAGTGTGTGGCCTACACGTGGTTATGAACAGTCTGATCCAGATTTTTCAGTCTAGCCATTCTTAAATTGAGAGGACAATCAAAATTCACTTCAGTACATGTTTTGTTTTAGTGTGAGTAGCTGATAGGAAAAGAGAAAGGTGTCATTTACAAGCATTTTTTTTTTACATTATGTGAACCACAGAATTCATTGCAGCTTTCCTAGCCCACTGCTTCTGGTTTTGTTCTGCTCCGCACACTTGACTTCAGGACTAAATCTTGCGTTTTGATGAACAAAAATACCACCGCAGTATCTCAACATGCACAAACCCAGAAATGTTTGCAGCTTAGGGACTTTAAAGAAATATTTGAGTCAAGTGAAAGCCTAATGCTAAGACTGGCAGTAATTTAGTATCTTAAGCCGTTCTTCAGGTCACATGCCATGTTTTATGCTTTCATGTTATGCCTTTATTTCCCAAATGTAATCCTTATTAAAGGACTGGGTCTAAAAACTAATTTTGTATTCTTTCCTCTCATCTTTTTCAAAACTGTAATTCTCCTGAGTGAGTTGCTTTCATGATGTGTAGGTAGCATTTCTTTCTCTTCTGCTTTCAATACCAGCACAGTTTTGGCTGTTCCTCTGCTGGATGCTAATGGTGATTCTATTGTGCAGGTTGTCAGCAGGTCAAGGAGCAAAATGTGAAAAGGTGAGGCTGCTGGTGCAACCTTCAGCCTTCTCCTCTGCAGGAATTGTATGATAAAATTGGGGTTAAGTTCTTGATGACAGTTGAGCCTCAAGGGCTCAAGCCAAACTTTGAATGGAGCCTTCTCATCTCATAGTTTTGTCCTTCCAATCACTTATGTCACTGATAAATGTAAGTTTCTTTACTTTGCAGCTTTAATTCCCCTTCGAAGTGCAGAAGGAGAAACGTTTAAATATAAAGGGAAAGAACTTGAGTAACACAAGGTTTGTATACTCAGCTTGGAGCGACGCATTTTGATAGTGGATTATATGTTTGAAATTATAAATTCAGTTTATCCTCTAAATATTTTTCTTAATTTTTTTCTCACACTTTTAGATTTTCTTAAATGTCTTTATTTTTTTCTTAAAGGTATTTAAGATGTTTTAGCAATGACTAATGATCTAGTCTCCTTTCTGTGAATGTTCCCTTCCTCCTAAATGAGAAACTGATTCCAGAGTGCTTTCTTGTGTAGCTGTCAAAGAAAAGCTGGTGACATTTAATTGCAAGAAATGTTTAAGCAGCTGCAAAATAGCTTTCTCTCAGCATGAGGTTTCCCCATATTATGTATCTAGTCTGTTGTTCTTGGACTTACTGCATTTTACAATTATTAAATGTGCAATTAAGTTTACGCCATAGCTTACACAGTTCGTCCTGACCCCATTTTATTATTGTTTGTCTGGCCTTTCCACTATTTATTCCGTTCTCAAGTCTTGGCAACCTTGACCTTTGTCTTTAACCTTTTCCATGTTCCTTCATGTCTTTACTGAGTAGATAAATTCCTGCCATGCAAATATTTCCAGGAGAAATAAGCTGCATGCGGGCACTCAATGACTTTTTTGCCTCAGTCTTCACTGGCAGGGGCTCTAACCACACTACCCAAGTCACAGAAGGCAGAGACGGACTGTGAGAATAAAGAAATGCCCACTGTAGGTGAAAATCAAGTACAGACCATCTAAGGAACCTGAAGGTACACAAGTCCATGGGACCTGATGAAATCCATCTCTGGGTCCTGAGGGAACTTCTGGATGAGGTTGCTAAGCCGCTTTCCACTATATTTGAAGTCATGGCAGTCTGGTAAAGTTCCTGCTGACTGGAAAAGGGGAAACGTAACTCCCATTTTCCAAAAGGTGGAGGCGGGGAAAGGAAGACCCGGGGAACTACAAGCCGGTCAGTCTCATCTTTGTGCCTGGCAAGATCGTGGAGCGGATCCTCCTGGAAACTCTGCTAAGCTGCATGGAAAATGAGGTGATTGGTGGCAGCCAACATGGGTTCACGAAGGGCGAGTCATGCCTGACAAATTTGGTGGCCTTCTATAATAGCGTTACAGCACTGGTGGATAAGGGGAGAGCAACAGACATCATCTACCTGGACTTAAGTGAATTGTTTTAACACTGTCCTGCACAGCATCCTTGTCTCTAAACAGATTTGATGGACTGACCACTTGGTGGATAAGGAACTGTCTGGATCATCACACTCCGAGTTGCAGTCAACAGCTTGATGTCCAAATGGAAACCAGTGATGAGTGGCATTGTAATCAGGCAAGAAGATGAAGGCCCTGGTGCTAGGGAGCAGGGAGGCATGCCTGAAGTGCCATCTTGACAAGCAATATCCTTGTACAGCAGCTAGGTTTTTTGCTAACTCATCCCCTAACAAGGCAGAAAATTACATCATTGTTCTTCAACAGTGTTATTCTTTTAATTTTAGATCTTCCTCCCTTTGCATCACAACCAGCTACTGATGTAGCAGGGGCAGCTTCCTCCTCCCTCAGATGAAGCAATGCTGCCTGGAGCTTGTGGAAATTTACAGCAGGAGGAAAGCCCCCAGCGTGAACTGATGGGTGCAAAGCCAAGTCTGAAATAACTACCTTCTTTCCCTGGGATCAACTGGTGTGCCCCATGCAGCACGAGGAACTGCAGAGCTTCAGATAAGCTCTACATTTGCTACAGATAACCACACAGCCTTATTCCTCACTGTTCAGGCTGGCTTCAAAAGTACCAGGAATTACCCAGCCAGCTATTGTACAGATCATTCCCGGTCTGAAGGCTACTTGGAGTTTTATACACTTAGAATGGCAGGGAGGTAAACTTTTGTTTTTAATGCTAACAATCTTCCTCTATTACCTTAATCTTCACAGGAGGATTTTTTTATTTGTTTTATTTATGCATTACAGCAGTTGCTGTCACAGTTTCCTGTAGGTAATGTGGTGATGAAATCACAAGCCTGTTTTAGGAAGCCAGAAGTATAAAATTAAAAAGAGACTGCTTCTAAAATGGTCCAAACTGGTTATTATATTCACCTGGAATGTCTGTGAATCACATTCAGCTCTGTTCCAATAAATATTTATTTATATAAAATAGAAGTCTTAAGAGACTGAAATCTTAACCTTGCAGTGAGTAGCTAAGGGGTTTGGCGATTGCTGGTTATGGAAGAGGGCTGATTTGAACAGAGCAAGAATCTAAAGGTAAGTAAAATTTGAAAGTAAATCTAATGTAAATGGCTTACTCTTAGTGCCATTGGCTGACCTGAGGTCTGTCTTGTTCTCTGCTTTTGGATATCGTCTCTGTTCCTCTTCCCCTACCCATGGGGCGATCTAAGCAGGAACAGAATCCCGCTCTCCCCCCAGCACTCTGGAGTTTCACACTTGAATTGCCGTTATTTCACAAATAGTCTATTTGGAATACATTCAAGCAGGTATGCTTTACTTCAGTGCTTAATCTGAAAGTAATCTGGAAATGCTTTTCAAAACAGAAAGTTAAGATCTAAAAGATAATTTCTGAAATACTTCTGAATTTACATTACTATCTTTAAGGTTTCCTTCATACTGTTTTCACCAGGGAAGAGTCAGAGTGGAGTATGGGCCTCATATCTTTTTTTCTGGAGGAGGGAAAAAAAAAAAAGTGATAAAACTCAGCTCAACAAAATGAACTTTTGGAGTAAAGAAAAAAGGTACCACAACTCAATTAGAGGAGCAATAATGCTGTAAGGTGCCTGTTTCTTATTCTAAAATAAAGGAGGGCTGAAGTAAATCTAGCCTCTGTCCTTTAATACATGAGATTAGATACTATGACGTCTGTACGTTGTCAAAGAGATAATTCGGTACTACACAGCAGCAGGCTTGCCAGCAGCAACATGTTATTGTATGCCAGAGAAGATTTTTTTTTCCAGTGCAAAGGAATTTTGCCAGCTGGCTGGAGGGTTTTTTTAGTGTAATGTTTTACCTCATCTTCTGCTGAAACTACTTATTGTAGGCTTTTGTTTGCAAGCATAAATTTTGTGGATAATATTCGAAACATTGAGGGCTGAAACATAAGAACTGAAATGAAAGTGGCAGGTTCTCATGTTTTGTAGGATGGATATAGCTTCTGCATAGTGCAATTTGAAGGAACGTCATGCAATTTTTTTGTTTTGCTCTATTTACTAATAAAGCAAATGCACCATTTACAGAATTTCTGAGAATGAGAAATTTAGAGTGTTTGCTTTGAAACTGTTGTTGGATAAAAAGATTTTATTTTAATTTTTTCTGGTAATAATATAAGTCATTGTATTACCATGCTGGAGGCAAGTGGAGTTGAGCAATCCATATTCTGACGTGTTAAATTTTAAAGTGAATGTTTTCCTGGATTACCTAGCTATTTAGGAAGAGGAAAGCTGCCTTGCTTTCAAGTGTGGATTATGGCTTCTTAAAAACTCTTTGGTGTATTGGAAGTCCACTTTTTAGAGTCATATTTGAACTAGTTAAGGCAGGATAAGGAATAATACAAACAGAAAGTATTGATTAATACCTACAAGACGGTAAGGAGGCCAAGAGTTAGCTGAGCTCATTTTTACACCGGTTAATAGTGGTATGTCTTCTACTGCTAGAAAGCTAGCAGCGCATCCCATTCTATTCTCATTTCTGGTTAGGTGCAAGTGTGGTCGTGTGAGAAAGAATTTTATAGTCTGAAATTGCTGTTGCAAAGACTGAAAACCCAGGAGCCCGAGCTGAGGGCTGAGGAGCTGGCCTGGGAATGATCTGCCTGGTTCCCGTGAGCTTGACTTGTGCTGCAAGCAGAAATTGGTGACAGCCCTGATGTAGGAAGGTTCCTTGGCTGATGACTGTGGGCAATCAAATGTACAATTACAGGTCCTGGTAATTTGCCTGATGGAGCTTTATATTCACTTTCTTATATACCTGTAGCCAGGGTAGCTGCAGCAGCTCAACTCTTATTAACTGCTTCAGTACCCAATGCCCTAGATTGGTCTTGTAAGGCCACAGAGGTGTCTATGTTGCATGGCTACCTTGTCGTAGGTATCTGAGCCAGCAATTCTAAAGCTGCAGGTGTGCTCTATGGGAACACGTCAACATGACACTGTCTGTAAATAGAGGTAATTGTTGCCATTAAACGTGACCATCCCAGCCGAAGGTGCTAGAGCTGTTTCTAGATGCACCTCTGCCTCTGCTATGGCAGGATCTGAAAAAAATACTTTGCTTAGGCATTTTAATGCTTTGTGGCTACAAACTGTGCTTTTAACAGCATCCCCTTAAATTCAACCTTGATTTTTGTTAAAAAATAAAAATAAATCTTACCAGAGAGGATAATTATTCCAAATTGGGTTTTTATAATAAAACACCAAAGCTTCTGCCAGAGCTGCATGTACAACAATTACAAAATGTGATTGCCCTGGCCCAATTAATGGAAAAAACCAACCCCTTGTGATTGAGTAGTCTCAGTTTAGATAACATCTGTTGGTTTTCATGGTTTTTTTTTTTTATTAAAAAAGAGAGGGTGGAAAGAAAGGAAGATGGAGAAGGGAATGTCCAGTAGATATCATTGCAACGCAGCTCCTAACATCTCTGTCAAAATTCTTTTAATATTATCAATGCCTCGGAAGACAAAGCTTATATCACTGAAACGAGTAACAGACCAGATCTTGACAGACATTGAGGCAACTCAGCAATGCACTTTTCAATGTCGTGTGCAGGGTAATAGGCCGGAGGTGCTGGACTTTTCAGTGTTCGGCAGTGAGAGATTAACTTTCTGAAAAGCTTGACTTAGAGTTCCTTCTTAAGCCCACAGGCAAGCAGATTTCTGTTTAGTGAATTGATCATCCAACTCTAGCAGAAATAGTTACCCTTTCCTCCTTTTTACAAATGCTTTCATCCCTATGGCTTATACAGAAACATCAACAAAGTGTTCAGACTAATTTCAGCTTCTTTATTGTGCTTGTTTCTGGTTGATCTTGACAGACTCCTGAGACTGACTACTGCTCTGTGTAGGTCCGCCGCCATGTTTTGTGGTCTGCAGGCTGCAGTTTGAGTTACTCGCACTGTATGATGCGCTTGTGTCACTTCTGGTAAATGATTGGGCGGTCTTAACCCACCCTAGTAAGGCCTTAATCTTTCAGCAGCAAAGTAAAACTTGAAAGCAGTAGTGTAACAGAAGTGCTACTTTACTTGAAAGTCCTCAAAGACTCTTTCAGATCTTTCCTTCAAAAGCCCATTTTATAACATGCCCTTTTGTTCAGACACTTTTCTCCAGGTTTGGTGTGCTTGTTTAATAGTGTGAAGCATGTTTATCACAAGTATTTATCACATTAGCACATATTTAGTTCTCATAAAGTCACTCTGTGCAGCTATTTTTAAAGGAAATGTTATTTGTCCATGTGCCTAATGCAGTTTGTGAGAGAAATGCTGTGGGTTAAAGTTCATGTTTGGCTGGCAGCGTACCTTTTCTCTGAAATGAAGTGGCCTAATGCTCAGTGCTTTTAAGGCTTTTCAACCCCTTTTTTTTCTTATTCTGAAAAAGAAATGAGATCATGACTGGAATAGGTTTCATAATTGTATTTAAGGTATAAATAGCGTTTCATGACTCTAGGAAGGTATTTCCAATACCCGAGTCTGTTTAATTCCTATCTACATCCCTGTCAATGTAGATTTGTGCATAACAGTGTGTCAAACTATGTTGTCTTAAGACACTCTTCGCAGCCTGCAAATACGTTTCTCCATGATGCTGTCTTGTAGCGGTGTTGCCTTATTCATCTGTTCAGACACGTCTTTCAGTTTATTCTAGTTTCTACACTTCATAATAGTAGCAGTTAATAATTCTTATTGTCATTAGAGCCTGGGAGCAGATTATATAAATGTAGTAGTATCTGAAAGCACGATACACTTACATATAAAGGAAGCTTGATACACTTTTTTTGTGTTTTTATTTCTGTGTGCGGTTCAAGATGTTGCAGCGCTACCGTCTCCACTTTTCCTGTCGTTAATGTTTCTCCATCAAAGCTTCTGGATTTTTGGACTTGGTTATTTTGAGACAAGTCCTTCTAGAAATACTTTCTAAAATGAGATTCAGGTTCTGTTTTCTCTTCAGGATGTCTGAAACACATTCTTTTAAGTTTGAGCCCATCTGCAGTTAATGTTTGCTACTGTTTGTGCCAAGTGAGTATTCTATACAGGGGACATAATGCATCTCCATGCTTCACTTCAGTTCCTATATGCTTATAGACAAGGGAAGGTAACATGAAAATGTGGATGATTTGCTGTGTGTTGGTGACATAGGACTTGCTTCTTGTTTAAGTTCTCCAAGGGGCTATACCAGTGGTTGTATAATTCTTTTTGATTATGCTTTAACGCTGTTCACAAGTCTTGATACTTGTTTACAAACTCATGTTCATGTATTGGTGGGTTTTGTGACTACCTCACATCTATTGCTTTTGTATTATGTTACTCTTTTTCTGAATTCAGAAAGTCTACCTCGTGCTCATGGTGATAACAAGACACAAAAAACAAGATGGGGACATGCAGAAAAAGAATAAGGTAGCAAGACTGGATCTTGAATTACGAAGCAGCCTAGGAGAGTGTGCCATCCTTTCCCTGGTTCTGGACATTAGTATTTGACCCTGGGGACAAACAGAACTCCTTTTTTTTTTTTTAATAGCACAAGGATCTCTTCTTTTTTAGACTTGTTTGAAATATAGGGATAAAAAGCAAGAACCTTCTGGCCTTAAAATGGGATGACAGGAGGTATGAAAGCATTTTTCTTACTTGCATCTCACTGCTTTTTTTGGTCTTTAAAGCCCACCCTTTGGGCTATCTGGTTAAGTGGGAACATACTGTAAAATGCATGACTGTCTCAAGTATATACCATTCAAATATGTCTGCTTTATATTCCGTTTCCATTCTTGGCGGATTTTATAGACGATCACGTTTTTTCTTTTTGGTATTGTCTCCCGTAGTAGTAGATTGTTTTTCAGTTGTGAAGCTTTGCATTTTCTTTTGGATGTGAAGAAGCAAGGCTGGAATTGTCTCATGGCAGGTAGATGTTTGATGATTTTAATTAGAATAATTAGATTCAAAGAGAGCAGCTGAATTAACCAGGTTTAGGTTGTTATTCCAGTGTATCCATTTATGTATGGACATTCCGTTAGGATGATTTTTATGTTGTCTCTTTGGCCATGTACACCAGGCTTACTCTTGCTGTTTGCTATATAGTAAAGTGATACAGTAAATTAATCTCGTTGATGTTTTAAATTGCAATTTCTTTCAAATCAATAAAGATTTAGCAAAAAACCTCACATAGATGAACATTGATTTTTATTTTTTTTTCTCATTAGGTATATGAAGTAGTTGTATTTTTACTCCTAATGACAAATCAATTTCAACATTTCAATGCAAGGTAACTTTGATCATTCCTACTGTTTGAGGATGTTACTTTTCTGTTTTCAATTTAAACATCTTCTGTGTTTATCTTCCTTCACTGATGGAGAGTAATTTGAACAGACCAGTAATTATTTTGCTAGTGTTATGTAGAATGTTCTTTGTCTGTATTGCTATATTAGTGGGAAAACTTGTCTGAGACTACACTAATGTTACGGGGAAATTAGAGTAATAGCATAGAGGAAATTATCTTTCACTGATAAATACATATTATAGTACATAAAATGCTGTGATAGGAACCTTGATGAGACCAATAATATGTATAAGGGCCCCTTGTTATGGGGAAATTCACCATTTCTCTTCCCAAACTAATTTCAGAAATAGCTAACGTGGAAAGCATTCACAGAATCCAACTTGTATTATGTTTCATGTGATGTTTGGATTCTTCTTAGAATATAATCCCATTATAGGTTGGACAGCCAGCTTAATTTAAGCTGTATCTTATAACAAGGAAACACACTCTCTTAGCTTTGCAACTAAGAGAGTGTAGTAATGCTATTGTAGTAACGCTATTTATACAAAACTTTGTATAAAATGGCTAACTTTACTTTTCTGTATGTGTTTGCTGTTGGTCATTATCAGAAACAGCAGCCTGGCCTTACTTTATTATGTTGCTTTTTTAAAGTGTGATTGCAATGGAGTTAAATGCCTGAATTATCATGAGAACAGGTTTCAGATAAAGCCAGTAAAGTGTTTCAGAAGGTACACCTGAAGTATAGAAAGAATGAATGATTATTTTTATAGCAACTTTACAAATAAAGTAACCGTGGTTAAAGCGCATTCAGTGACATAAAGAAAAAGATAAAAAACTCAGATTTTAAATTAGAATTAGCAAAGAGGCAGAAAGGAGCAAATTTAAAAAACTGAAAAAAGTAGGAGACTCTTTAAAGGTTAGAAATAAAAACTTTGCTTTAAAGGTGAAGTTTAAATTACAAGAAAACCATAGTAAAGATTTGTCAGGTTCCTCCATTCAGAACACAATAAGATCAAATCTTACTTTACAAGGAAAATGATGAACAAAAGGGTGGACTTTGAACACAGTATGTTGAAGGATCTTGCAATAATATTCAGCAGAAACACTAGGAAGAGGTGACAAGGTATTTTTATCTAGATTAGTTGCAAAGTGTAAAAGGAAAGTAACGGAATAGAAGAAAAACTTTTTTTTCTTTCGAGAGGAAAAAACAGTATGCAAAAATCAGAAGTAAAAAACAGTATTTCTTGCATGTGTTACAATAACATGAGCTGTGACCTTCAGTCTTTATAGTCAGTTCTAAGGATGCACCACTTTGCTGAATAGAGGACAGTGCCATGTGACCAGAAACATGACATTGACTGCAACACTTCATGAATAACCATTGGCTTGATTTGAAAATGTTGTGCCAAGCTGTTTTCCTTAGAAAGCTGTTGTGGAATGTAGCTATGAGATTTACTAGCATTTTTCAGGATTTCCTCCCTACCTGTTACCTGTCCTGCGAATAGGGTAAATGCTGCTGATTCTTTTTTCTTGTTGGTGGGTGGGTTTTTTTGTTTTTGTTTTTTTTTTTTAAGTTGCGTGGTCTTCATCTTCACAGCTTCCATTTTGTTCTTCCACAATTAGGTCAGATGCATTTCTAGCTCATCATTTTAAAGTACCATAACAGCAGGGCACTAGAAACAGCCACATACAAGGCGAGGAGGAGGAAGAGAGCGAGGTAGAGAACTGGCAAAAGAATATATGCTTGAAAAGCTTTTGTTTTTTTATAGGAGATGAAGCTCTAGTTTGAAATGAGGCGCTATTGACTGGTGCTCATACAAATGAGCGTTCACTGCCTCGCAGTAGCTGGCGTTTGCTATATTCAGGAGCGGGCAGTGAAGACTTCTCGGTCCTGCACTGGCGGAGATGAGTTTCCTGCAGCAGCTGGTGTGAACAGTGCGGGGGCGTCTGAAGCACCGAGGCTGCTTATGAGAAACAGCTGTACAATAATCCCCCAGCTGGGGGCCAGTCAGGGCCCATCACAGAGGTACTGTGAATGGCGGTACCAAACACAAACTACCTTTGCCCTACAAAAACAACAAAGTTCTCACAAAACTTTACTGTGTTTTCTGAAACCATCGTAATATTTGTGTTAGATGTTTCTGGTTAGTATGGTTTTAAGAAATGGGGAAAAAAGTTTCATGAAAAGCATTTTGCAAATAATTTTGCATCTTGCTACAGTAAAGAAAAATCCATTGGAAACACACTCTGGATGGATTTTTGTCACTAACATCTGTTTCCTTTATTTTCCCTCCATGGCATTTGTATAGTAGTTTGCTACTGTATATTTATATGACTTCAACATTTTCTGTATTTTTTCTCTTAAAATACTTCAGCTTTTTCCCTAAAAAAGAGAGCGCCATGCAAATTTAAGCTCATATTGCATATGGGTTATAGTCTGATAATTTTATTTCTGATAAATATATTTACAGCCTGATGAGCATATAAAAGAGTGGAAACTAACTAATCAAATAACTAAGGGGGAAAAAAATTCCCAAGTATTTTAACACAAATGCAGGCAAAAAGCTTCTAAAAGTATTTAAGCAGGTACAAATGCAATGAGATGTAGTAGAAATCAGATTGTTTTTCTGACAAAGTTCCATGTTTCAGTGACACAGCTTAGGGAAAAGACTTGATGCTTTCAAATGAAGTAGAAAAAAATAGATTTTAACAGAATTCCCATAGCATCTTACTAAAGACACAGACCAAAGAGTCAGACCAGAATAAAAAACAACTGGGAAAAATTTTAGTCAGCTGAAAACAGGCTGATTTACCTCCGTAAATATGGACATACTTAACCAATGCATGCTATTGTGTTTATCAATGGAAGTTAGGTATGATGTGGCTAATAAAATACACTTTAATGGAGAACATACTTTCAGAGTCAGCTGGTGGCTTGTGAAGAATTCATGTTCTTGCTAACCGAAGCAGCAAGACAACCTTTTCACCTGTGCAGTAGTCTCATTTCTTTAAAAGAAATGCAAGTAGT
Source organism: Chionis minor (assembly GCA_013398295.1). NCBI lineage: Eukaryota > Metazoa > Chordata > Aves > Charadriiformes > Chionidae > Chionis > Chionis minor. The sequence goes on from VZSF01005147.1 coordinate 590,217, forward strand.
TACATGACAAATGATGAAATCAGTAACAGTCAGTAAGCTTCTAACCTGGTAAGTGGGAAAAGAAAAAATAGTGGAAGAAAAGCCATAGAAACAAGGTTATGCCACCAAATGTGCAGAGAATTAAAGTAGCAGGGTGAACTGTCTCAAAAGCAAAGTGAAGAGAGTTTGATCTAAATTTATACTAAATCCATTACTGTAATGCCAAATTACGTCAAGAGTTAAAAATAAAGCTTAGCCTGATATGAATAATTCTCTAGTCTAAATTTTATTCTGAAATGCTTCAGCCAAAAGTAGGAAAAAATGAACACAGACCTACTCTGACATATCTTACTAAAATGTGTTTCTTTTGTGAGACTATATTTTCACATGAGTTAGCAAGGTACTTACACTAAAATTATAACTTCTTTTGCTTAAATGTTTTCAAATCCAGAAGAAAATAGTATTTTGGACTGTATTAATCACTCTTGTGTGTAAAGTGGGGAAATGCTATGTTTTTCTGTAACTAAGGCTCTCAACTAGATGTTTTTATTTTGTAAGGGGCATTGTTTTAAATATCCTCATTAAATATCCTTAATGAATATAAATTTATTCATTTATACTGAATAATATTCTTATTCAGTAGGTTTAAATAACTTACTGAAAAGAGGTTAATACTGCATTTCAGGTGTAGGGAAAAAGATACAACATTCCTATTTTGCATCTTCTTAGATTTAAGCAGGAGACTCTACAGCTTTTGAGTATATGCCTTTTTACAATCAATCCAACTTTTTTAAAGGGGGGAAACAAAATACCTGTACGGTATTTTTGTTGAGATTTCAAATTCTCTCCACAGACACAACAGTCATATCTGATTGATTATTATATTCTGAGGACATTCCTAAGGTTTGACTCGAGAGTGTAATTGTCCCTCTAACAGGCCTTTTATTTTCTCTAAACTCTATGATTATCTTACAATATTTGTAATTTTTGAAAATGTTTACTGTTGTAAACAACAGTAATGTTGTATAAGAGATACAAAATCTAGCTGTTTTACAAGTAAATTTAATGTTGGCTGATATGTTTAACTGACAGCCCTAAAGACAGAAAGCTCTATTTCATGTCCCAGAACAGATACATCATAGAGTATCGATGTGCCATAACTGTTAAAAATTCATAGTGAAAATTCAAGTCTCTTGCTTTATTCATACTAGAGTCATGTATTACATCTGTTCTGCTAATGCAGCCAGTAAAGCACGCATCTCTCCTGTGATACAGTGACTTCTTTTTATTAAGGCAGAGATCTGTCTGCATATAAAATACGATTACATAAACAATTCATATAGACTGCGCCTGAAATTTCTGCAAAGCACTTACTGCAGCTGGTTACTATAGCAACAGGCATAGGAGGCTGGTTTAAATTTGTAAGTTCACGACAGGAGAGGCTTTCTGTTTTGCTGCATTTTGCTTCAGTTGGGAAAACACACTGGTGTAATGTCTGTACACAAACAATTTAAACTTCATGTAAACCAGTCCACTGGGGAGTGCAGGATGTTTAACTTGTGTAAATCACTTACTTGTGTGAGTGCTCTGCTGCAATGATTTCTGAGTCCTCTAAGTTACCTCAGTCATTTTTGTGTGTAAGACCGTAGAGATAATGTCATAAGCACTAGTACTGTGTTTGTGCTCCCTTCCTCCTGTAACACGTACCTTAAAATTATTATTTAAAAAAAAAAAGCAATAAATCAAGGTGAAAACATCAGAAAAAGCAGGTGGACGTATAAAGTACAGTCAGCTGTAAAGCTAGACATTTTCAGAAATCAAGACACAATTAGGTCTTTCAAATTGTGGCACAGAACGGAAAGCCATACCAGCATTCTGCACAGAGTACGTTTCGTTAACTGAAATAATACTGTCGCTGAAGAAGATGCCTAGTAAAGTGTAAGGCAAGTTCCAATGGAGGAAAACAGTCAAAATGAGTGAACTACACCCATGGCAGATTTACATTGGGCCGTCTTCCTTGGAAAATATTTAGCTACTGAAAAACACCAGTTCACAGTAAGTGAAAGAACTTCACAACGGACTTTGCAAAGCTGCTAGGGACTTTCCACCGAAACAGTGGTCATTTTGGACAGGTAAATGGGACAGTCTTTGCAACCTGAACAGTTCCTACAAAATATGGGAAAGCATGATGAATACAGATTGTCTTTCTTGAATGTAGCTTAGCTTTGCATAAGGACACAGCTGAAATAAGCCATATACCTATGGCCCGATGGCCTAAAGGGAATCCTTTCCTATTTGGGAAAGGATTTACTAGTAACAGCAGAACTGAACCAGCCATACCTTCTTTGTTTTGTGTGATTCCGTTGTTCACCCACTAGAAGTAAGGATCGTTGAAAAACCCTGATAGATACTGCAAAAAAAAATCATAATTCATTTAGATATCTCATCTGTATACAATGCAATGCAAAGTAGTTTAGTGTTATGTAATGAAAAACTACATTTACTGCCCCTAAAGTCATATTTGATTTTTCTGATATTCCCAGATTCTGTGGAAACTTTCAATTTCTTGCCATCTATAACAAGCCGCTCCTTCTGCACCTACAACAGGGAAGAGATATCAGAAGCCTTGAGGTCTGTATGGTCTTAGCTTAATCTTCTCCTTCATTTAATCATAGTATTTAATCACAGCACATTAGATTGATTTAAAATTATTATAGCTCTCTGGTTAGAAAAAAAATATTTCATAATGGCAATACAGAATGTTAACCCAAAGAAGATTATTCTGCAGTATTTGTGCTCTAGCAGATGTTTCTCTAGGATAAGTGCTGCAATCAGTACTAAGAATAGGCAGTTATATGGCTTTCATGCTGAAATGTGCATGGAAAGCTTTTTCATTTTATTATTAAAAAAAAAAGTGTCCTGTGGGATTCAAACAAATCCAACTCAACACCGATTCAGAAGACTGGCAGGTGAAAGATGCCTCCTGGATGACCTTACTCACTCACAAAAGGAACTGGAGTAATTTTCTTCAATAGAAAATCTAATGTTTGCCTACAATTAATCTTGTGATTATGATAAATTAGCTACACTTACCCGAACATTTCCTTTATTCAGGAGATAAGGCATATAAATCTATGATGGAGTTGGCATGCTTGCAACTAGGAAACAGAATTAGACACATTAGCCATGGCAATTGCAGAAAGCTTGTCAGAATATCTTCAGCAATGGTGGCATAACGCCACAGCACAGTCCGTGTGCTTTTGAGGAGCAGGCCCAACTTTTCCCTGTGTAGGACATGGTCAAATCTACCTAATGAAATCACAAATCCATGTCTTTGGATATTGCTTATTACTCTATGCCAGATGATCCATTTGGTTTTGGTTTTGATTTTTTGAACAAGCGGGCCAAATATTATGAAATTTTCATGTTTTCTGTCAAATTGCTTTAGAAAGTAGTGCTGTACAGAATTTTGAGGCATTACTGTTATTCTTTAGCCATACTGACAGTAAACCAATTATTTCTTCTTCATTTTCTATCCCCTGGGCAGTTTCTGGTGTTGAGCAAGTATTTTGCATTTTGTGATATGGTTACTTGGGTTTTCTAACAGACTTTTGTTGAAGAACTCTGTCAAAGGCCTTTAATGAGCCTGAACAGATCCTGCCATCTGGTTTCTGTGTAGTTACTGTGAGAAAGTTCATGTGGCTGACTGTGGCCTCCAGGGAGCATGACTCATCCCTGCTGTTTGAGTCTGTCAGCAAATAGTCATTATAATTTTGTTTTTAGTTATTAAGCCAATTTATGGGAAGCTAAATAAGTGAGGTCTGTGATATTTCTCAAAAGAGTAGAAACAGCACAAGCAATCTTCTTGCCCTCAAAGAAGTAGTAACTTCTTCCATGCTAGGAAGTGAGGAACTATTTTAGCCAGTGGCTCAGCCATTTTATTTCTGATAGGTCTGATAAGTGCAATACTATTATTTCTAGTTTCTGCTGTTGTATCATCTTTCCTATTGGAAAAAAGCAAGTTAGGAGCGCCCAGGTTTTTTGTTGTTCTCATTGTAAGCTGATGCAATGTCAACTTTTCATTTTCTTAATTATGGAACTATTTTATGAGCTCTGGAATAATATAAGTGTCTCAGATTTCATTCACCATGTCACCCTCCACTATGAAAATTTATTTTGGTCTCAGGGATGTCCTCCAAATTATTTCATGAATGTTAAAACAAATAACTTATTCAGACCTTCAGCAACATCAGCCTCATCTGTCACCACTAGTGTATTCATATTCCTTAATGATCCTGTTGACTTTTTTTCCCTGGCTGCCTGCTTCTTTTTAATGTTCATCTTTATTAATTTTGAAAAATACCCTTTTTATTTGCATTTTGATGAATTTCACTATCATTTCTAAAAGAGCCAACTACCTGTGATCAACATTAGCATTAATTGATTTTATTATGTTTTTAGTAACTCTTAAACAATAAGGTTTATGGAATCAAACTATCAACTGTGCTGCTGTAACTAGGAAAAGAGTTTCTTTTACAATTGGATTTTCTCTTTTTCTCTTTTTCAGTTGATTTCAGTTATACTTCTGTTATTCTCAGGTATGTGATCTGCATCTCCAAGGATTTTTGCGTCCTTTAAAAGTACAGTTTCTTAAAAGCATACTTTCAGATAATTCTCATCACAAGAAAATTTGTACAGTATAAGTGTAGGTGTTGGTAGAGGTGAAGAAGCAGTGGGGAACATGAAGACTAGCGTAAATGTTGCTTTGGATTAACCGCACATAAATGGAGCCCATTTCTATTAGGTATTCTTTTATAGATTTAATCTATGGGGGATATACATGCAAAAGATATCTGAATATGAAAAAAAACCTGTTAGGTTTTGTATTAATTCACAGCTTCAGCTAAGGCTGATATCTGTTGCTGGATGTTGAAAAGCTAAAACATCATGTTCTAAAGCTGTTCCCCAGTGCTCACGGGCAGCTGACCTTCTAGGGACTGTGTCTGAGTGTGTTGTAGATCTTGAACGACCTGAGTAACAGGCTTATAACTGCACCATAGTATTTGAGGTGGGAATGCCTTTTATGAGACAATTTGAAAAGTGAGGGTGACATGTGAACAAAGAAATGGTAGTGCACAAAAGTATAGTACAGCTGGTTGGTAAGCAGAATGCACACCTCGGTTCTATGAGAATGTGCAAGAAAATGATCTTTGAGATTTAACCTTCTCCCCAAAACTATTAAATAAAACCCCTAAGAATTAAAATAGAATTAAAAAATTCTGGAATAAAATCCTTTCTGTTGTCCTGATGCCTAATTCCTTGCTTTGTGGTCTCTGGAAAAGTTTATGTATTTTTCCCCCTGAAGTGCTACAGTAGGAGCTTTTGCTTAAGGCAACAAATATTGGTATTGTGTAAAATGCCACTGAATGCAGGTGTTAGCATGCCAATCATTTGCTGTATTATTTTTCTCTTTCTCTTTCTGCAATGATCAGCTTTCTTCCAAGTATTTTGAATCTTTCCTTTACAGCCTGATCCCTAACTTGTATACTTTAAATAGACAAGACTGACAAAGGGGAGGAGAGAGGGTAAATAACAAATCATAAACAGAAAGGTAAAATTACTTTCCCAAGGTCACACAAAGGGGTTGTAGAAGAGCTGGGAGCAGATGCAATCATCCTTGATTAAATTCCTACTTGCTGGACAAGACTGTTTTGGTATGAAGATCTGATTGAGTGTTTTTATCTGTGAATGTTTGATTATCTATAAAGAATGAACACCTTAATGAAAGAATGTTGGTAAACTTAGCGATACACTTGTCTCTTTAAGGTGAATTCACATGTGTCAGCAAAAGCGTATGGATTTCTCAGTACTGGTTTAAATGGATGAACTATTGGAAGCATTTGCCTGTATCAAATACACAATGTCTACCGATTACACTACCTTAAATAACCTATTATTTCAGCGCTCTGAAGTTTGGCTCCAGGCCTCTTAATCCTATTCTAGCACATGAAGATAATTTGTAAACTGTCCCTTTGTTTATTTCCCAAATGGAAGTTTTAATCCTTCCTCCAGAAAACAGAAACAAGAAAGTCATGTATGTATTTTTAATGGTGTAGGAAAATTCTCCTCTTTTCCAGATAACATTACTATCAAGCTTCTGCTTTAATGCCTATTAAACTTGCTTCAACTGGAATACATTGAATAAATTTTGAACTTCTATCACATGCTTACTGTTTTGTCAGTAAAATTACTGCGGTATCTCATGCCATCTGTCACAGTCCCTTCTCTCAGCAGGGTCTCTCTCCCAGTTATAGTGTTATAAAGTCTAAACCGTTAGCATGAAAGAGTATTTTTGCTGGGCATTTTTCTGCTCAGCCAGATGATTATGTTAAGGAAAAGAAACATGACATAAGATAAGTGGGTTTTTTGGTGGTGTTTTGGTTTTGTTTTGTTTTTTGTTTTTTTTTTTGTGGTGGTGTGGGGGTGTCAGGTTATATGATTTTAAATTTGAATAAAAATCTTTCTAAAAAATACCAGGTGGTATAATGGTATAATAATCTTTGATGTATCCTTGGCCTCTGGACTGCTGTTGTGCTTTGCCATAATAAAATTTGTGTGTTCTGAAGAGCAGTTGCTGGCTTGCTTGTTCTTGCTTCTTAGAACTCTACCATGTGCAAATAGTTATTGAAAATAATACTCATGCAGTGCATGGGAGTTAAATTACAGTATCAAGTGTATCCCATAGTAATAGATGATAGAGTGTAGTGACTGCTAAAAAGACTGTCATCCTTACAAGTCACTGGATACCGCAGTTGCATTTTCATGCGCTACAGTACTTTCCTGTAGGAGGTAGGCTACTGTCAAAATGCTTTGGCAAATAACTTAGGAAGATGTTGAAGTCTTCGCCCCAAAATTTTTACACTGGTGTAATGTAATTTCTACTGGCACAAGATAGTTTACCTAATACTCCTGGCCAAATTTCAGCTGAGGTAAAATGTCATCAGACCTAAATCTTCCATGCATAACCAGTTTGAGAAAGTGTTTCCTTCCAGTTCAATATCAGCACGTACTGCATTGCTGATGTAATGGCTGTCATGGTTGCTCTCTCATATTGTTACGAGCCCAGCTAAGTTTAGCCACGGTGTTTATTTCAGTGCATTCTTAACAGCCCTCTGTCCCCACTGGCAATGGAGTATCAACTCTATCTCAGTCAAATTAAGTACCTGTGCTTCTGCACAATTATTCATTAAAGATCCTTTTTCTTAAAAAAACCAGAGTGGTTGCAAAGCATTTTCTTTTTTAAGACATACTTTTGGGGAGTTTTAAAAGCTAACAGACTTCTTCATATGCTGAAATATATATAAAATGAAATTATTTGGGAGTGAGAATGTTTTCCAAAACTGGGCCAAATCTTTATCTAGAAATTGGATTATACTTATGCAAGTGAATGTCTTCTGGAAGCATTGACAAACGTTTCACTGCTTAATTTCACTTGAATAACCCTTCTGTGATGTTTCAGTAATTCTTGAGTATTCATGTCTGGGAACATGAAGAATCAAAACATGCTTCTTTTCCCCTAGCATTGGCTTCATTCATGCCTTTCATGTTTGTATGCAGGAATATCTTTGGAGGGCTTAAACAGCTGTAGCCTAAGCTCTGTGAGTCACTGGAGGAGAAATGGAAACAAGCAAATGAATATTTAAAAAAACACTTGTAATGGTGTGAATTTGTAAATTGCATGAATTCCACAGGCATTTATTGTTGTGTCTTCAATAGCTAGTGGGATACTCCTCACTCTTCTCTGTAAGGACTAATCACAAGGAAACAAAGTTACTGTTTATTTCACTTAAAGCATCCTACGAATCAGTCCTCTGCATCCATCTGCTGCTTATGTAAAGAGTTTATCTTATACAAACCTTGGTGGTTTTTATATAGTAAGTTGTACAAATTCTATTCATTTGTTATGTTGCTTGCTTATGCTGGAAATTTTTTCCTTGACTATGAGTTTTCCATCAAAGCAGAATAAACCCCATGTTAAAAATTAAGAACTGCATTTTTGTAAGTCCTGTGGTTTAATAATTAATTCATTCAATCTTCTTACTTTGGGGTTTTTTTTATGTCTTGGAATGTAGTTGTGAAAAATGTCATGCTTTACTATGAGAGTTTGTCACATCTCAATAGTCATTCTAATATTCCACATCTCTTTCATTCTATGTACTTGGTTATGTTTAGAAATAAAATTAAGATCAAAAAAGGAGTTAACACATTTCAGATTTATGGCTCTGTGGACAGTCTAATTTTCCAGGGTATCCAACTGTGTTCATTCTTACACAGAAAGACACCCAAGGATTACTTCTTGCTGTAGTTTGAACTGCCATTTAATGAGACAGAACACATGAAATGCAAGTGAGAGAGTTAAAACTTAGATCTTTCTGCACAGAAGTGTATTTTTGGTTGTGCTTTTTTATTATATTGTCAAACAGCACAACACTTTAAACAATGATGGTGATAGGTGGTGACGCCACTGCTAATATTTAATATGAGATTTCTCTTGCACTCGATACTTAAAGCCTCTTTCTATGGACAGTTAATCTGCATTAGCTCTACTTAAGAAAAGAGGATCAGTCAAAGAACCATCTATTTTAATTGTAATCAATTTAGTTAAGCTTAGAGCACCATATGGGGGCAGGGCTCTATCATAATCTGAGCTGCACACATATAAGGGAAAGACAAGCTAACACCAAAAAAATCACAAATATCCTTTTCTGCAGAAGAATATAATGTAAACGTGATTTAGGAAGAACAATCTTGGGTTAAAGCTCTGATATCCAGCCAGGCCTAGTGCATGACCGAGAGATTTACTGGAGGACTAACATTGCCCAGTGTCTTTTGCATATTTTGGTTGTGTGGTAGTGACAGTGGCAAACATTCCCACCTCTTCCCCTGGAGCTCTTGTAGTTTTGTTGCAGTCCTTGAGACTACTGACATACCTTTCTGCATTGGTGCTGTAATGTGCCAGAGATCGTAGAGGAGGAATTTGTACCATTAGCAGCGTAATGTGTCAAAGATAGGACATCACAGTGGTAAGGGCGCAAATTCCTTCTCGGCCTCCTACTGCCTTGAACTCTTGGAACAAATTTTCCCTTTCCTTGACAGAGAAACACACATGCATCACTATCATCCTGATTTATGCCAAGAAGTGAATCTGTGCTCCTGCACAACATGGTGTGTAAAAGAAAGAAAAAGGTTAGTTCCTCTCTCCTCTGTGACAAAGTGCTGATTCCTGGGTTCCACTGCACCTCCAGTTCCTGGCCCAGAATCAGCAGCTCTCACCGTTAGAAACGTTTTGGTAGCTGCCACTTCCAACTGAGAGCTGTAAGAAAATTGGCTAAGCTAGCAAATTAGTGCCAGGAACGTCTCGGGTAAAATGACTCTCCACACATATTCTTTTCTGTTCTTTGTAAAACCACTTCAGTCCTGGCAAATTGGACATATTAATCTGCTTGAATTAATGCAATCTGTTAAATCTCATCTTATTTTTCTAGCATATTCTACATATTCAGTTACATAGAGACCATGAAAAAGAAGTGAAGTATAATTGCATCATTGAAGTTGTTGGGTGTGGAAGAAATCTGGAATGTTAAATAGCTGTGTTCATGGTCTGCTGAAGCTTTACATGGTTTGGAATGCAGCATTATTTGCTAAGATATGTAGTAGTAAAGTGATAAAATATCTAATGTTGATCTTAAACTGGTTAGTTTTAGGCTAATGAAATTACTACCTATGTACTACCCCTATGTACAAGGGTTTTAAGTTTCTCATAGGCACAAGCAGTGAAAAACTGCAGTGGTTTATAAAATTTAAGATTAATTTTCAGAGCCAAATGTAGACATTTAAGGCACATTTCTAAGGGAGTGAAGATACTGTGGGAAATTCTTTAGCTCTAGGCTTAGAATAGTTGGTAATTCTGGATTTATTTGTTTATTTTAAGCTAAGGCTGGGTCTAGATTAAAGGAATACTGGAAAACTTGTCTAATGGAAGAGTCACCTCATACTAACGAGCATTCCCTGTTCTTCCTGTTTTCCAAAAGAAACAGATTTTACTGAGGAGAGTGCTCTTGCTGGCTATGGCTATAAGGTGTAGATTCTGTAAGGTTATTAATACGTCTTAAGACATCTTACATAATTATGCTGACAAAAACTTTTAACTGTAGAGCAGGTTTCAGTGTGTAATAGTACTTCTAAAGAAGTTAGAATATCTTTTAATCAATTCACCAGTGTAAGTGGTTATGAAAAATGTTTGCACAGGCATTGAGCCGTGTTGATTTTTTGTTTTCATGTGGCAAATATCTTTAGACCCCCGGCCCAGTTTAGGAAAAGGATAACGAATCCTGAAGCTTGCAAATGCAGACTGCCTGTTCTTTGGTTGTGGGATTTTGCCTTTTTGCTCAGTTTCAGGTTTAAATAAACAAGTAAAATAACTGCAAAAATAAACTTCCTGAAATCAGTGGAATTGCATCAGAAGCACTTTGGAGATCTTTTTAAATTTTGTTCATTATTCTTATCAAAATCATACTCAGGTTTCTCTTTCAGGAGATTGGTCCTTAGTTTCCTAAGTAGCTAGTGACAGTAAGAGGTGTTCAGACTTGTGCAGAGAATTTTGATATTTAATCTCTACTTCTGTTTTTAAACATTTATACATTTAAGGCAACTTAAAAAAAATACCAGTTTCAGGTTTTGTGGCCATAACAAAGACAATGCCATCGAAGTCTTAAAGTGCTTACAGCTTTGTAGTGACTGTCTGATGTACCTCTACTGCATACTTACAGTGAATTGTTACTGGAGATGTACTAAAGAGGAAGCAATAAGCAAGCAGGTAAATTTAATTCCAGAAAAACTCCTAAGTAAAACTATATGGGATGACCTTGTTACTTGACTTCTGGAAGGTGCACATAAACCTGCCTCAAGTGCTTGGATTTCATTGCTTTTGTTTTGTATTTCACATTTTGAGTTGTAGAGGGAATAATGTCTTAAGATCACTGGGTGAAACATCTAAGGTAACATCTGGTGTCTGACAATTGTTTTATGGCCTTTTTGATACAGTGATTATTGATCCTCAGTCTTCCTGCTCTGGAAGAAATGTACGAAGTCTTGTAAAATATCCTCTTCACTTTATATGGCATCAATACTTATTTCATCTTGTCTTAAAAACCAAACAGAACAAGATTTTTACCTCGAGTTTTAGATACCCTGTAAGCTAAAAATGTAACTGTTGTGCACGCCTGATCTCACAACTTGAACGCTTAATAAAAGGCAAGTTAATATCAATGCAACTGCAAAGTTTTGATGCAGAGCACTAGGACTTAAAATTTTAACTTGTATACTGTATGCTTTTTGAGTGTTCATGTGCCAGAGAAAACTAGATGAAGCTTAGCAGGACTGACCTAGAAATCAACATATTTTCACAACCAGATGGTGTTGAATGTATTGTGAAGTCGCTGGTGGAGAGAGCCCTATTTAGTAGTTTTCACTTTGAACAAAGAGTCTAAGACTTCAAAAGCTCTACGACTCCCTTGAGGTTTGTCTCATTTGTAAGTGTACGGTTGGGTTAAGGAATCCTGTGTATTCCTCTGCCTTAGAGAACCCATGCCTTGTTCCTAGTTATCGGCTGTATTTGGCCAATTTTCATTTATAAATGCTGAGACAATGTCCTGTAGGGCAAGAGCTACTGAACACTTCAGTATACCAGACTGTAATAGTGTTTGTGTTCTGCAGGCATGGAGTTTATCTGCTGTGGTTCTGGTCCAGGGTGGGTAAGGACACAGAAAGGTTGATTCTCACTTAATAGTCTTCTGCATTAGTTGAGGAAAGTCCCTTTTAAAGAGCCTTTCTGCTTTGGAAGGGTTTCCTCAGGGAAGCACAGGTGCTTCTCTTAGAAAAAAAAAACCCATGCAGTTGACCATTTTTTGCAATACTCTGTTCATTTTCAGGATAGTTTTTCAACATACATAGTGAAATGGGTACACTCACAGCATATTTGTACCACGGTATATTTAAGAGAGAAATGCCCATTATTCCTCTATTAGAACAGTGGGTGTTTTCTTTGTTGAACCTGGAGATGGAGATAAATATAACATGTTTGTACCAAAATAACCTTGCCATCTTAAAATCTGGAACTGCGTGTCTACCGTTTGCAAGAGCAAAAATTAAATCGGTGAACTGTATTTCCTCTGTGGAAATAGGAATCTCTCTGATTTACTCTGCATTGCTTACCTCAGGCATCTTGTCTGGCAAGGCTCCCTGTTTTTATGCATCATCATCATCATGGCTAGGTCTTTGCTATGTGACTAAGTTTGTGGAATAATGTGTAATGTGTAAGGTGGGAGTTAGTTGCATTCTACTGAGAAACTGCTTTCCCCTTTGGTAATGTGACATTAATTACTGAAGACACAGATGAATACTTTGTATGTGCAGAGGACTGTGAAAGCATGAATAAATAACATCTCTAGTGATCAACTGACAGCATGGCATATACATTGGTGTTACACTGAACAGATGGATTCTCTGCCAGTTGTGATGACTTCTGCAGTAAAAGGGTCAAATGTGTTTTATCCTGTTTTCTTATCCAGGAATGTCTTCCTGCTTGCCTCAAATAGTGAATAAAGAGCAAAGCAATTCTGACAATGACTTTTCTTTCTCCTTCATTCCTGGGCTTTTGGAGTTGAACAATGCTATTACTTTTATGTGTTTCTGAAAGGTTAAAGATTGTGAAATCTCACCCAGAAAAAAAAAAATCCCCCCACTTCCCAAAGAAAACCAGAAAAGCTGTATGGATAGAGATGTCATAACCTGAAAATCTATTTGCAGGGCAATTATTTGCTTTACATGGAATGTGCCAAGCCATAGTGTCCTTAGGAGTTCAATGTTCCTTCTGAAAACAGCAATAACTGAAAACTGGAAGGGATTAGCAGTATCTTTCTGTGCCAGTTGTTTGTTTGGGAGTTTGTTTGCCTTGTTTTTTACTTCTGTTACATTTGATAAATTGCTGCAGTGATAAAATTCAAAGAGGCTTTTCTGGAACAGTCTAGCTGCAGGAGTGCATGATGATGTGGAATTCTATACAGCTTGTCGGTAGTTTTATATTTCTCCTTTCAAGGGGCACGAACAGCTGACTGTGTCTAATTGTATTTGTTTCCAGCCACTACAAAATTTTCCCACATGAGCTAGGGCTGTGGTCAGCTCTCTGACATGTGGGTCAGTGGAGATAAACTGCAATCAGGAATTCATAATTGAAGATACTGTACTTCAGCTCTTTTGCTGATTATCTTGAGTTCCTCTATGTCAGCCCATCACAAAGTGTTCAGAATTCTCTAGGGAACCACTCCACACAGCCTTGAATAAGGAAAATTTGAGCTATGTTTATTATGGAAAGAAGAAGAAACCATGCTGTAGAATAATAGATGTAAAACAGCTCTAAGAGAAACACGTCCTCTTGTGCTCCAACAAGTAAATGACTTATACCTGTTGCAGGAAAGGACTGTTTGCATGATTCAGTTGTGGAAAATGGACACAGAATGAGCTCTGCAGAGTATCAGGGTTTCCAAGATGATGCGAGGGTGTTAGAACATTCTTGGGGCCCATATCATCAACTATAGATTATTTGTAAGAGGATGAGCCAAGCAGTGGGCTCAAGCATAACATACTCCCTGTTCTGTAACCCACACATCTCAATGGTGCTCAGAAGCCACCTGTATTTTAATTGTATGAGGTCTTATCAAGGAATTATGTGAGATGAGAATTTGGACTTGCCCAGCGCTTTTTCTGGCTTGTTCACACTGCTGAAAGGGGTTACACAGGACTTTGTCCTGCAATACCCCAGTCTGCTGCTGTTTGAATATGAGGTGAGTTTGGGGAGTGTAGGACTGAGACACTACTTGCACAACACAGGTGCACTCTAAAGCCAAGTTACAGCAGTTGTGGTACTTGGCCACTTACGTGTAAAGCTATTTTTTTGTCCTTTCCCTCTTTGGCTGGTACAGGATAGACATTCATGGATCTGGGACTCAATTTGGATATTTTTGTTAAAAGCCAGTACTGACAACATTCATTCCTGCCTGTGAGGGCATCTCTCTCCAAGGTCAAAAGCAAATATGAGCAAACCAGTAATATTAACAAAACAGCAATTTGCTTCTCAGCTAATTTCCTTCAATGTTTGAGTGTGTATGTTCTTGTGGTTTGGATGTGTGATAGGTATCTGTAGAAAGAAACATATTCTGATTTTTAAACCTTCGGAAAATGAGGCAAGTCCTGCCCAACATATGCTCCAGATGCAAATCTAAACACTTAGGCCATTAATATGTAGGCAGAATTAGAAAACTGTTATATAATGTATGTTTCCAAACCAAAGATACACGTATTTCACTTTGTAAGTAGAATTTCCTTTTGCCTTGCCTCACATCACAGTTTTGCACTCTGCCCCACTGCTACTTACCTGCTGATAATATTGAATATCTTTTTTTGAGTAGGATAATGTATACTATTACTTAAAAGCTTGAATATTCATGAGAGAGCTTTTTTTATGGATATTGCATCTGCTTTCATTTTCTGTGTCACTAGTTCTCTGTAATATAAATTAGTTTAACACTTCCCGTCGGCCAAATTCTAGTCTTACATATGCCAAAACCCTGCTGAAGCAAGATCGTGAGTCTGTTCCTACAAAATCTCTTACTTAGGTGAGTAGTAATTTGCAGATGATGGACTTATATGAACTTCTATTTTAATATATGAAGGAAAGAAGAGTATCTTAGAAGTTTTCATAATGTTGACTACATTAGTCTGTAAAATGTTTGCTAAAGCCGAAAACTTCTATTCCTGAGAATTACACATGACTGTATTTTCTGGCACTGTCAAATGCTGTTTACAAAATCTGGTGCAAAAGCTTGTGTGAATGCATTAGGGAAAATTCTGCTTCGGGTTTTGTTTTACTTTCCAGTTGTGTTTGGCTTTTAAAGTAGAATGAGACTTTCCTTTAGCTGGAAATAAATAACAGAATTTTGGGGGGATAAGACAACCATGAAGGGTATCTGACACTTCAGAAAGAATTCCATTGCCTTTACATCTCCCTTTCAAGTATATGTAATTTTGTAAAAAAGAGAAGAAAATAAGACATTTGAGGGAAAACCACGAAGAGGTATTCATCCTTTTGTTTTAGAAAAAAAGTTTTGGAGTCTTCTCTCCACCTGTACTGGAAAAAAAACCAAACTAAACAGATAAAAAAAAATAATTCCATTGTACTGGAGGGCAATTTCCAGTTTTCAGTGGTGGAAACCCCAGCTGGCAGAAAGTGCACTGTAAAGTTAACCCACATCATCGCTTTGTGAGCTTGTTAGCCAACATATCACAGCACCAATTCAAAGTTGGTTTACACCAGGTGCTCATTTGATTCACATGCCTCTGGGCTTTTCTCATAGAACCAGGGGGAAAATTTGCAGAAAAAGATTAGGTGGCTTCCTTTGGATCTCTGTCTTGTTTGGTTATCAGTGGCCTCTATCCAAATTTAACTAGAGCATGCATTTTGAAGGGTTACAGGAAGCCATTCTCAAGGCGGTTGGAAGAGCTGGTGTTACAGAAAGCTACTACGCTGAGAAAAGGACGTTATAATAATCAATGAATATCCAAAGACAACAAAGTACATCAGGTTAAATTAACTTCTAGTTTAAATCCATCAGGTGTCAGAAATTCATTGGTAGCAAATTTGGCCTACTGTCACAAAATATTTTTGCAGGTGCCTTGTCATGAATTTTACTTAGTGTTTTGTGAAGTACCTTTTTAAAATAAGCATACACTTAGCATAACTGGATATTAATAGAGATCAAGATGTTAATATGAATAAGTCCCAGTAAAATGAAACCTCTTGGCATATGTGAAAAAAGCATCACTACTTTCAAAAACATAAACTTCTCTGTAGTTCTGTGCTACATATATAAAACTGTACTCCACTTAATTGTTTTCAGATTTGCTGATAGCATCCCAATTTGTGTGATTTTACAACCAATATTCTTAATAATTTGGCAGTGAAATGCTGCATATTGTTTGAAACTAAAATCCTACCCTTACTCCACAATTGCAGGTATAATTGGTCAGACATTTGTGGCTTTCTAATCCAGAATATGCCTAAAACCAGCTCATTGCTACAGTAAGCTCCCAAGACCTTTGCAAAATGGATGAATTAAAGACGGGTAATATTTGCTTTCATTTTGAATTTTCAGAGATTTCAGAGGTGGATATTACATCTGGTAGAAACTCAGAGGAAAAAGAAGTAAACAGTTTTCTGAGCCGTCTTAATAGATTTTGTTGGGAACTTCCCAATAAAAGTTTTTATCAGGATATTCTGAGTCCTGATATGTCATAAAAGCTTAGATGGGCTTAAACTTCTTCCCCTGTGTAAAATGAACTGAAATTTAATTCTAAATAATTCTAATAAATTTGGCCCTGGACCTCGTGTTTGTTGGAAATCCTCCCTCTTATAAAAAGCATGATGAGAATTAGGGTAAGAATACAGATACCAAGAAATTATTGTGGCTACTATGTAGCAAAGTGTACTTTTAAAATGTTACTTCTTCCTGAAATGCAGTCTGACCCACTGTTTCAAGTTTGAGTTAGAGAAACAAATTTTTTTTTAAAATATAACATATTCCTATTCAGTAGGTAATTTGTATTTGTCTTACGTATTTTTATGTCCAGAACACTCTATTATTACCTTTTACTAACACTATTTATTTTACTGATGAACATAACCGTGAGCCTGTTAAAGGTACTACAACCATTTTCTTCAGTTTAAATTTAGTAAAGGCCATAATTGTCTGCAGTAAGATTTAAGCTTGCTCTTTAAAGTTTAAGCGCTCTACTAAACTGCTGTCTACCTGATAGCAATCAGAAATGGGTATTCATTCCATCGATTCACTACCTGCAGTAGTATGAGCTTTTGCTCATTTCAGAGGCAAGTAAGACTATTTATGAAGCAATTTAATAAAAGATGTTGATAAAGAGCAAAACCATAAAGCTGGGATTTCATCAGTTACTTTAGTGAAGCTGGCCAACATTACATTCTTCCCATTTTAACTGACCTTCTGTACTGATGTAAGAAATGCACATATCCCCCAGTCCAGAGTCTTTGGAGTTCCTTCAGCTGTAGCAATGCTGTTCCTCTTCACTGAAAGCTCTGAAAAGACAAAATTTATTTGTGTTAGCAAAGTGTTTGCCAAAGCTATGCACTGGCTAGTTGAAACTTTCCCACTTGCTTAAATACTGTTTATATTTCCATAATTATAGCTAGTTCTGTGTTTGTTATTATTTTTTTTTAGTGTTGTATACCGTTTGATTGCTTCCCTCAGTAAAAACAAACTCCATCTCTTGTTGCCTTTGATGGGAACTGTCTCATTAGTCATGACATGCAGCTAGAAGTACTATCTGCATATGTGGGGCACATGAAAATTTTTTTTAGAATTTGTCAGTAATTCTTTTTAAAGAAACATTGTCAGGAATTCAGTTTTGTTAACTTAGAAACATCTTGCATGAACGTACTAATCTCAAAACCCACTTATGAATACAAGTTATCTGGAAATTAAATGAAAATCGAACCACTTGGGTAAAATGGAAGGAAAATAGCATTTTGGCAATGATTTCCTCTTGGCCAATGTGTTCTTGTAGTATGGACCCTTTCTGTCCTTAGTTAACCCCTTTTTTCTCATTTAAAAAAAAAAATATGCGCATTTTGGGTGGCTCAGAAAAGGCTGTTTATCCCGCTGCCACTTCAATGCTCCGCTTCTGTACCCATGCCCTCCATTTACCAGGGTTCTCCCAGCCTACCCGTGTGCTGCTGTCTCCCTCCTTGCTGCCCTGACGCTTCCTGCTCACCTACGTGTCTATTGTAGGAGGCTCTTCCAGCCAACTATACGTGTTGGTCTTACGGAAGGTGTGTTCTTTCCTTCTCCTTCCCATCAATTTCTCATCGCTCCCAGGACACCAAGGCAAACCGTCAACCTGCATGACCTTCTTTTTAGAATATAACACAATTTGCATTGACTGTGAGCAAACAACAGGAAAGGATGCTGTCTTTCACATCTCTAAAGTATCAAAACCAAAAGACCACAACGCACCATTTTAAAAAGAATTGATGTCCGAAAGTCAATCTCTTGATTTCCAAGTGCTTAAGATTTCAGTTGCCTGTGGCTGGCATTGTCTCTGCACTGACAGGTATATAGATTAGCTGCTTTTACTGGTTGTTTTCTGCACTTTGGGCATTTGCACACTCCAGCAGCAGTAGAGCATATAATGATGATGCAGCAAAAGTTCCGTATGGATTTGAAACAAAACGGAGAAAAAAAGTCTCCAGAAGACAAATTTGGATTTGAAATGAAATGTTCTCGAAATACTGCTACGCTCTTCAAGCTCTCTAATTGCTGCCAGAGTGCGATCTGTCACAATATTGCCTTGTTCTTGCATGTTTTACAGTAACACTTACCTGCTGTAAGTATGAAATATATGAACAAGGTGTCAAACAGAAGCGAATCTCAAGAATATGCTGTCGGTGTATCTATTAAAATTAACAACTCCCACCCTCAAGACTTGGTATCAGTAAAAAGGTGTCTTTATTGACATGAAATGCATCAACAATGAAAAAGACAATATATGAAAGGGTGTAAAAATGTCTCTTGAAGTTCCACATATAGCATATATTATTAGGGAATCAGCATTTCTAAAAATTAGCTGATACACACGCAGTTTGTGGAAGGGAATGGATCCATTACAATCATGTCTATACTAAAGAGCAGGAGCTCACAATAGGATTAGGAGGGCTATAGAAGACAAACTTCTGAGTCTAGCAGAGAACCTCCTGGAAAAGTTGAAAGTCATAACCAGTAAGTAGAAGGAAAAATTTGTCATAAAGCTGAAAGCAGTGAAAGGAGACAAAAAACCCCTCCTGTTTTGACTTTAAAATATTTTGATAACATCAATTACTGGTTCTTTTCACTGATGGGCTAAATGTAGTAAATTATGCTCTGTCTTACAAATGGGAACTTGATACAAACAGTTCATGTGTCTTATTGAGCTATATGGCACCAGCAAAGAGGTGGGAATACAGGAATTCGTAACTACCAGTTTTATGAAAGGCACCTCCTGCCCTTCCCTCTTTCAGGGAAGATTTCTTCAAGAAATCTGTCTTAAAAATTGTGTTCTATACAATTCAAGCTCACTGATTAAGAACTGCTTTTACACCTGTGACTCATATTGGCTACTGTTCCTTGACATAAGAAATATGTATTACACTGTATTACAAATATATTGAAAGAGGAGGAACTGAAACAGGATTAGAGAATTATTCTTCTTTTACAATATGTTGGCTCAAGCGTTGGTATCATCTTGGTATCATTCCTCTACCTACAAGGGATATATAACCACCAGTACATAGATTACTGTGGGGGCGTTAAAAGGTAATTCTCCTGAAGAACAAGACTGGGGAAAATAGAATTGCAGGTGGGGTCACATGTTAGATATTTCCTCTGGCTCTGTATACTAATCAAAGCTAACCTGAAATGATTAAATATTGTCATATACACAAAACTATAAATGTCAGGGATGCAGGAATGTTTATGAGCTGGGAACTTCTTGCATTTGTGAATTTGCTAGAAAGTGCTTTTAGAGGAGAGAGGACTAGTTGTGGAGAAGGAACAGGGTGGTAAAAGCAGTTCAGCTCCTGCAAGATGTTGCCGAGTCCAGGCCTGTCCATGCAGCTGCTGCCGACACAGGAGACGGTAGAAGCCCTGACCTGGCTTACATTTCCAGTGCAGGGACGCTGAGCCAGACTGCAACTTTCTTCCAAAAAATTCATTTGTCTGACAGCTGTTGAGAAACTATGCATGCGGTTAACTAGCTTATATGGCTTCTTCACTGAGTCTCGGTGAAATGAATAATACGCTATGTTGTTTACATAAGATCCCACTTCCCCCAGCGTTTCATCTTGCACGTACGAATTGCCCTCACTGGTGTAAATGAAATTACTCTCCTGCGCCGATGCGGTGGCTGAGGTGGGGAGTCCCTGGGCAGGGAGCCCGCGCAAGGGCCGCGCCGTGCTGTCGGAACGCGGTGCGGCACCGGGCACTTGTCACCGCCGTTGCGGCCGAGGCGGGACGGCGCGGCCTCTCTCCGGGGGCTGCAGGCGCGGTTTTGTACGCGGGAGCCGAGGCACGNGGAGAGTTGCCGGAGAAGGCGCGGGGGTCAGCAGGGGCGGCAGCGGGGCGGAGAGAGGCGCAGAGCCGCAGGCCGTGCCGCGTGCCGCCGCCCGAGGGCGCCTCACCGAGCGGGCGCGTGCGGCCCCCCCGCCCTCACAGCCGCGCGGGCAGCGGCGCGGGACCCGCGGCCTTCCAGAACGTTCCGCGGCCGGCAGCGCCTCCTCCTCCAGCCGGGGCTGCCGGCCGCGGCCGGGGAACGCTCGAGGTACGCGCCCGGGGCTGCCGCGGGGCTCTAGCGAGCTCCGCCGTCCGACGGAACCTCTCCCTTGCCGGGGGGATCGGGCCGCCTCAGGCGTCCTCCTGAGGGGGAGTGCTGAGGGGGGCGGTCGGTGGTGGCGGCCCCAGGAAGAAAAGAAGCAAAGCACCGCCGAGCCCTCGCTTTCTCTCCACCGGGTGGTTTGCTTGCAGATCACCCGAGGGCACTCTGGTAGCACTAATATATCAGCTGATGTTTGTAGTTACCAGTTTTTATCTACGTGCACAATTCCCTAAAGTACTAGGGGTTTTTGTCGTGTTTTTCAACAGATGTAAATAAGTTAATCGCAGAATTATGTGAGAGAAACAAAGTCTCTGGTATAAAGCCGTCCTAATTGAGAAATCTTCACTGGGGATTATGGGAGCAGTAGCGTTTACTTTTGTACTTAAATAAGATAATTATCAGTGATGTGTGTACGATAACGTGGTTGCTAGTCACAGAAGTGATTTTGTAAAGTATGGGCTGTAATCTGTTGTTTATAGAAATTAATTTGTAATTGTTTTTGAGTCTTTCTTAACTTTTAATAATGTAATCTGGATTTGAACAAAGCTCTCTCCTTAGATTTTCCGTAACCCATTAAGTATCTCTTCTGAAACACGTATGAAACATTTAAATGAATTTAGCATCGGTTTGGTGCATAGCATCTTTTGATTTTCCTTGGATATGACACAGTTTCCCAGCACCTTCTGTACACTGCTATGTTACGTTTCCAGAAAAGAAGAAAAATGATTTGAAGCAGTGACTTCAATGCAGTGTAGCGCTGGTGCATGAGCCTAGAGGGTAGGTGAAGATGCACAAACCTCTTTGAACAGACAGTTCCCCTCCCTCCCTCGTCCTTTTCCCATCACTAGTAGTTTCTGTTTGTTGCTGGAACATTCAAAGCTAGAGGGTTGTTCCAAAGCCACCTGCCATTAGTGAAAGCAAGTTAAATGTGGCAGCCAGGGATTTACACCTGCAGTTTATATATAAATTAATGCAAAGTCTCTGCAAAACACTTTACGGGTAAGGTTGATAGGCTGAGAAAAATGTAACGATCCTTGAGCAATCTGACTAGTTTTTTTCCCACCTTTTCAGACAGTTCTATATCTCTCAGAATTTCCAGTTGTGAGTGTGTTGTTTGTAATATTTTGGTCTGTCAGCTCCTAAGGACTGATTAGGAGGTTAATAATGCTTGATGTGCCTGAGGAAGTTGTTAACAAAAGTACTTTTTTGGCTTTTTTTCCTGTACTGGTCTGATTCTCAGTCTCGTTCTGTAGTCTGATCAAAGTATTACAGCCTGGACTTGGTTACAAACTGCAGCATAAGGCGGTGGTCTGTGGTTAGTCCCTTTCCAATGATTAGCTTCCCTAGACTGGGTTTCTGAATAGGAGCTGTATGAACAGTACCCATTTACTACTTTATGTTTCCTTTTCCTAGGAAAGACCTAAACAGAACAGTTGAGATGGATATTTAGATAACATGAATGGCCTATTATTATATGTGTATCTCATCAGTGAGATTTTATTTTCTGATCTAAAAAAGAAAATTGCGTGGTTGGGCTCAATGCAGTGTTGGTCTATTAGATGTTGGGCTGCTGTGGTGATGGGTTGAAAGCTGTTAAGCAGATCCAAGTATAATCTTCTATGTTGCTTGGTTTTGTGTCCCTTTTTTTTAAATTGTTCAGTACTACATAAACTTTTGATATGTGGCTAGTATAGTTGAAAGTCATTCTGATAAATACTGCTAATAGAATTGTTCAATAAAATTAACTGACAATATTGCTGATTTTTACCACCTGCCATAAACCTGCAGTTCAGGTTGAGCATATTCCCAAAGCTGAACACTGTATTTGTTATCTGTTATTTTCTGACTTATTTGTTTGGTAAATAATATCCTTTAATTCCTAAGTTATGTTTCTGTTTTTATGAACAGCGTTATGGTGAAAAACTGGTTCTGAAGTGCAAAAAATACTTCCAATAAGACATCTATAAATATGTTTTTGTGTTGATTCATTTACTGAGTAATTATTTGGTAAATGTTAGGATTTCTATTTCAAGCTGCGGTTAGTAGTTCCTTAACCACTAGAAGGCACTCTGGTATAAAACTTCCTGTTTAACAGCTTACAAAACCTAAGTAAGGACAAAACAGAAACAAATAAACATGACTGGCTTTGAGCAATTTCCTTCTAAAGATAGCTGTGTTCACTCTTATGTGAGATGATAACCTTCAAATTACTGTTTGTCCAGCTACACCAGAACTTATGCTCAAATGCACACATACTGCAAGCATGTGGATGCGTAGTAATCAGTGTATTGATTATTATTGCCGCTTCATCAGGTAGCACTTAGAAACCAGGAGGAGGCTGAGTTGTCTCATGTTCTGTGGTTTTTATAGGTGTGTACTAAATACATTGCTGACGTGCTGTCAGGTGGAATTTTTCACCCCCCAAACTCTGCTTCCAGTACTGAATGTCTCTGTTGACTTCTGTGAGAGTGATGTTACTCCACCACTGTGTATTTGTGTGAAAGTACACTCATGCAGTGTTAAGATTCACAGTTAAAATAAACATAGAAGTCTAGAAATGTGAATATGTTGCTATAGTAACACTAAATTGTTTTGTATGCCGAGTGGTTGCACTTGGAAATTGCTTCTGTTTTGTGAGGTTATGAGATGTTTCCAGTATAGTGAGTAGTTTGGAAAACAATAGGTTTCAAGTTAAAAATAACAGATATAATATAACTTGTTCTTTTTTTTCTTCTTCATGTGTAGTTGACTAATTTTCTATTTCTATACATTGCAGTGTTGTATATTGGGTTAAAAACCCCAGACCTCGGGAATTTGATACTGAATCACTTGATACTCCACATTTTTGAAAGATGTTCTGTGAAATTATTTATAGTACATTTGGTCCTTGCTGATATTTACTGAAAAGCTATGCAGGACTATATATCCTGACCAGAAAGGGCAGACATATTGGAAGAAATCACCTGACTGGTGAAATTCAGTATATGTCAGCATTAAACCTGAGCATCAGTATAGCTAAATGTTGAATGTGAAAATATGAAACTTCAGAAATGTTTTTCTTCTCATTTAAATGTTATATGAATTTGAATAAGAATGTACTTGCTCTCCCGTCTTGGTTTAGTTAAAAGTTTGCATTTTGGCAAAGAAAATACATGAGTAGGAAGTGTAAAGAATTTACTAGATTATAGCAAAAAATCAGGAGATCTTGAACTTGAGCCATTTGTGACTTTCATTAATCCTGGCCTCCTTTTTCCTCCTACTTGATGTTTTATGAGGATTTCCCCCCCACCCCCTCCCTTCCTGAGTCTCACTAAAACAAGATACATCTTGTATACTAGAAGTCTGAAAGAAATGGCTCAAAATCTGTCTTGCAAAAAATCTCTTCTAAGTTACTTACTACTTATTCTTATATTCTTACTACTTCTAATAAGCATCTGAATTCTGATTAGTTGTTGGGGCTGGAACAGCAGTGCCTCTAAGGTTCTCTATCCCCGCTGTCAATTTCAATAAAATAATTTTACATATTAGGAGTCCTTAAAAATGTTAATCCTATGCTAATTTTTTATTTCATACAGTTTAGAGTCAGAGAAAGTTAATATCTCTGCTCTGGGGGAGTATGTCAAATTTCATTGCTTTTAGACATAATTTTTTCCCAGTTGGAGGAAAACAGATTTGCAAAGATATGCCATAAGGCTCTCTTTCTGTAACTGATTCTAGAAAGGCAGTTCTCTCTGTTTGGACATCTATTAATTACATATAATACTACTTTATGTAATCTGCTCTCAGATACGTTATTAAAACCAATTCTGATGCTGTCACTTCCATTTAATTCCTAGGTAACACTTACTGAGATGGAGATAGGATAAAGTTGGAATCAATGCTTTTGTGGAAGTGCAGGACTGTTTAGATTGTACTCACATTTAAAATGAAAACCTCACAGGAAACACTTTTTTTTTCAAAAATTGGAAGTGCAAAGTATGGTTGACATAAAATCCAAGGAATAAAACAGTGTAGTAAATGACAAGAAACAAGAAAAAACCATGCTTTTAGGTCACCTTGAAGAATCAGAGCTATGAAATGCTTGGAAACCTCCTCACTAGCTTTTGTTTATATTCAAGGATTCAAGGCTTGATCCTGCAGGATGCTGAAAACTCTTGTTGCAGTTTCTTGTTTCTTCTCAAGCATAAGAACTTGTTAACTTTGCCAAGTTAACACAAGTTAACTTTTCCAAGTATGCTTGCTGGAATGGAGGGCCTTGTTTTTGCAAGTTTGAACCTTATTAAAGCAGTTATGTTAACTAAGGAACAAGGGAATTCTCCCCAGAAGGGTTAAAAAAAAACAACCCAAACACCACCCCAAACCTGAACAACTTTCCTCCATTTTCCCAAGGAATTGCTCAATGTAAGTGGGTTAAAAAAAACCCAAACCAACCTGCAGAAGCCAAGGGAAGCCTAACTTTGTAGGCTAGAACTGTTCTTTCCATGGTACAGGTGCACAACAAGGAAGGTTCCTTGTATCTTTACACTTAAACACAAATAAGAAGCTAATGAGGCAATCGCTCCCCATCCAGAACATAGCAGAGAAGAAGGCTCAATCCACCGCCAGTGAGTGTTTGAAGGCTGGCAAATGGGAGGCATCTGTTTGTGTAACACAAATGCTTGCACCTGATTACATCAAGTAGAAAGTTTGTAAGAATCCTCTGCTGCCCGTCCTTTTTTTTTTTTTATTTGTTCACAGATGAAAGTTTTTATGCAGAAGAATATGCTTGAAACTGCAGAAGGGAAGAATTTAACGTCCTTCACTGAGCCGATCTGAAGCATAAAGTAAATCTCTCAGAAAGAAGTGTGGGTTAAGTAGTAGCGGTACCAATAACGTGTGTCTTGATGAGACATTTTGGCTATAAGACCATTTGTCTACTGAATAAGAGGCTAGTGGAAAGTTTATAGCATAGTTTAAACCGCATGTCATGAAAACAGAAGGGTTCCTATTGCGTCTTAGTTCTGTGCATCTCAGTTTATAATTGATGTTAGTGTCCTGTGTAGAGCCATCTCCAGTTAAGTAGCCATTTGCGTGAGCAGCTTGTAAAAGTCCTGTGGTATGTCCATGGGAGAGACTGCATTTGCTTTAGTTCTGTGGAAAAAAACCCAGTCTCCCTGGACTGTAGTCAATCGGGAGAATAAAAAAGTCAAGACACATTGTAATCTGTCTTAGAGAAGCAGGGAAGCATGTAGGCATCTTTCCAGTTTTCAGCAAGGAAGTTAACCATTCCTTGGGCAGGAATGGTACTTGCAAAACTTCATGATAGAATAAAACCATGTTGTATCTGTATTGCTTATTCTGCTGATCTGTGGAACAGTTTCTGGATATAGGGAAAATGGACAACTCTGTCTTGCTTTGTCAGGGCTACGCTTGTATGCTTGTGCTTCCCTCAAAAAATCCTTCCAGTTATCTGTAATCACTATTCCCAAAAAAGATGTCTCGTAGCACTCACTGAAGAGCTCACTGTCCTGCAGAAGAATTAAAGCATCTGTAACTGCTGTTGATGAGTGCTGCTTAGGGGCCAGCGGTTGCTCTGTTGGATACCTGCTATTCCTTTCACCGGGTGCGTATTTGTCAGAATGTAGTGAGCTGGTCCCACTGAGGGGAATGGTTCTGCTCTGTAGTGCAGAGAGGGCAGCATTTCAGTGTAAATCTTTGTGATAATGTGATCATTTGTGACTAAATCATTACCTAGGTGAATGCTACCATAACACACAGTGCTTTTTTATCACAACAGCCTATTGGTTCCTAGCAATCTGCATGTCAGCTGAGACCATCATCAACTGAAGACTGTTGATATTTTTGCGAAATGGTCAGGATTTTAGCAGCACTCCAGGAGCGTTCAGCCAAACAGAAATTTGCTTGTTACAAACCTCTGGTAAAGGTTTTATATACACTTTCTGTATATGCTTATTTGTATAACCTTTGTATATAAAGCAAAACCAGTAATTGCCAAAAATTGTCAAAAGCTTTCTTGACATTCTCTCTTTTGTTTTGGATAAACTACTAAGCATATTATATCATTAAAACTGTTTAAATACGGCTTAATTTGAACATCATAAACCCCCTAATTGTTGTGGATTTGCCAAAGAATACAAGAATGAAAGTCCTTCCCCTGAAATGCTGTAATTCTGGACCCAGGTCTGTAAACCTCAGAAGCCATAAAAAGTAGGTGTTGCAACATTCGAAGTCCTGATGACCCAGTGTTAGATCTCACTCATAACTCAGGTTTCTAATTACATTTGTTTAAATCTGTATGTTTAACAACATTTAGGCATTGTATTCGGGGCACTCTGTAGGAAAAAGATGTTGTGTAGCAGCCCAGGAGGTAAAGCAAGAACACGTTTGCATAGCAGAACCCAGACAAATTCTTATAACTTCTGAATTCTGAACTGCAGAGATTTTCCCCAACTGAATTTGCCCGTGTGTGTACGTGTGCCAGTGCCTGTCTTGGAAATTCTGCATGTATTGAGAGTATAAAAGTGCTTAATTTAAGAAAAAAATACGAGATAGGCATTGCATGGCTCAGTGCTCTTTTTCATGGGATAGATGGATGGAGAAAGAACTAGCAATAATTCTTCCTATGCAGAAAACAAACGTTTAGGTGAAACTTGCTGATAGATTTACCTTAACTCCTCCTCTGACATTTTTCCACTGGAGTATCGCACAGACAAGAAAAAGTGGTGAAATACAGACTACAGCGGATTGGGCCTCTCCCTCACTATGAAAGACAGAAGTGATGACTTTATTAAGTTATTTTAAATCTGAAAAAATAATGAATTACTATTTTGAATATGTGTAGTGTTTACATTTAATGGCTAGTAGTAACTAAGAATTTTCAAGTAGTGTGCACTTATTTTAAAATAGCAATGACCTGGTGGCACAGGGCTAATTTCTAATGCTTGGGAAAACTGTACTCTTTAGATGACTCTAGCGTCTGAATTTGTGAAAATATTTTCTTTATAGCCAGCTATGCTGTGTGGGTTTCAAGGTCTCAGTTTTTGAGTGTGCCAGGTGCAAGGATGGGCAGGAGTGAGACCTGAGCACTTGGCTCAAGCTGGCCATGAACATCCCATTCAATATAAATTAGAAAGTTTGCTGTGAAGCTCTCTCCCTTGATGGCGGCAATCCAGAGAATTTCTTGCCCCGGTGCCAGACCCCTGAGGCCTTCTCTTCCTCCTGAAGCTGTAGCGCCACAGGGTCCGACATTTACTGTCTGTGAGTGGGAGTTCACAGCTTCCTACTGATATAACGGGCTGAGTATAATCCTTGTGCATTTTATATTGGTGTCAGGATCAATATTGGTTCTTTAGTGTTATTAATGTTAATTATCTAGTTGTATTCTATTAAATCTGTTTATATTTCAGCCCCCAGGTTTGCTTGTTTTTTCCCAGTTTCCCTTCCTGGGTGGGGAGGGCTCATTGAGTGATAGAATAATTGTGTAAATGACAATAAATTGTTGTGGGTTTCTCAAACCATAACAACTACATATGAAATAGTACATAGATATAATCACAAAACTGTTCCGTGAAGCTTAAGACATTTTCTCTTGAAATTGTTTTAAGACAATTTCTTCACTTAAATAGTTTAGACCAAATTTTTCTTTAAAATAACAGATAAAAATACGTGCTTCCGTTCCTCTCTAAATATTGTTAATACATAACAAAGTAATAAATAATAAAAGGTTCATTTGCTTCCAGATTTTGTTTTGCGCTACCACTGATGTCTTGCAAAATTGTCTCCCTTTTCTCTACAATGCACATCAATACAAGAATACAAAAAGAAAACTTGCTTGACAGAAATCAATGTTTGTTGAAGGAGCAAGGGGTTCTGTTGAGGTAATACTGTGCAAATCTCTCTGAAACCAGCCCTGATCTCGGACAGTACAAAGTTTCCATATTTCTGAGTTAGTTGAAGATTATTGTGTCAGGATGAATGCAGAAATTGCTTTTGCCAATGTGTTCAAATAGTAGCTGTGTTTATAACTAAAAGGAACATAAGGTTCTGTGTTGCTCCATGTTGTGTTACTATTTTTACTGAACAAACGTGGTTGAGGTACTTCTCATCCTTCCTTTGGCAGCACTATCACCCTGTGGCTGTAATGACAGCTGTAAATACATTTGCATGCAGGCTCTAGGCATTCTTCTCTATTTCCACTGCTGTTTGATTGTGAAGATAAACTTGTATGAAGGCCTGAGGTTTTTCTTATTCTCATTTATATATGAGTTACAGTGGAGCACTATCTGTGTATAAACCAGGTTTTAACTTGTATGACAGAATTTCCTTCCTCTCCAGTCGTAAGGTATTGTTTATTAATCATGAGGGTGACAGTACCACCTTGCAGTGAAGGAAGAGGAGGAGGTCAACTGACCAGTTTTTGTAAGAAAGCTGTTTGCTGGGGGATATGGGAGAGAAAGTTTTCCTGTTGCCTGAAGTGATATCTGCTCTCTTTTCATGCTCTGACAGCTTTTAAAGGGTATCAAATAAAATACACAAGGAGAAGTAGTGACTCCTAAACAGAGAACAGTCAGCCTCTAAGGATGCAAGTGACAGAGACGTTAGCTTACATGAAAGCACTTGATGCGCAAGATTAATGTGGGAGAGAAATACTGTAATGGAAACAAAAATGAATAATCACAGTAAAATTTTGTGAATAGTTTGACTAGCAATAGTGTTAGAGCTTCATTAGGTTTTCAAATGATACAGAGTGCTCTGGCATATTGCTATACTGAAGTAAAAGTTGAATAATTTTATTTAACTTTTGTAGTTAATTGCTGTTAAGCTAAATTGGCCTGTTGAACACCACGGGTTTTGTGTGTGTGCACCTGTGCACTTGTAGGACTGCAACAGACTTCTGTTGTCAGCGGACTAAACGCAGAATGGGTTCCTGTATCATGTCCTTACAGGACAGCTGGTCAGGAACTGTGACAAAATAAGCACAGCAAACCGAGTCAGAAATGTGGGCTGATGGGAATCAAAACTTTTTGGTAGCATATAGTGGTTCCTTTAATGTAACTTGCATCAGAAAATGGCTTTAGAATATAATTTCCTGTTTACTAATACCCCTAATCCCCCAAACAAACAGAAAGGCAGAGGAATTGTTGCCTTCTGCTACCAGTAGCAAGTGACAGGGATATCCCCAGATTAAAGGGAAGCAGTTTTAGGACCATATATTGCATTTTCTTTTTTTTTCCCTTTTTTCATTTTTCCCCCATCTTGCCTTCATGTATTCCGGAATAGCAAGTTCCAAAGTTACTTTAGAAACATGGTGTTCCAATTTACTTTAGAAACATGGTATTTTTTTGTTTAGTATTTTTTCCTGAAAATTTAAGCAAACAAAATATTGTTTTCTTCCAGCTGTTTTAATTCCTGAATTACTTCTTTCTATAGAGAACTTTGTCAGCCATTCAAAATAATGCATTATTTTTGAGACTGAGTAATTTTGATCCATGCTTATTTTTGATCAATGTCTTGAAACAGCAAAGAATCTTTCTACTGCCTCCCAAATGTGTTGTGTTTATATGCTCTACCAACTAAGAAACTTAAAGCAAATTAAGAAAAGAAATTCTCCTGATGTGAACTGTGATAAATATAGAATGTTGCTTGCTAGCCAGAGAACTTTAATGTTGAATGGAAATCTCCCTTAACTGGTTAGAAAATGGAGCAGTAGCTTGAACATCAGTTTATGTTCTTATTAATCAACATGATGAATGAATGGTGTACAAATGGTCTGTGCCTGCTACATAGTAAACGTACCCCATTCTGTGCCATTCACAGCCTTGGGAACCCACGGACAGTGTGTTACTCTTGTATCAGGGAAGAGCTTCTATCCTGTTTGCTGCGGGTTATGCCAGCCAGAATCTACTTATTTCAAGTCAAGGTGCTTTCAACCAAGTGCTCGAAATTAGACCATGTCATAGTGTAATCAGTGGGTGAGTTTGTGAACCTCCACATTTTTGTAAACTCTCAGAGAGTCCAGCCAGACTCAGGTCTCTTTAAGCACCGTCCTAGGATATTTGTAAAGACTTTCTGGGCAGTTCCATTAAGCCTCAAAGCCAAACCATGCAATCTGCTTGCATTTGTCGGTTTTTCAAGCATTCCATTCTGCTGCTCTGGCCAGTTTATACTCAACCTCTTGAGAGGTGCATTATAGCTGATACCTAGAAATCCATGTAACGGGTTTCTCAGAATCTGTACTGTGAGTGCAGCTGACATTAATGAAAAATGCCTGGGCTTCAGCTTTCAGGAAATTGGATCCTTTCTATCAGTACATGAATATTTTTTTTAAAATTGTGCCTAAATGCCTTCATGTCTCTGGCCTGTAGTAACAGGGATGCTGAAGACTATATTTAAGTGATGTTTTTTACGGAATGTTCATAGTTTGGAAATTCAGTAACGTTTTGACTTTGAGGAACAGATCTGCTCCCTGCTCTAACTATGTGAAATAATTTATATAAGGACCATCATCGCCGTGTAATATTTTGCATGAGCATCCTTTGCATCTTGCTGTATCTAGTTTTGTGTGAAAAGTTACAGCCAAAGGTTCTGGTACAACACTACGCCTTATCCTGGGTACAAAATTAACTTAAATCCAGGCTCTTACTGTGGTTTTGCACAATTACCTGATATCTTTAGGAAAACCTCATCTTTCTCATCGCCTGTAAGTACCGTACAACAAATGTTTGTATTTTTGCTGTTGTTTGTAACTGTTTTTCAGACACCAGAATACACCTTACAAAACCACACTTTTGTTGGAATGAGAAAGAGTATAAGAATTCTTCAATTTTGAAGACAGAACTTGAGCTACTGTGATTAAGGTTAAAGACAGAATCTTTCTACAAATCAGTGTGTTGTTTTTTTTTTTTAATTGTGGAATAGGTGCTAATATATTGTGAGTCACTGGAGGTTGGAATGCACGCTTGCTTCTATTCATTGTTTCTGTGAATCAATGATCATACACTTTTTTTCCTACTTTTCATTAGTTTAGGTCAGATTTTTTTCAAAGCCTGTTATCTTTACAGGGAGGTTGCATGATCTTCAGCATAACACAGTGATGACAAACTTTCTGTATATCTATTAATTCTTATTCAGAGCTACTGGGAGAGTTAAATATAAATTTTTCTCTTGACAATTGTATCTGAATTCAAATTTTTCACTCAAAAAGGGGAAGTATATATGTATGTATGCATATGTTGTAAATGAAAATTTGAATATATACATACAAACACACATATACTCTGGTGTCACAGGAACTGTATGTGAATATATGAAATTGCCTTTTGCTTCAAGGCTTAGCGATATGGTAGTAGAAGTTTTTGTAAGACATGTTTTTTGTAATGTTTTTGTAACGACTTCCAGTAAAATGTCTTATTTCTTCACTAAGAAATATACTGTGTGGTGGTATTGCTATAGCAGTCTGAACCTTTTGGACAATCTGAAATATGAATGCATATTAAAAATTGATATTTGGTTCTGTCACGGTAGAGCAGCTATTCTATGCCCACTTGGGCACTGTTCTCTGTATACTTCAAATAATGGATCTTTCTTCTATGTAGTTAGTATATAGGGTTGTATTGCTGTTTCTCTTGAATTGGTTAATTTTTATGTACATGTTTTTATTTAGAAATATATTTAATGTACTCATGCTACAGTAAACATATTAGAACTGCTTAGGGAGACATTTAGAACTATTAGCATACTGGTCACCGCAAAGACTTTTCCTTGATTGAGTACTAACTATAGTAAGTACTTAGTAACTGGTAGTATGTGCTGGACTACAGAGGACAGACACGTTAAATACCAGCCTGCATGTGTAAAGCTGCCAGTATAGCTCACTCTTGATCTGTAGCATATTGCCATGGGGTTTAGTTTCTGGCCTTCTCTCAGCACAGACTACTGATGACGCCAGACTTTATGGTGACTGAGCAATCCTGGTGACTAAGGGCAAGCATGTCTAAGTGACCATG
Source organism: Chionis minor (assembly GCA_013398295.1). NCBI lineage: Eukaryota > Metazoa > Chordata > Aves > Charadriiformes > Chionidae > Chionis > Chionis minor. Next base: position 622,751 of record VZSF01005147.1, read on the forward strand.
TTCAGATAATACCAGAATTATTTGCCTTTTTAAACTACTTCTAAGTTCTGCTTTCCTAAGAAAGAAAGATTCTGTCTAACTCAAGTCTGTTGACTACATGTGTGCAAATAGCTAGCTAGGTACATGTGAGCCCTGTTTCTTTACCTTCTGTCATGGCTCTTATTTTTTACCTTAATGATTGGTTTATTTTTAAAAGCTATCTATGCAGCAGGATAACCACATTCTCTTTGTCCACACTTTTTTTTCCCCCTGCTAAGAGATCAAGCCTTGCAGAAGAAAAATTGCCATGTGAAGCATCCCATTGACCTCTACACCAAACTGAACTCCCTTGTACAGTTAATCTGTTATATTGATGGACAGTCATGGTTGCAAGTAGAAGATGCCCATCATCTCTTGTGTTTCCTGGCAGAGAGAATTAATCGTATTACTGGGATAATGAACCATTTAATGACTTGTGTGTTGATTTATCAGATCGTGCTGGAGAGGCCAATTTAAAAATATTAAGCCATAAGTCACAGTGTTGCTGTGTGTGGCCCATCGAGGTTGCCTGGCTCTCTTACCATCAGTTGCTGTGTGAATCAAGGTGTCATTAAGGTTTGCAAGCAGTGAAGTGCTTGTATGTAACACCTTTTCATTCTGCTGTGGCATTTATTCAAAATAAGAATTCATTAAGTTTTTCAGGTTTAAAAATAATTTAACCTAATAAAGTCAGCATTTCTGTCTTTCCTAGTGAGGGATTTTCATCCTGAGCTCAAGAAGTGTATTAATAGTGGGCACCAGGGTAGACTATGCAGCACAATAATTGATTTTGTAAACTGGCACTATGTTGAGTTGGCTCCTGAGTGCAAGACCAGTAATGTTTTGTGTCTTGGCTTCCATACTTTATTATGAAATACATACCTTTTAGCTAGTAATAGCAACACCCAATGGAAGTAAGAAATGATTGCAGGAAATTGTTCGTGAAAATGAGCTTTTTTATGATTTTTCTCTTTACAGAGGTATGTATTTTATTTCTTCATTTTAAAAATAGTTTTGAACTGATACCTGGCAAAAGCTGAGAGAAATGTAGCCTGGAGTAATGCTTTTGCTTATTAACTGTTGCAGAGTGGCATAAACGACTTCAACCTCTTTCCATAGCAGACAAACCAGTTTCTTGAATCTTTCCATGTTTCAGCGTTTCTTTAAGCGTGACATCTAAGAGTTATGCTAGAGTTCTCCAGTTGAGACTTCGTTAGTCTGTATGGCATGGAAAGGTTCTCCTGTCTTCACACATTTTAGTATGATACTTACCTTTCATGCAACAGCATTATTCTGTTAACCTATGTTCAGCCTGTGATAGACTTACAGTCTAAGTCTAAGCAAGACTTACAGTCTTAGCCTTGCTGCTTAACCACTTTCTCCTCTGTGTTAGTGACTGTGGTTATTCCTGTCTTTACATCACTCCTTGAGCTTAGCAATGTTTATATCCTATAGAGACCACTTTCAACATTTCATACTCTCATTCTGAATGCTAAACCTGTTTTACAGCATGACTGTAGTCCCTAGCTGTGTATCAGATGCATCTTTGGTAAGAGTAATCCTTACTCCATCATCCAGGTGCTTCACGAAATTACCGAACAGACCTTGGTGAAACCTTCCTGGTGTGTTCTTGAGAGATCATCATTAATAACTGTTCTCTGAGCAGAATCGTTCAACCATTTTCTCTCTTACTGTGCAATAGTTTTATCTTCATCTGATTTCTAAGCTTTCTTAGGACTGTCACATGAAATGCTATCAGAAAATCTAATACAGACAATTTACAGGAAACCTGATATTTACCCAGTATCTGGAAGCTCTTGTGCCCTATGCTAGTGGAAAATTAAGTTAGTTTGACTTGGTTTATTTTTGAAAAAGTCAATGTTCCCTGCTGCACAATTGCTTTTTATCTTAAGGAGTTTGTTGTTGGGTTTTTTTTTTTGCTTATTGGTTTTGTGGGTGGTGGTGATGTTGTTTTGTTTTGGTTTTTTTTAGTTTTTATAGAGCTGAAATTAAACTGTTTAATGACTTCTCTGAGTTCTCTTTTGGAAGATCAGCTCCTCCTTTTCCATTTTTTCAGTTTTCTGGCACTTCTTTTGTCTTCCAAGGATTCTCAGAGCTTACAACAACTAGGTATCTTGGCAACTGCAGTATTTTAGGATGAAATCCATTGGGCCTAACCAATTTAAAAATATGAAATCTGTTCATATGCTCTAACCTTGTCTTTTCTTGCCATCTGATTTTTTTCTCTGAAGACAACTTCCATGAAATAAATGCTGAGTTCCTGAAAATGCTGGTCAAATCCTCTTCAGACTTAGAATTTCTGTATCACAGCTGCTTCACTCTGAAAAACATTTGCCAAAACAGCTTAACTCTTAGCGTCCCTGTAAAAACTCTTTAGCACTTCTGAATAAACTCTTTTCCTTGCCAAGGGAAGTAATTCCATGTATTTGCCTTTGTCCTTGCACAGTTTGCCTGTTGACAAGGAGTCAGTGTGCCATGGGGCTCAAAGCCCCTCTACTGTCTTGAGGCATTTTCCTGAGTTTTGCCAGCTGGCAGGCCATACCTTTCTGAGACTTTGGTCCAAGTCTCACCAATTTGAAAAAATGATGCTTAGGAAGTGATACTAGTCATGACCAGACCACTTTATCTAAAAAGCAGGAGGAGCTGTGGGCTCCAAAGTGAGGTGTGGCTGTTTGCTGTCAGGCTGTACTACTTAAGCTCTTTGTGTGGTGTTAACATATACTTTGTGGGCATACTGTACCTTATGCACAGGTTCTTTTAGATCTGAGCTGCCTTGTATCTGGCTCTCCTGCTACTTAAAAGGAAATTATTTTTTCCCTTTGGATTAAATTAAGAGTGACTTTATTTTGAGCTAAAAAGAACCTGCATGGTCATTGCTACAGTCCAGCTAGCTTACTGGCATGCATTCAGTATTTCTCAGAATGTATTTCTAGACTAGAGATCACAGGGAACTTGGGGAAAACAGTAAGCTCAGAGGACATAAACATAGAATATATTCATGCTTTCATATTCACTAGCCATTTGCTAAGTGTTAGCTTTGGTGAAGAATCTCGTTCCACACAGATATAAGTGCATACATCTCCATTTCTGCACTTCTGTGCAAATGAACTAACTTCAAAATACACCATAAAATGATACAAGTTCCGCAGTACAAAGAATTCCAAAGGTGAGGATTCTCTTCCATAAGTGAAATCCTGCTGTTAGCTGGATCAACAAGAAGTTAAACACCAATCTGCTAAGTTTGCAAGGAAAGCTTAATTGAAATAATATTCAGTTAAAATTAATTGTATGGATATTTTTCACTGCTTTGCTTTTACTTTTGGTTAGCAAATCTGTATGTTTCTGTTAATTTTTGTCAAATAATCTTTTCAGCATGTTTCATGAACTGTTGTCTATTTTTCATCTTTATGAAACAGTTTTTCCTGAAATATATGTTAAATTTGATTCGTATGAGATTATGCTGTAAAAGTGACCATAAGGCTGTTAGTTCAGAAACTGATGAAAGAAATTCAGTCTTATATGCAGCATTACAAAAAAAAGTTTCTGATTTTCCGTAATGAAAACCTTTGTTCTGTAGAGATCTAGTAAAAGTAGTAGGGTAAATGCAGGAATTAACTGCAGCATCTATGCTGCAGTCTGAAGTATACATGCAGTTGGATTAAATGATCATTAATCAGGCCTGGAAATCTATTGCTTTTCTGCCATGTAGTGTGTAATTATTGGTACCATTAGCGTGGTGTACATAGTATTCACAGTTGTATGTATTTTTAAGACTTATTTACAGGCATATGAGATTATTAGTTTTCTTCTTCTTTCCCAAGATGTTCTGTTCTTTCTAGTGCTAGTTTTTAATGTCTTTTTTCCCTTGCAAAATGCTGAAATAGCCACTAGAGTTAGATAAAACAGCAAGAAGAATCACATAAAAGCCTGTTGTTAAATAAATGGAAATGATGGAATAAAAGAGCAGTTCTTTTCCCATCCTGACTTGGTGGCCTCGAGAGATCAGAATAAGTGAACATTTCAGATGCAGCTGAACATGCAGACCCATGCTTAAGTGGTAGAACAAAATCAATAGGTGGCAGATGAAAATGACTGTGTGTGTTTCCAAAAAAACAACTAATAGATGTTTCGGAGTGTCAGTGATGTCAGTTTTTATATGGCAGGTAAAATTTCTTCAGAAAAAGGGCTTTCAAATAAATTTTGCAAGAGTGAGACATGTTTACTTGCATTAATCTGCGTGTGTGGATGTGTTGATTATCAATAACAATTTTCTGCAGCCTACCAATGTGATTGACCCATTCCACTCTGTTCTGTGAATCAGAATTGTTTAGGTTGGAAGGGACCTTAAAGATCATCTAGTTTGAACCCCCTTGCGCCAGGGACACCTCCCACTAGACCTGGCTGCTGAAAGCCTCATCCAACCTGGCCTTGAATGCTCCCAGGGATGGGGCCTCCACAGCTTCCCTGGGCAACCTGTGCCAGTGCCTCACCACCCTCACAATAAAGCATTTCCTCCTGATATCTAATCTAAATCTACCTTCTTTCAGTTTGAAGCCATTACCCCTCGTCCTATCACTACACGCCCTTGCAAAATTTCCTCTCCAGCTTTCCTGTAGGCCCCCTTCCAGACACTGGAAGGCTGCTATGAGGTCTCCTGGAGCCCTCTCTTCTCCAGGCTGAACAACCCCAACTCTACCAGCCTGTCATAGGAGAGGTACTCTAGCCCTCTGATCGTCTTCGTGGCCCTCCTCTGGACCCACACCAACAGGTCCATGTCCTTCTTATGTTGGGGGCTCCAGAACTGGACACAGAATTCCAGGTGGGGTCTCCCAAAAGCATAGTAGGTGGGGAGAATCACCTCCCCCAAATGATTAAATCCAGTTATTTATTCATCAAATGCAGTCAGGGTAATACACAATACTGTCAGATCTGTGCAGTGAAATTTCCTTTGTCCAATTTTGATCTTTGGTACTCATGCTAGTCCTGCACTGTATAATCTCATGCTTTGTTTAATAACTAATGGTTTGTTTGTTTCCTTTGTGCTACTTCATTGATTCATTTTTCTTTCTGTATTTGATTCTTCAACAAAGAGTTCTGGTTATATGATAGGCATGGCTAATCTCTTAACTCAGCAACCTTCATTCATATATTAAGTAGCTATAAATTAAATTTAATGGTCTCTAGCAAGAGTTTCTCCAAGCAGAAGCTGAAAAATAATTTGGCAAAATTAACAAGTGATAATGATTCAGAATAAGCCAAAACTGGTAAAGGCTATTCACATGAAGTTACTGCTTTGTAAACATTTGTGGCTGTAAAGCTGACTCCCAGTTTTCACTCATCACCAGCATTTCCTAGATTTTCCAGAAGTGGTCTAAGTAATCTCAGATGTGTTTGTTAAATGTGAATCTCAAGTTCGGTTTTTGTTACCTTTGTTAGCACTTCAGTTCATTCAGCAGATTGACATTGTTTGAAAAGGCCATGAAATTTCATTTAACTTCTACTGACAAAGTTTGTGGGGGTTTGAGTTTTTTTTTCTAGGGGGAGGTGTGTGTGCTAAATTTGTGCTATTTACCTGAGCAGATGAGTTCTTTGAACTATCAGAACCTCAGTGACATGCTCTTTGTGCACAAAGGAAAGGAGTTTTGTAGGCACTGTGGGCCCAAGAGACTAGACTAGATACATAAAAGATTGCCTTTGCCTATACATTAAAAAAAGAAAAAGGAGGAACAGCTGTCAGAGTGGGAAAGGAAGGAAAATTTACTTGAAGTAGTAGTACAGTACTGGTTTCTAGTTACACAGGTCTCAGAATTATGACTGTAACGGCAGCTTAAATTAAAGGATTCTTAAATTGAAAGGATGAGTAGCAGTGAAGTGATGGATGACGTTTTCCAGAAAGAGAATAGAAATTGTTATTTATCTTTCCTAAGATCCAGGAAGCCCCTGGACTTTCAGTTAAATATGCAAAAGAAAACAATATATATAACAGTGCTCAGAATTACTATTTACTGCATAGTATGTGCAAATTCTAGTATGTTTTATGTTTAGCTGATAAAAGCTGTGAATGTTCCGTTTCATTAGAGAGGCAGTATGTCCCTTTTCCCCAAAATGCTATTTCTTTTCAACTGATCTTGATGCCAAGAACATAATGGTGAGAATGCAAATGGACTCAGCTCCAGTGCCTGCATGCACAGTAACACACAGGCATGAGCATCTGCATGTTTTTGTGTTCCTTGCGCACCGTAAATAGTGTACAAAGAACATAATCCGTCAGATACGGTTGCTGATTACTGTTCGGTCTGTTTGGCAAAATCACACTGCACTAGATTTTCTGTCTGAGGTCAGATTAAAGATATTAATAACAAGCACAACCTGATTGCAGAGGATTTGTAGCAAGCAGCTTTGAAATCAAATGGTATCGAGGGTACTGCCTATGACAAACTGTAGATGTGCTGTGAATCCTAACATGTGGCTCAGACAAAAATTGTTGAAATTCTAAAGTGGGCACACTCCCACACAGACGCAAGCTTGCAGCATCCAATCACTTTACGAGGTAATGCACAAATGCACTATTCTTCAGATTGAAAGGTTTGCTATATTAGAAACAGTAAAGGATTTCAGATCCAGTGTTTTATAAAGTTTCAGTAATAAAATAGCTCATTTTAATCTTAATCATAGGACTGCCAGCCTTTATAACAACACAGTTTTAGACTGTTCTTAAAAAGTGCTCAATAATCTAATGAGAATAGCTCCTGTTCGAGCAGTGCTGACATTGATATGTTAACGTTCCAAGGAATTCAAGTGATAAATGTGACTCAGTTCCCTCTCTTACATTTTATAAATACATCTGATTCTGTTAGGGGTTAAACATTTTGAGGATTAAATGGTTATAGAGAATCACTGGTATGGGCTAAAATGTTTTTAGAAGCATATCAGTTTGCCGTTTGAAATTAATGTGATACATGGTTTATCAGAATGAAAACAGGTTTTGATTTGAGTACGATAACATAAGATGGCTGCTACTTTGAGACACGTTTTATTTCAACGTGGTACCTCAGAACTTAAAATATTTTGGGAGGGTTAGATCAAGTTCAGTATTTTAATCTTAAGTAAAAATCTTATCCCTTTTAACCTTGCTGCTTTCATAAATTAAACTTCAGAAGTACCCATGAAGATGCTTGTTATAACTGCTATAAATACAAAGAAAATACCCTGTTACTTAACTGAACCTTGTTCTGTCCTGTGTTTGTCTAACTAGTGATTACTTCTCGTTTTCAGATCCTCAAAATGTATCAATTCTGTCATTATTGGGCCATATACTGTGCATAGCTACTGTGATTTATTTGGCTTTTCTTTTTTTTTTTTCCTCCCTTCCTACCTCAGTTCATCTCAGAATGACAGAGCACACTAGATCAGAATGATTGTTTGAAAAGAACATGCTTAAAAAGACATTAGCAGGCCAGTGAAACTCAAGAGTGAACAAAAGCTCAATTCAATGAGATAATGATGAATTATTTGTTTGTGTCAAATTTTAGCAATAGATGCCATTATTCTAGTAAGTTTTATTTCTGCTGATCTGCAGTTTTCTGTGGTACATCTAATACATAAGGCTTCACTAAAGCCAATGGGACTTGTGCATATGGAGTAAATGTCCGTTATTTAAGCGATATACCATGCGTCAGATAATTTTGTCTCATTAACATTACAAATTTGGAAGAGTGCCTTCACAAAAACCCAAAATAACCTCCCCAAATCAACGCATCAGAAAATCCCCTCTGTTATTTATTCACAGATACCATAATTAGTTCGTTGAAAGCTGAGACATCAATGACATAGATTCCTGATTAGAAATCCTTATGTGAATTCAGCCTTCATGTGACACATGGGTAATGAAAGAATATTGGGTCATGCAGAAGGCCAGAGCTTGGCCCATTGTGAATTAGAAGGAAATCAATTGTCAATGATTGTAGAAGGTACCCTGGTTATGGATCATTGAACTGATTCTAATTAGTTTAGGAGACTGCCAGGTTCTGAATAGAAGAGTTGCCTCACTGAGCTAGCAGCAGAAAGTAAAGTGCAATTCTGTAGCTGATGTTTGGAAGTTTCAAAGACACTGTTAGGCGTTGCAATACCTGTTGTTATTTTTGTTTGTCTACATTGTCTTCGGTCTGCACAAATTTAAAATAATTTTCCATTTCAGACTATTTCCAGCACTACAGGCTGTGCAATGGCTGGGGAGATGTGAAATGGGTTACTCTGCCCTTGACTTACTTCCAAGCAGAAAGGACAATATTAAATTAAATACTTTGCTGTAAGTCAAGTGAAATAATAGCCCAAATTTACTTTGCTGTTTATAAATTAGTGCATATGCAGAAAATAGACCACAGTGGAGTGGGTCCGTCCCTGTGATCTGGGGCAGCTGTGGGATGCCTAGCTACTCAGCATCTGGTTGTAAGAATAGTCAGGACTTTTTGAGTGTTTCTGGCAATTTGCATGAGAAGTATTGGTTTGTTGATCTCAGTAGACTGTAAGTTCCCTCGAAAGTTACTGAAATCTATTATGCTTGAGCCAAAAGTTTTGTATAAGATTTAGAAAACCTTTAATAACTATATCTCATTTATACAAAATGACAAACATCACATTGATTTTTAAGTGTGATCAGAAGTCTGATGCTTAGTATACTTAGCATCGTCTTCCATTTTTAGATATTCTGGAAGTTAGGAATAGTATTTCCCTTTAGACAATTGCTTTTCTTATCCAGCCAGTTGACCTGAAGTTCCAGGGGTTTGTGTTTTCTGTATCATAAAAAAAAGTAATAAATTCAGTTCCTCCTATTCCTACCCTCACCTGTAGAAGGAGCATTGTATCTAGTGGTTTGCATCCATTCTCCTTCCCTCTTACCACCAGTCCTCTACATTATGAGTCCCAAGCTAGCATATTCCAAAATGAAAATTATGCATTTCCAGTGCTGTTACTTAAAGCAAATAGCGACAGTTCTCCTGGTAGTGTCCAAAAATGGCACCTGCAGTGAAAAAAAGTGAGAAGCAGGAACTTCACAGCAGTATTAAACCTCTTAAATGACAAACCTGTAAATTCCGTAGGAAAAATGATTCCCTGAGTGTGTGTTATGACCTAAAGTTTCAAATGGCAGAGTTCTTGCAGAAGTTGGTTTCTGCTCTGCATAACATCAGTGAAGATGCTGGTTGTTCTGATCAGTTCTGTGCTCCCTCTGAAGAGGAAAAGATTTCTGTTTGGAAAACAATGCTTGCTGGAAAGTTGAACATTAAAATACAATTCCACTTCCTTGTTTGAAATTTTATAAGTACTTCAAAAGGAAGAATCTGCAAAATGAAAACATTCTCAAATAATCTTCCAGTTTTGATGCAATCTATATACAGCATTATTGTGTTCACAGGAGAAGACTGGTTAATTCTGACCAAATACTGTAGTATAAAAAATCAGGAAATACAGACTTCTTTTGGTGTTAAAAGTTTAAGAGGACCAAAATAGTTTATGTTTCACTTTTTAATGCAGAGATGTTAACCTTGGTCTTTTGTTCTTTCATGTCTTTTGGATGTCTGAACCACTAGAATACAGATGGCTTCTCCTTATCTCTCAAAATGGTGTGTGGGAACTGTTTTGACTTGAATAAACAAGTAAATATTCGTTTTATGAGAGGGAGAGGGGCTGACTTCATATCCTGGTTTTCCCCTCTCTACCTCCTCCCCCCACCTCCC
>VZSF01005147.1:632651-926511 GCA_013398295.1 Chionis minor
AATGAATTATTTTTGTACCCGGGCTCATCAAGTTGGCTCTGCTCACTGCATGATGATGATTAGTAGCTTAAACATGCACCAGGGATCTGAAAGCAGAGGATTTTTGTGATATTCCTTTGTGTTAGTTACGTGTTAACTATTTAACTATTGGTAGCTGATAAAGTGCAGATCAGCAGTAGATACCAGATTTGAAGTATAACCCTGATTCAGCAGAACTCTAATAAACCTGGAAGGCGTAAAAAAACCCCAAACCCAAAACATTGCATATGCTGCCTGTGACGCTTGTAAGGGAGAAATTGTACTCGCTGTGAAATTTCAGAAGCAATTGCTTTGATTTGGATCCTACTTGACTGTAACAGCGCAGGCTTGGGCTGCAAAGGAATGACTGCATTCAGTCAAATTATACTTGGATGTGTCAGGCATGGAAGCAAATCAAAAAATGTTGAAGTGGTGGTGAATAAAAGCACAATCTTAATGTACTTATAATCTTACTTGTGAACAAGTAAGACCTAAAGTACTGTTTGAAATGCATAATGAAATGTTGTTTATGTGCACAATTTAGAAGTACTTACAAATATTTTTTTAAAAGGAAATAAATATTTAAAACCCAATTAAAAAATACAGAACAGATTTAGGGAAAAAGCATCGTACTGGATTTTTGGTGGCGAATGAACACTGTTCAGTTTACCATTCTTATTCTTAAACAAAGCTTTCTTAATTGTTTTTCTACCTTTTAAACACTTAGTTGATGGGAATATGACTTTCATGTCCTTCAGTCCTTTAAATGACTGTTCCTTGAAAATACCCAACATAACTGTAGCTTAAGGTGAAGCTTATAACTGTCCTAACCTTTCCAGATGTCAAAGGATTTTTAAATCTCCTGAAACATTAACATCACCACTGGATAAATGGGCTAGGTGTTCCTCTTTTGTTAAGGAAAAAGAACATCATTATAATGGACAGACAAATGGTGGAAAAACGTGCTTAATCCCCATTTCAGTACATTTAATTGCTATTGTTGCCTCAGCACAAATACTGGTACTAAATTAAATGCATGTGGAAATACCATGCTATTCAGCAGTCTAGTGTGACATGGTAATTGAGCTATATTTTTGGGAAATGTGAATTAGTGATGGTTGTATGCTTCATTTTATACTAGTAAGCAAATAACTTCCTTTTTTTATAATTGGTCTGCTTCTGCCCTTGAAAATATTTGAGCCTTAAGGACTAAAAACTTAGGACAGAAAGAGGGATGGATACCCAGGGAGCTAAGGGTAACATAGCAATCTGATATAAAAATTTAATGAGCTTTCTTTTGACACTGTAATTTGTCTTAGCAAATTTTTCTAGTGAACAAGGCCAGAAGCTGTATGTAAATGAGCTTTTCTTGTGACTTGTGCTTGCCAGCCTGCTGCAGCTGCAGGGAGTGTTAGGGTGATGAAATGATATTGCACATAATGGGGTTAATGAAGATTACAAGTTACTTTCTTCAGGGAAGTGTACTCTGTTCATTTTTTGTTTTGTTTTAAGCAAGCTTATACTGAAAGTCAGAAGTTCATGCCTGTTTAAAATACTGTAAAATCAAAGTGGGGTTTTAGGCAACATATCACAAATTGCAGATGGCTAATTAGCTGTTGTGATCTTTTGTGATTGGTTGTACTTCTTTGCATGTGTAGCTTTCACTTCAGAAACTAACACCTTCTGAGCAGGCCTGTAGTATCCTTTATAAAAGTTTCTTGTAACACAACTAATCAAAATGATTGAACAAGAAACTATTGGGCTTGTCCGTAAGCCTGTGCATACTTTACAATACAATATTTAGAAAAGACAATATAAGAAAATCTGTGCGCTGTTATTTAGATATGCTGGAAAAAATCTGTAAATACTGTGATTTGAGTCTTTAGATTGATGAGTAGCTGTAGAAAAAAACTGTGATGTGCTTATTTACTCAGGAAAAGAGGAAACAGACTTGAGAAAAGCCTGTCTTTGTCTAAATGTAAGTTGCTAAGAGATAGTACACTTGATGTACTTCCTATCAGCAAAGACTTAAAAAGCTAAGTTGTTACCTCATGAAAATTAAATATTCTAGATACCTTTCTGTCATGCAATAAAGTTAGATTTTGAGAAGAACCAATGGCAGAAAGCTTCAGTGCTTTACAGAACTTTTGAAGGAAAAATAGGAGGCAGTGGCATATGTTTGGTTTCGGGGTTTTTTTGTCATCCCTGGGGGAATTGTGCTCTGGATTTTCAGTTATCCAAGTGCTTGAGTCCAGGTTGTTTTTCATTTTATTTAATGTATCAGGGAAGGGGAACAAATGCTTTTTTATTTTGCAAAACAATGTATCCAGTCTGTTGTCATCAAGTCCTGTGCTTCACTGGCTTCAGAGATACACTATAAAGAACTGTTCCTGTTTTCCTTTTCACTTGTATTAAATTGCTTTGGTTTTAAACCATCTGTAGTCCTACCTCTTCTTGTTTTATTTACTTCTTAGGCAAAAAAAAAAAAAGTTTTTTAATGCTGATAACTCATATTTCAGTTCCTACATGAGGAGATTTTAAAGAAGATATGTGTTCTGTTTTTTGGCGAGTTTTTCAGCATTTACGTATTTCTTCACAAGTCAGTTTTGAGTCAGCTTTGGTAAGGGATAAAAATTCCTTGACTAAAAATTCCCAGGATAAAATATCCTTGTATGTATGTATAGATTTGTATCTTTTGGTGAGGTAGTTTAAGATTTCTTATCTTTCATGCTGCTGCAGCCAGGGTGAGGGGGGAGGTTCCATGCAGTGGTTTGAACATGTCAGTGCCTCTTTTAACCCATTCTTAGAAACCTGTCTAATGAGTTGTTTAAACTGCTTCAGTTAAAGTATGATGATGCACAGCAATTTTAAGAAATGTCAACAATAAAGTTTATATAATATATAAACATTGGAACAGGTGCTCTACTTGTCATGATTACTTAGGGCCCTTTTCTGAGTAAAGTTAACTGGCCTAAAATACATACTAAGTGATACATTCAAAGTATTTTCACTAGGAATGCTTTCAGAGCTATTGCACTTCCGTTATATGTGCATACAAGCTATGAAGTCTTATAAAAGTTGACCGACTGAACCAGTTGTCTTGTTACTTTTAATCTCTTTAATCTTTTACTTACCTAATAATGTGGTAAAGAGAAGGAGGGGTAATCTAAGCATATGTCTCAAAGTTCTACTGTAAATCAAAATGGAGAAGTTGATAATGATGTTTTATAGTGCCATTTGCTTCTTCATTTGATCCAAAAAAGACGTAAAGAGAATATCAATTACTTTGCTATTAGGTTATAAAGAGAATATCGACTATTTTGGCATTTGCTTAATTAGAGTATGTATAATCTAATTTTATATTTCAGTTTAAACCTATTCAAGGAGCTAGTATTGTCCTCTTGTATAACATCTGTTCAAGCCTACAAAATTGTGATCAAATGTGTTGAATATGGAGTGTTGTGTCTTAATGATTATAAGAAATGGAGCACGAGAGAGTAAAAAAGCAGATGTATCACACATCCCTTTTGCAAATAGATATTTTTGTAACTGGCTCTGTGTCTAAGAATATTTCATACCAGAGGAAAAAAGTGAGTGACTCTTGACATGTGATTTTTAATATTTTCAATGGCTGTTGCAATGTTTTCTTACCGAGTACCACAGTTAGAAATGTAGGCCTCATAAATGGGTGTGCCAGAGAGGTTATTTTAGGCAAGCAGAATTTAGCAGATTATACGAGTCACATTCAGTTGGTCTTAACTTGCAGGCGCTTCAATAGGGAGTCCCATATGTGTATTCATAAAGACTCTAAAAATATTTACAGGATCAACATAATTAATAGAGATTATTCAAAACATTATTTTAAATGTTTAAAAATATCTAGACGTGTTTAATCGGCAAGTATCTATATGAATTATTATTAACTTGTGTTTATGTAAGGCCATTTTTCCTAATGGGCTTTAAAAAGGGTTTTGCAAACAAGCACAGCGCTAGTTTTCAGTTTGGTAACTGAGGCAAAAAAATAAACCATTCCAAAAAATCGGTTTCATGTAAACTCAAGGTAAAATAATTTCTGGTCATTTTGCATTTTCTTTTGCAGGTGGTGATGATCAGGGTTTTAATAACTTCAGCTTGCATGAAATTAATTTTTCCCTCAAAAATATTTTGAATCTGTTATTTTTAGTATTTTTTTTTTTATGGAGAGCATTGGAAGTTTTTGCTTAGACTTTCAAAGGTTTTGCTGTTACTTAGAAAGTAAGTTGGTTTCAGTGAAATTGAGTTGGATGAAGACTATTATATCCTGAACATGCATGTAGAACTCGCCTGCAACTGAATGATACTAAGCATTTTGGGATTCTGTATTTCCATGTGCAGGCACACAAGTGAAAGTTTAAACCCCCACATTCATAGTAGTTCATTTTCTTCACTGAAAAAATGGAAATATTTTTGCTCCTGTATTAAGTGGGCTATCTCCTGTACTTGTTTGGTTTTTTATGCAAAGGCAGAAAGAATCAAGACTGTTTTGAGAAAATGTCTGATTCTCCTCTTGATAAACATATTCGAAGCCACTGGTCCAAGTGACCTTGTGGTGACCTTGTCTATTTCAGATTAAAGAAGGAAGGTTAGAACAACACTGGGAATAATTACTTTTCCTTTAAGTTGACAAACTCATTTCTGTGTCTGGTAAGCACTTTAACAAAACAGGCTTATCTTTGTTAAGCAACAATTCTGGCAGATGCTTCAAAGAGGAGACTTCTACCAGCTGTGTAGGACAGTTTTGAGGCTTTTGTTCATTTGAGGTTTTTTGTGCCTCATGAAATTGAAAAGTATTTGAAAAGATGGTGCCTACAGGAACAAGGTTATTTTTTCATGTTATTCATAGACATGTTTATCGGGTCGAAAAGATTGTACTGAAATGTCCACTTAAAGCAAATCAAACATGACTGCATATGCGTGCCAGTTGCTGCTTGGTTTTCATTTTCTTAAATTGCTAATCCCATAGTGGTGTGCTCATGTAGGTTGTTTAGGGAAACAGATGACATATGTTGTAGTACATAGCAAGCTGAAGTAGAGCCAGGATAAAGACAGAAGGTGTTTGTTTAGTTTTAAACGAAGCACAGTCTATGAAATGACTTCCCGCAGTGATAAAGGATAGGCAAACATGACTTGCTTTGTAGTCAGTGGCCTAAGAACTAAAGCAGTTAGCAATGCCAAAATGAAACAAAAGAATTATTTGACTTAACCTTTGTTGTTCAAGACAAAGAATACTTCTAAGCACTCCTGACAAGGGCTACCGAAGTGGTTTACTTCTAAAACAAAGACATGTTGTGAGGCAGTCTTAGTGCATAATCTTGCAAGCTATGTCACAACAGAAAGGAGAAAAACTTCAGGTCCATAGACTATGACTTGCAGCTGTTGCCCAAGCTGTGTTTGTATTTCCCCTCTGGATAAAGTCCTGAGAACAAGTCTCCGATACAGTCAAGAGACAGAAGAAGTAAGAGGTGAATGACTGATTAACTCCAAGAACAAAGTTACTTCAGGAGTGAGTGCAAAGGTATTTTCCTCCTATTCTTAAGTTGCCAACAAAAAGATCATTCTGTTACTGTGGCCTTCAGCTGAAGTCTTGCTGGTAGAAGAAGTTTATCCAATCTACTTTACAGTGGATTTAGGCTGGGCTTTACCATAGTTTTTGGTGTGATTGCTCAAGGTAAACATATTCAGTGTTACTCCAGCATTATAACTGATCTTGAAAGGTTGTGACGAAGGACTAACGGGAACCTCATGAAGTTCCATGAGGGGAAGTGCAAAGTCCTGCGTGTGGGGAGGAGTAACACCATTTATTGGTATAGCTTGGGGGCTGACTAGCTGGAAAGCAGCTCTGCCAAAAAACACCTGAAGTCGTGTTAGACAAAAAGTTGAACGTGAGCCAGCAACACACCCTTGCAGCAAAAAAAAAAGTCAACAGCATTCTGGGCTGCATTTGGAAGAGTGTTGTCAGCAGGTCGAGGGAGCTGATAATTTGAATGGCTGAGCAAGTTTTTACTCTTAAGACTCCTTAGTTTCAATCTGCTTTCTGTTATGGCATATTTCATTTGCAAGTCTCTGCTTTTCTGCTGCCTTGAGCCACATTTTCTCTATTCTGCCCTCAGCCTATGTTTTTCATTGCATTCTTCCCTTACTGCTTTTTCTCACCTGCTTTTCTGTGGCATTTCATAATTTACCTTGTTTATCCTTACCATAACTTAAATTTAGCTATTGCCAGTAAAAACATTCTGACCCTTTCTTTCAACTGGATTGTCCAACGGGTTGTTTCTGTTAGAGGAAGAAAGAGAAATTGACTATTTCTAATAGTTTCTTTACAATGACTGTACAAGAGAAGGTTGCTTGGAGCACAGCAGGAATCAAACATGATGTTGGTTATAACCCCAGGTCCTCACTTGGGGAAAAAAAATGAGCCTTTTTCTTGGGCGATAACAGTGGTTGCTCAAGTTGCTTCTTTTTCTTCTTTGCAACTTCTTTGACTGTCTTACTGGACTTCTCTTATGCAGAAAGGCACACTTTTGCAAATACTATCCAGTGAAACCCCACTATTAATTGTGGACGTACCTCTGTGTGGTAATCTGTGCCTGTGTTAGTAGTGTAGCGTTACTGTTACATTAAAAAAGAGTATATTTTAAATTGTAATTTCTAGAAGTTGGAATAATTTTAGGGAATAGTCTATGATGCTTTCATTAAATATCTAGCCATTCTCAAAGCCATGCTTTTTGATACCTTTCAGTGAATGTGAGGGGAAGAAATTTCCAGCTTGCACATACAACTTTTTCACAATGTCAGTTGACTATTGTTACCCCAGAATAGGCAAAAAACATAGGAAATAAGGTTTACTGGAACTGTTAACCTTTTAGTGTATTTGTACAAATATGATATATTTTGTATTATGAAATGTAAAATTTAGGCCTGTGAAATCATTTTCCTTTATCAAATTGAATTTTATCACTGTCTTCGAGTTCGACAGAATGTGATAATGTTTTGCTATATGTACCTGTAATTCTTTGATTGAAACAAACCTTTATTTCAAACTTGTAATTTTTTTTAATGTCGTGTGAAGGTGATTTTGGTTAGAGTATGTTAGTGTTTTCAGCTGTTGGGATTTCTGTCTATTCATGGAATCATAGAATGATGTGTGTTGGAAGGGACCTTTAAAAGTCATCCAGTCCTACCCCTCTGCAATGAGCAGGGACATCTTCAACTAGGTCCTCTTACGAGGAAAGGCTGAGGGACCTGGGCCTGGAGAAGAGAGAACACTGAGAGGGGATCTCATCAATGCTTTCAGTATCTCAAGGGCAAGTGTCAAGAGGATGCGGCCAGACTCTTTTCGATGGTGCCCAGCAACAGGACAAGGGGCAGTGGGCACAACTGGAACACAGGGAATTCCATCTGTACATGTGGAAAACCTCCTTACTTTGAGGGTGCCAGAGCACTGGAACAGGCTGCACAGAGAGGCTGTGGAGTCTCCTTCTCTGGAGATACTCAAAACCTGCCTGGGTGTGTTCCTGTGCAACCTGCTGTAGGTGAACCCGCTTTGTCAGGGGTGTTGGACTAGATGGTCTCCAAAGGTCCCTTTCCACGCTTACCATTCTGTGATTCTGTGAGCAGGTTGCTCAGAGCCCCATCCAACCTGACCTTGAATGTTTCCAGGGATGGGGCGTCTACCACCTCTCTGGGCAGTCTATTCCAGTGTTTCACCACCCTCATCGTAAAAAATTTCTTCCTTCTATCTAGTCTGTATTGTTTTCCTGTTGCGTTGAAGACTGTTTTGTCATAATTATTCTTGATGGCTACCATGATTGTTTGAGAGAGAGGTTCAGATGGGGGACCTAAGGCATTTTTGAAGACATATAGAATAATAACAATACAACCCCCACACTTTTTATCTAATCAAGCTGCATTATTCGAATGAGTGAATTTGGAAAGGATTCTGTGTTAGTATATAATTTCTGTGTTGTAATGAACATGCATGAAACTTCATCATCACATTTTCTTACCTTTTTAATACTTGTATAAAAATCAGAAGCTATTACTTTATCAGAGAATATTACCTTTCATCATTACCTTGTCTTCCACAAGGATTATGCTAGTGCATTTAACATTGCGTTTGCCAAAGAGTATCACACATAAACCTGTGAGTACCAGCTTTGTAATTTGTGATAAATTTTTGCACTGTTTATAGTCTTACAGAAAACCTATTGCAGATGGAATTTGAAACTTCAGTCACAGTCCTGTGCCTTGGTGACTGTATAATCCTTTGTCTGACTTTGCTGGGGAGGGGGTGGGATTTACTTACCTGCCTCTAGTACGTCTGTGCTGGGCTTTATTTCTTCATATCATTTTAGAGTTGTACATAATTTAATGTGCTTCCCTTTGCACTTAGGCAATGTGTACTGTCATAGAGTTGATGCCATCAGTAAATACTAAGTTTTCACTTAGATAATCTGTTTCTGCGCTTGACGAAAGTGAGACAGGTAATTTGTAGATGAGTCGAGAATCTGATTGTTTGAGATCGTATATGCCTTGTGGGTCTGTCTTCTGTTCCTGAACATTGTGACTGGCAAGAGTTGTATGTCAGAATAAACATTGCACTGTAAGACATGCCCCCAGCCCCTGCCTTTCCTAAAGAACTGAAGTTACACTCTGTATGGACTTTATTCAGCTTTTATTCCTACCAGTTGATCCTAGAAACTATAAAGCTTTAATGTTAACTATTTTGTCATGTATAAAAAATTTTATTTCTAGACTGGACACTGTGCAACGTTAAGGAAGAAAAATGTAGTTAAATTTAAAATGACACGATAAATGTAATACATCTTTAATTTTGTTTCTAATTCACTTAACCATTCACTCCATATTTACAAAAAAATGCTTCTCATTTAGGTTACTATTTAAAAATTATAATATTCTGTAGAGCATATCTAGGAAATGACCTTTCTTCACTTGAAATGCTCTAAAATTTTCATAGACTGTAAGCAGCACTCTAGGGACAGGTTCTTTAATATACTGGATATTGCTTTCAAAGTACTCTTAATTGCCTAATTTAATAATGGCTTCTTTTTTTCCTTTGGTTCTTATAAGGGACAAATGAATTTGAATCACTCTCTAAAGAATTGAATCAATGGCTATCTTTTTCTGATTACTTTTTGCATTCATTATGAAATTTAAAAAAAAAAGAACAGCAAGGTCACCTTCAGCATGTTTTTTGTTTGTGAGAAAAGCAAAGGAAAGTGACACTAACTCGACTTAGTAGTTCCTAGAAAAGACCAGAGCCTGTAAAAACTGCGGGCACTAGTGTAAGCTCTAGATGGCATATGTATGTATAAGGGCAATGTAGTAGATTCTGAATAGTATAAGGAAAAAGATACTTTTTTTCATCTTAAAATATTGATGTAATAGTACCATTGTGTCAACAGAGGCCAATACAAACAGATTTCTGACCTAATCTAAAAACTAGGGGAAAGGATAAGCCTGATTTGTGAGTCTTGGTTGTATTTTTTTAGGAATGTAAAAGCAAAGCAGATGTAAAATCTTCCCAAGGTTTTGTTTTTTTTTTTTTAAACTGTAAGCTTTATTCATTAATGTGAAAATCTGCATTATGGAATGTAGATGAGTTTTCTGTACTCCATCTGGCAGCTCAGAAGAGACAGAAAATTAGTCAGGCACTTTATTAATCACTTGGGGATCAGCTGAGTATGTAATTAGCCCAGAACAGCTTTTTAAAATGTTGCATATAAGGTATGGTAAATCAATTCCAGCTCAATAAATCAGGCTTGTTTGCAAGCTTGAACTTCCAAAAGTAGCACATTCTGAATGCTGATCTACCAGCAATTTGATGGAAAGCTCTTTACTGCTGGGTATCAGTGTCTTGGGTCCTTAGTGATAGTGACTCAAATTAAAAAGGGAAATGAGAAGACTGAGAAATGGCAGTTTAGATAGCCTCAAGTCCTAGCCACAGATTTTGAGGAAAGCAGTGGATGGGCATTCAGGTGTGTGCTTCTGACTTGGGCTCTTGTGGTACAGGGATGTGCCTTTTCAGACTGTACCTGCTAATAGTAGAAAAAGTATGACAATATCTCATGTCCTGTGTTAATTGTGACTACTGGAGTATTAACATAGTGAAACAAATGGAGCGGGTGGAAGCAAAATAAATACCTATGGTATTTTAATGCAATGATGTCTTTAAGAATTGTTTTTCCCTCTACTGTATTATAGCTGCTATTTTGATATTAAAGTTAAATATTATTCTTAAACCAGATGCATCCTTTAATAATTAATTCAAGGAAAATTAACTAAAATAAGAGGGCAGGAAGACTACGAGTAGAATTTAGTGGCCTGTTTCAGTTCTTAAAATCTTCTGTATGAAGAAGTTTAAAATGGGTGTAAGTTCTTTTTAATATAAATGTATAATATATTGTAAAGGTGACAGCTGCAGTCTGAATTCTTTGTTTAGAGAGGAATTCAGATTCATTTTATGTGGCATTTTCTCTGAATGAATGCAAGACCTAGCATTTAATACTAACTTTCTTCTAATGATATTTTTCTGAAAGCCTTGCTGGCAGTTTCAGTAGTCCCAGTGAAGTGTATTTTCATGAGACAGGGATGCAGTGGTTTGTTCTGTAGACTCATATTTTGGTGTTAGAGGCCATGTACTAGCTCTACCTCCAACTGAATACTACAAGGAATACTACAAAGGAATACTACAAGCAATAATGGCTGACACCTGCTGTGGGAACACTCAAGGTAGTCCAGCTTTGCAGCAAAGAGAAGCTTACATTACGCAAAGGCTTACTAAATTTATTAATCAGCAAATGTAATATTACAAAATTGTTCTGTATAAAGTAGAGAGATACTTTTTAATTACTTACATTTTAACATGATCGATTTTAGGCTATCTTGAAATGCCTAGATAACTGTAAGTGAAAAATCTTTATTATCATGGCAGAGAATGTATCACATATCCCCCAAATCCCTTTCATAATGTTTTGGATTTCTACAAATGGAAGACAAAGCTTATTCGTAAAGATGATTCACATGATTAGATGTGGCTGGGTCTTCAGTGGGCTTTCAGTAATGTGTATGATTCTGTTTGCTTTTAGTCTGTATGTATATGCTGATGCATTGACAAAGGTGTATGCTTTGCCCTACCATCTTAATCTACATTGTAACACACTAATACCTGCATACACACAGGTGAAACTCATAGGTCCAACATGTAAAGCTGTCATCACCTGCACATACAGTTAAAGTTTATCAGCACTTCATAGTGGTTATTAGTAAATCTAACTATATGTATCCAGAACTGTTTGTGGAGTCCTGGACACATTTGAGTGAAAATTGGGCTTTTTCTATGCAAGTGATGAGCTGATGTAAGTGGGGGGGGGGTAATATTATGCATGGAAGAACAATTCTAGGGAATAGCAACTGAATTTTACTGTGTCACTGTCATATAAAACTGAGGACATTCACAAATATTGCATATTGCAATACCTGGCAGCAGACACTAGGTGAAAGGTAATTTTATGTCTCTTGTTATTCCTATTATTGGGTCTCATTGGGTCATAGTTCAAGTGTCTGGCTGCAATTGGAAAATGTAGAGCCTAAACTGTCACTTTGTTTCTGTGATCCTTACCAAAACCAGAATTCATTTTAATAAGAGGGGAGAAATTTCCCAGAGCAAGATTTTTGATATGCTTTAGAGGATTAATCTCACTTTCAATGGCAAATATATCTCTTATCTTAAAGTAAGAAATTTGCTGCCACAGCTGGGACTCCTAATAATCCCTCAGTTTGTTTAATTGCTTAGTGTTGCTTTTGTAATTAAGATCCGTTAACTTGCCACATATTGATCGTGGGGATGGATCCTGAAAAAGGCTGGTAGTCTCCTATAGTTGTGAATGTTCATAGGGGTGCATTAATCTTCTATTGTTACTGAAAAAGCAATAGAGAGAAGTAGAAAATTGATTCTTATGAAGTGCTAGAGTCTGAATAGTAGAACACATATAGTTCTATATTGTTCAGTAGGCAACTGATAGTTAAGATAGCTTTATTCCTTTCGATGGCACTTGTTAATCTCTTGTAAAAAATACTGGATATTCACCAGCAGTTGTTATATGATGTGTTAGAAATCACTTTGTATACCAGTTAGGTTATGCAATAATTAAACAGGGAACGTTTGGGTCCAAAAGGTATTTGCAGTCTTAAGAGTACACCAAAGAGATCTCCAAATGTTGTGATCTTCAGATGTTGTGATTGTGTATACCTGGGTTAACTTTTTAATTTCCTGAATGTCTGTCAGAAAAACACCACCAGCTGGAATTAGCAGGATCTCAGGTAGGAAAAAGCAATACTGTGTAAGATGGCTTTTGAAGATCTGTGAAAGCTGTTCCCTGTGCTCCTGTAGTCTGTACAAAGATACTACAGTTTACAGTAGTTGTTTTAATGTACTTTCTGTGCATCTCACATACATAAGTGACAATGTACCAGGATCTCTGGAATTGATTGCAGTCAATAACAGTTTGGGATCATGACCTGAAGTGGAACATATTGCGTCTTTTCCATTTTTTAAACAATAAGAGTTATAGAAGGAAAAAATGCCATCCTTTTCTTTTTTGTATTACATTTAAAAAACATAAGCATACAGATGATATCAACAAAGCCACCACTTGGGGATTTCCCCTTTTTAATAAGCTTTCTTCAAAGATACAGTAATTGACACATCCACTGAATTTACTAGCCTTTTCAGCATTCTACAATATTGCACAGGTATCAAAAGTATACTGAAAAGATTGGTCTAGAAACATTGTTTTAATCAACTATATTTAAAAGAACTGTTTTTCCTTGTTTTGCTGCAGTTACTTTGGACAATGTGAACTTGTGGCATAGCTGAAAAGGCGAGTACAGCTGAGTGTGAAGAAAACCCTTCTGGCATGACATCTGTGGCACACTATATCCTTTATTCACATAGGCAACTTTGAGGAATTTAGCAAGCAGCTGATCTGCCCCAGGGCTTTTCCCCACAAGTTACTGGTAAGATTTTGTGTAGGACAGTAATTTACTGATGCATATGTATGGGTTTGTTTTTTACATACCACCATCTTTTGGGGGGTTTTGTTGTGGTTTTTTTTTCTTTCTTTTTTTTTTTTTTTTTTTTCTTATGACAGTGTCCTCTGATGTGTGTTTGGTCTTGGACATATTGTTATAAATCTAGTAAAATTAGCTTTTATTATTATCTTGTAAGACACAAAACCAAACTGTATTAGAAGGAAACATTGGACTTGCTGAAAAAAGAACCCTTCTAGGTCTATTCAGCACATAGCACAGCTTAGCAATCCATAGAATAGTTACTGCTTGTGAAAGGTACACAATAATCATAAGCCATTTTTGTGGTTCATTAGCAGTTAGAGACTAGTTTTGAAGTGATGTGTGCAATATACAGTATTTTCTCAGAAGCCTATAAAACAAACAAAAAAAAAGAAATCTGATTAAGCCAGTATCGGAGAAAGCATTGGGATGTGCTGTTGTAACTTGAAATCTCATTAGACTGTAATGAGTTAAAGGGAGCGTAAATTTTATGCTTCAGCAAGTTATGAGGATCTCTTTGACATTTTCAACCGTAAATAATTAGTTCATAGTGACGATACTTTAGTTAGTTCCTTCTCGTGCAGCACAGTATATTGAAGGAAAGCAATCTGTTGGATGCAGATAAGCATTTACTGGAAGTCTTTGTAAGGTAATAGGAAATTGTTTAGAAACCTCCACTAAAGGTGAGGTTGAATAACTGCAGGAGCAAAAACTACATACTAATGGTCCAATTACGTTCACAACAACTTAGGCTTAATTATTATTTAATAATTTATAACTAGGAAAGATCATATGATGGTGTGTTTCACTGCTGGGTTACTGATTTGAAGTAAACTGTGTAAGTTGAGGAATATGTTCTTTTTCCTCGTGTAGTCTCAAACAGGCATGGTAAATGGTGTTCTCTTCTGCTCAGTTTGGAAGCACGTTTATTTAGGTTTATTTAAGTTAGCAATGAATGCACTAAATGTTACTAATATTTTTATTTTTGCCGGCACAAGACACAAAATCACCTTGCTTCCTTGAGATGTTGATATGGTTATTTGTGGAGGTATTAGGCTGTTTGCTAGGTAAAAACCAGTATTGTTACATTTCTTATTTTAAAACTGAAGTGGAATGAAATAGTTGCGGTCATAGAGCAAATTGGAGCAGAGCCTGGAACAGATCTGCATATTTTGAACTGGAGCGTAGAGCTGTTAACTCCAATAACATGTTTTCTTCTGGGTTTACTAATTTGGAATATTTTGGCAAGTGGGCTAAAAGATAGTGTGAGCATATTTGAAAGTGTACATATGTATCTTGGGTTTGGTTCTATTTTTCTGAAGAAAAGCACTAACAAATCTCTGCATAAGCAAAGTACAAACATTCGTTGAAACCTACACAATATTAAGTTTCTTCTTTATCGTGGTAATCTAGTGCTGAAAAAGGATCATCAGGTTTTTGCACCTCACTAAGTGCTGTATACTACACTCCTCAAAAATAAATGAAATAGTTTTAACAATTTCAGAGTTACTTGCTGGCAGAAAACTTGGAAGAAATTAGCCTTTGAGGTCACAGAAGGCTACCACATGAGCCTGAAGGTGAGTGCACTAATGTAGTCTGCCCTCCCTCGAAAGTGAAGGAACCAGGATGTTTTCCACAAAAGACCAGCAAGCTTGTCACTAGCTGGCTGTTCTCATCTTGATATTGAGTCTGCTCATTGGTCGAAAGTCGGGATGAGATAAGGCCATGAAAGAGGCTTAATCGAATAGCGTGGTATTTAAGGGAGGTGCTGATTCCTAAGAGGTTCATAGCTAGAGGGAATAGTTTATATGGGAACATTTGTCTCACTACTGTTCTCTAGAAGTAAGTATCTTTCTTTGCTGAGTCTAAGCTGTCTTCAACAACTTAATGGCATTGAACAGTTAAAAAAAAAAACCCAAACCAAACAAATAAAAACCCCTTACACTGGGGCAAAACAATGATCATTTGTAAAGTATAAATGATAGATATATCATTTAGATATATAAATATGGGTATAGATATATATAGATAGAGATATCTATAGATATATCTATATATCTATAGATATATAGATATATATAGATAGAGTATAAAGTAAGACTTTTCTTTCTGTTCTTACAGATCTTTTACAGTACAAAGATAGTGTAAATGACTTGGGCTTTGCTGATATCAGTCAGTGGAATGCTAAAAACAAATTCATAGTTTTCAGATAATTATTTTCACTTTGTGTTGTCCATATGCAGAGCTGTACTTCTGCAGGTTTACACAGCAACTGAATGTTGTCCTTGTATGGCACTTCCATTTTAGCTGAGCAGGATGAGAGACTATTTATTTGCTTATTTTTAAGTTGTTTTTCAAACTTACTCTTTGTTTCTTTTATATTTTGGAGAATTTTCAAACCTAAGATTGATTCAGTATCAGTGAAGCTCATGAAGAAAATTTAGAAGCTTTTTGATTCTCAGGGATGCTAAACTCCTTAATTCCCCCTTAATGCCTTCTTTTCTGGAAAGCATTCCATGATTTTTTTTTAATTTTTTTTTTTTCTCTCTAGACTTTTCAGTGGTATGTATATTTCCCTTTTTCTGTGTAGAAGAGTGGGTCTTTCAAGCTTAAAGTATATAGTCTAATCCTATCTCTCATTGTATCTTCAAACCCATAAAATAAAAGCAGTAATAATAATGAAGTAATTCCAAGGAGCTGTGTATCTTTAAACAGCATTGCTTTGCCAATACGACTCGGTCCCTGGCAGACATTAGAACTAGACTGGAAGAAATGAGTTACCAGTTACTTTAGAGTCTTTCAGAAGAAACGGTTCTGTAAGACTGGTGACCTGAATGAAAATGCACAATATGCTGTAGAAATGGGCTTAAAATCTGTCTGTCATACTGGACTTGGTTTATGTTACTGAAGGCTTGTAGGGGACAGATTATTGTCACACAGTAGAGGGTGGTGGGTTCAGAAAGCTGCAGGGCCTGCTCTATAGTGGTTATAAGTAAGCTCTGCACGTAATGTTGTCTGCTGACACTGAACAGCATGGGATTCATTTACACTGTGGTGAGTGATACAAAAGGAAAAGAACTTCTGAAGAGCTGATAAGTGATGTTAAATCAGAAAGCTTTTCTGGTAAAGTGTAGGTGATATGACAAGAAAAAAAGATAAAAAGCTTTATCTGTTACTTAGGAGAAAATTATGCCTTCCAAAAGGAGGGGAGACATGAAATGAAGTTAATACTAGACATGAAAATACATAGGAAAAGGAATGTGAGATCTGGAAAAATATTCAGAAACACAAATTTGAAGAAAAAGGCATTATTACATCTGTGTTCATAATGTAAAATAGTATAAATAGTTGACAGAGCTAAAGTTCAAATTAAAAAAAATCCTATATTAAAAAATATAAAAGAAAATCCATAGAGAAATATCTGGTTCCCCCCCNGAAGATAAGTATTTCTAGTATTTCAGTCTAGAAATTCTGCTAATTTGTTAATATTATATACTCTTTTCAAATCTGTCCAAACCCAGTAGAAATTAGTGGGCATTTTTAGGGTGATTTGGATAATCCAAACAACGTTGAAGAATTTAGCTTTATGTTGAAACAGGTCAAGGGATGCCTTTCAAAATGGTAACAGCTAAGGATCCATTATGACCATAATTTGTTACGAGCAATGGGTTTGATACCAACATTTAATTTATGTGGGTTTTCTTTACGGCTTTATTTGACAATTATCAGGTACAAATTTATTGTAGAATTAATATTATTTTTAAGATAATACCTTTAAAGGCATTATTATGAAACATGAAGATCAGCTAAGAGATAAGTTTGTAGGATTCATTTGAAAATATTTGCTATCATTCCTGAATTGATTATAGTAATAATTTTTCTTTCCTTCCCCCAGCTTTTTCTTACTAAAAAAGCCAGCAATAAATTTTAATAACCAGTTTTCTTTGGCCTAGCGATGTCTAAATGCAAAAGACAATGTAATAATACTCAATATTACTCCATTAACCTTCAAGAGTTTGTATTCACAACTAGATCCAAGATTATATTAGTAAACAAAGTTTGTTACAGGCTAATGCCATTGTGTGTAATAATCCCTGTAACACATCCTTAATTTATGGCATTAATCATCAATGACAAAATTTTTAACCTTTTATGACCGCGTTTAAATTAATGAAAATTAAGCCTCACAGGATGTCAGATGACTCAGATTACTGCTATTGGTGGCCAGTCTGCCAAATGAATGAATGTGACTTTCTGCCATGGTTCCTTTTGTGAGGTGAGTTCTGTGAGAATCAAGAAAATGGTATATTTCCTACCTTAATCTAGAGTAAATTCTTCAAATGGAATTCCCCATGGGAACTAAATGTTGGAGTTGTAAATCAGATTTCTGAAATAAAAACTTGTTCATCATCTTTTGCTCTCTAAAGAGATGCTGTTAAATAACTGTTTTTTCAATATTGAGTTACTTAATTTACTTAAATTACTTACATTACTTTAAAAGACAAAAGGAAATAGATATAGCAAAATGAAGAAATCGTTTTCATTTTCCACTGTATTTATTAGTAGGCTTTTTGGATGTAAGTATGAGTATAATTATCGCAATATGTATGATGGAAGAGTAGACCTTTCTCTCAAAATTTTTAAATGAGCAATCTAAAAATGACTTAAAATTTTAAATTACCCCAATCCCATAGAGATTATATTAGAAAGCTTTTTGATAAGAAAAGTCCTATGTTGTATAATGTTTGTTTTTTCCACTTCATTTTTTACTATGTAAACCTGCAGCTGAATTTTTGTGTTGTAAGAGTTCATTCACTGCTGCTGATTTTTTTCCCTGAAGTTATTATCATCTTTTCTTGGAGAAATAATGTAATTGGTCATGGTAGCAGTCATTCAGGGATCAAAAATAAAGGATTAGGATGACTCCAGGTGGGAAATAAGCATTAGGAACTAATGTCTTCTGTTAAGAAACAGAAGTCCTCTAAGTCTAATGAGCTTTTGGCTCACAAAAGGAAAATAACATCTAAGCTATTTGAACTGCTGGTCTTCCTCAGCAAAATATACCTTCCCCTTCCTGCCTCCTCCCAACAATTCCTTTTGATACAAATATGCTTCTAATTGTATAATAAGATTTTTGTGTCTTATATGAAGCGGCTCAGGCTTAGGCTGCCTGCAACAATGGGCAAAGTTAGATTTTATAATAAACATTGTAAACCAAGAAGGAATGATCAAAAAGTGCTGGAAGGATTATAGATTGCAGTGGACATATTTTGTATGTACTAGGCAAATACTGATCATTATTGGAGTGGGCTAGAAAACAGACATATGGTTTCTATAAAAAGAGTAGAATTTCAAATTTTTTTGTTTCAGACTGTTAATGGCTGCTTTTTGGGTGAAACAGCAGTGTCATAAATACTTTGTTGCAGTTTCTGTAATGCTTTTATTAAAAACCTTACCAAAAAAAGTTCAGCCCTTTTATTTAAAAGTGGTGTATCTTTCACTGAGTGAGAATTTTCAAACACCATTTGAATGTTTACAATAAGAAAAACTGAGAGTGTGTGTAGGGGGTGGATGAGATGATCCAGTATATACCAGAAATAAACATCAGCTAAAAATATGAGTGTTCCGAGAGGGCCACTGTGAAAATGAAGGGCAGAATTATTTTAAAAACAGGGGGGATGGAAAAACTCTTTTTTTGTGACCCTCTGGAGCAGCCATAAATAGTATGTTTGCAACTGCTTAGTTTTTCATTTTGCTGTGTTGTTCGTTAATTAGTTTAATTCTGCACTCTCTGGAGAGCAGAATGAAGAATGAATTTGTGACATTCTGATGTGAGTCAATTCTTTTTATGTCTCTCTGCCTTCTATTTGTATTTATTTCCTTATTTATTTACATGTACTTTGTCAGTATTGTTGGTAGAACTTTCATGCTACATGTCTGGCTGACAAGTGACGGCCTCCTAACTCTTCTTGCCTGATTATTTGTAAAGAAGTGCACTATTGCCTTCTTCATACTACTGAGAGTAAAAACATGGGGCCAGGATAAAGTATGAGCCTATAGATACAGTGTTCCTATGGCTATGAGCCTATAGATACGGTGTTCCTATGGCTTGAGGTGCAACCAGAGCGTGCACTGGACATCTCAAGAGGGAAGACTGGTTGCTAGCACATATTAAAGCCCATGCCACTGCTTCTTTGTTCTCTATGCTAACCAGGTTAAACTGATGCTGGAATGTGCTGTGATCAGATCTAGCTTTCCCAGTGTACATGTGCTGAGAGCCACTGTAGATATACTGAGAAAAGACTGTCAGTTTTGTTCCAATTTTAGTATCCTGAGAAGAGTATCAAGACTGAAGGCTGTGTTAGGTCACAGCTTGCCTAAAAATAATTTGCTTGGAGGAGAAAACTTTTTTCCACTGATGGTTTGTCAGACTTTCTGTGGACCATTTCACTGTCCCCTAATTTGAAATGAGATACTGCAACAGAATTCATGGTCCAGTCTGTATGCATAGGGCAGGATTAGCAGGGCCTGGGTCATAACCAAGAGACTTTATGCTAGAGGTTTCACAAATGATGAATGGGCTTGTCTTGAAAATTACTTAGTTGGTGCTCCCTGGTTCAGTCATTGTTTGTGGGTATTGGGCAGTCCTGACTAGCAAGTGGAAATAGTCTGTGTCCTGGAAGTTAAAACAAAAGATTATCATGTCTGCTTTTCTCTGAATACAGATGAAATGGATGAATATAGGGCTTGAAACTGGTACTACTTCACTTTAAAAGTTCTATGTAGATTTAGCTTAGGTTGACAGCAGGTGTGCAGCTCTAATGAGAGTACTTTTTAGAAAGTTATTTTTCTGACAAAAGCATGTAATGTGTACTGATGTGGTTGGCTATATAATCCTTGCACTAATCACAGTTTTGGTATGTGGCCCTTTTTGGAGTTGCTAGCTGTAAACTTGTGGGGGATCCTGTGAAAGACCAATGTCTTGGTGACTAACACAGCATGCTGAACATATTCCATGGTGCAAGTCTGTGAAATTACCTGGAAATAACTGAACAATTGTCTTTAAGTCTGTGACTGAAAATTAGTCTCTCTGTGAAATTCACTTCTGTGCTTCAACCAGTATTAAGCCTTTATACACTAAAATTTTGCGTCGATTGAGTGGGAAAGGCTTGAAGGAGGCTTTAATGCTGAATGTATCTGCTGTGAGTGGACACATGGAAAAGAATTTAGCCTGTACAAACAAGCAGAACTATTTGTAGTGGCAAGGGCTAGAGAATCTAGCACTTGAAAGGTGGGAAGACAGACCACAAATAACGTTGATTTTTTTCATCAAATGTTGGTCTACCTAGCCTTTCCCAGTTTAGCTTTGTCACTTCATTTGCACTATTCATCTTCCAGTTGTGGGGATCTGTTTAACTAACTTGTTTATAGTGCTTCAGGATTAATGCTTTGGTACCCAAGTCATGTCAGCCTTTGTAACAAAGCGGTGCTTGGTTGTATATAGCCTTTTATACCTAAGTAGTAAGCCAAACTTTTTGGGTTTCTCTGTTTAGGAGGAAGACCGCCATCCACCCTGGATTATGCAAGAGATAGTAGTTGTCTTTGAGGTGGAGTGACAGCTGACTCAAAATCAGCAAAAAGAAAGTGGATTGCATGCTATGTTTTCTCCAGCACGATTTGGCTACACTTCTTCCTCTTCCTGTCCCTTATGGGGTTTATAGCCTCTCTCACTTGGAGGTATGGTTTGACTGGAGAAGCAGGTAAGGAAACTCTACGTGCTCCCAGAAAAACTGTGGGTTTTGCCTGATGCATGGATGAGAGGAATGCAATTGTTCTCTACGGCTGTTCTCATAGTCTTGTTGTCCCTCAGCTGTGGAGGACAATAGTCATTGACTAATTTAAATAAAATATGCAAAAAACACTTTGTAAGTCTGAAATAGGTGGTGCTATATGGTTTTGGGCTTCAGTTCTTCAGAAGCCTAAGCAGGGGGTTACATTCTCTACTCTTACATGAGAGGATGAGCTCCATGGTTTCTTCCCTGAAATGGAAACTGTTAGAGGACGGGCCAGGAATCCCACTTCTGAAAGCACCTAGCAGTACGAGTGAGTCCTATTAGATAAAGCAGTTATCTCCTGACTATATTCGAGGATTGCTTTCAGGTTAGGGGTTTGTGGTCATCTCTTACAGCACAACAGAAGCCTGATCAGGGCACATATGCACTCCTTAGCTCTTTTAACTTCTGTAAGTCATTAACTGACTGGAAATAATTTGAATGTGTAAAAATAAAAAAGTTATTCATGTATGTGTGTGCTGTACTTCCCACTTTCTGCATATTTTATAGCCTTTTGCACCACTGTGTTGAAAGAAAATCTTGTAATACTGTTAAGCTCCATGTAGACTATTATCAGAGACCTAATGGTACAAAACCTTCATTATGCCCAGAATCTTTAAATACATGAATATAAATATTAATTTAATGCTTTAGGATTTACAACTGTGGCATTATTATCCCATACTTTTGAAATGGGGAAAAAAATGCTTCTGCTTTTGCTGCTAATATTATGAGTTCCTATAATGGTTTTGGAAGATGTGCTATTAGGCTAAATTCAGATTCAAAGGATTATTTTCATGCATGAAACAGGTAGATGGCTTCTATCACAAGAATGACAATAAGGAAAGGAGATGGATATGGTAGTTTTTTGTGAGCTTACAGTATATACAACATTTCATAAAAGACAATCTGGAAATATGGTTTCACCATTTAAATATATGCTTTTTAAGCATAACGAGCTTGGAATCAGCAGACTGCAACAGGAATAGGAATATATGACAGCATTGAATTGAAATACTTCCATGCAAGGATTTAAGGGAATCTGCAAATTGTAACATGACAAAGCATATACCTACCTTTATTCTTGTAGCTAACGACAAACGATGACAATAATTTCTGAAATTCTGAAGAAACAAAATCTTAAGAGAAAGAGGAAATTATGTTCTTCGAAAAAATAAAATATATCTTTAGCTAAGCTTTAGCTATACCACAACAGAAGAACCATACTGACACTTGAAACGTCCTGGAAAATACTTGATTTCAGACTAGAAATTAAATAGAAACCTACCATGGTCTTAAATATTTCAGCAGCCTCTGTGATTATTTTTATTGGAGAATTCTGGGTTCCATTACTGTAGCTGCAGAAGTCTTAATCAGAAATTTATTTCTTTTCCCTCTTCCGCATGTTGTGAGGGAAGTACTCCATGTTTCTGAAGCAGTAGATGAAGCACAGTGAGGTGTCAGAGGAAACGCAGAAAGTTTTACTGGAGTAGGGTTCTAATTCTAGATCTTCAAACTCTTACTTTCGTAGTGCATCATTCTTTCTCTTATGTGACTCATGATGTACAGCTATTACTTTAGTATCTATGTATATATTGTTATTTTTAAGCACAATTTATTTCCTCCTTTAAGCAAGCTTTTTTGTGAAAGTGATTTTTCCAAGTTTGTATACTTTGAGACTAGGGAAGAGTAGCTCAACTTCAGATAGTATTTAATGTTTGCATTGCTGTAGCCCCAGTGAGTACCAGGTTGTCAGTGGTTAGGCTCTGTCCAAACCTGAAGATTTAGTCTTTGCTGTAATGCAACCACTGAAATTTGCTGTGTGGGAGACTTAGCTGACCCCCAGGGACTGAGAGAGGGTGGCTGATGTCAACCCTTCCTTTTCTACAGCCCTTTCACCAGTTAAAGAGATGTGACTGGCCCCCTGCACTCTCACTCTGCTTAACTCACACTTTCATTCAGAACTCTGAGTCTTTTGTGATGTGCACTGCATTATGCATTTTGAGTAGCTGCATTGTTGAATTTTTTTTTTCTGAATTTAGCAAATCTGCCCGACACTATGCTTTATAGGTTAGGAAGGAGTCTGAAATGAAACTGAGTAGAAAGATATGGACCTGTTGGTGTGGGTCCAGAGGAGGGCCACGAAGACGATCAGAGGGCTAGAGCACCTCTCCTATGAGGACAGGCTGGTAGAGTTGGGGTTGTTCAGCCTGGAGAAGAGAGGGCTCCAGGAGACCTCATAGCAGCCTTCCAGTGTCTGGAAGGGGGCCTACAGGAAAGCTGGAGAGGAAATTTTGCAAGGGCTTGTAGTGATAGGACGAGGGGTAATGGCTTCAAACTGAAAGAAGGTAGATTTAGATTAGATATCAGGAGGAAATGCTTTATTGTGAGGGTGGTGAGGCACTGGCACAGGTTGCCCAGGGAAGTTGTGGAGGCCCCATCCCTGGGAGTGTTCAAGGCCAGGTTGGATGGGGCTTTCAGCAGCCAGGTCTAGTGGGAGGTGTCCTTGCTTATAGCAAGGGGGTTCGAACTAGATGATCTTTAAGGTCCCTTCCAACTTAAACCATTCTATGATTCTATGGTATGAAAAGGATAACTACTAAGACAGGGACTTTGCTGCCAGAGAAAGTAATAATGCCATCTTGACAGTCCCTTTCAACATAAGAGCTGGAGGACATCAGACAAAACTATATTGAAAAGAAAAGAAAACCTGGTAGCAGCTGAAGAACTAGAAGTGCCTAGATGTTGTGGGTAAATGAAAAGTGATTGGATAAACTGATGGGAAAAGTTTGTTCTCATAATTAAGTGTAAGGACATAATCTCTTGCTCGGTAATCCTCTGAGCTGCAATTTGTTAGAAGAATGTAAGGGGGAAGCATCATTATATGTGAATCCTCTTACTGCTGAGAAGGGATCCTGGACTGTAGATGTGCCTTTTGGCTGACCTGGTAACCCTTCCTACATTCTTA
The DNA here is from genome assembly GCA_013398295.1 of Chionis minor. NCBI lineage: Eukaryota > Metazoa > Chordata > Aves > Charadriiformes > Chionidae > Chionis > Chionis minor. Next base: position 656,601 of record VZSF01005147.1, read on the forward strand.
CTCAGAGGAAAGTCAGTCTTAATTTACAGTTGTAACTGTGAGCAGGCCCTGCTTTGAGTGTGTTCAAATCCTTGATATATAGAGTTAAAGCTGTGGCCTGCTGCTTAAATCCTCCTGTGTTGTCTTTCCTTCACTTATATGTCCCAACTGATACTTTTACTTCAAAATAGGTATCTTAATTTACTTTGTATAACAAAATAAGTCTGTATATATCACCTGAAGTTTCATCCACATTTAGATGTGTCATGTTAAACGGCTCTTTTTGTTCAGCAAAGAGAAGGTATTGTTTATTCTTAGCTTCTCAAGAGGCTACAATGCAAGTCCATGTGCTAAGGGACACAAAAAAAATCACTATTTATGTTTTCTTTAGTAACAGTTGCAGGGTTATAGAGAATTTATACAGAATCCATTCATGTGGCAAAATTACTGCAGAAGTCTTCATTTTCATCTGATTTTTTTTTTTGGTGGTGTATGAATTTCGGAAGGAGTGGCTGGACCTGTAACCCATCTGAATATTTCTCAGCAGGCTCTGATGAAAACCTTTAGCAGTTTCTTCTTAATTTAAAAAATAATGTTTTTTATGAAATACAAATCTCATTTAAAAGTAAGAGCTGAGGAAAAAAATTCTGTGCTGCTGATAAAAAAAATGCTTAGGGTCCATTTTATGTGATCATGAGTTAAACATTGGTTTCACAGTGCAGTGACCCATGCTTGCTTCTCTGACTTTTTGCTGTTTCACACTGAGATGCTGATTAATCTAGAAATTAGATTTCAGCTGCTTCAAGTTGCAAACAAAAAGCAAGGAAATGACTTAGATTTTTCCAGTAAAAGCAGGAAATAAAAAGATAAGCGTAACTGAAATTAATTAATGGTAGGTAGCTAAAATATTCTGACTTAGTGGTATCAAACTATGGCAGGTCTGATGTTCTCATTAGATAGTACAAATGCAATTCCTTAATTGTCATGATCTTAATTAATTTTCCTCTTACTTTTCTTTTTTTTTTTGGTCCAAGCAAGCCATTGAAACAAATATTGCATTATAGTATTCTAACAAGACAAAGCATAAAAACAGTTCAGTGATCAAGAAGTCCAGGATGTCTGACCCTTGCAGGCAAAATTTTAGTTAAAGTATCGAAGTTACAGTATACCATTTTCCTTTATATGCTGATACAGGTGACAGAAAAATGTTGACTATCCTTGCAGCCCATTGATCTTCAACAAATTATCTTTTGGTGGCATAACAAACCCCATGTGAATCGAATTTGCATTATAAAGTTAAAGTGAAATCAATAAAAACAAACAAACTTCTTTTAACTCAGTCAGCAAGTTGGCTCAGATTGCCCCTGAGGTTTCTCCATACTGTGGAGCTGGCTCTTCCTCCTAGTTTTTCTTGCCTTACACACATTAGTTGCGACAATGAAGTGTATTACCTTATTCAAAGAAGCAGGTTTCAATCAGAAGACAAAAGACATTCAGATGAGGTAGCTAGAGAAAGGGAGCCTTTTAGGTGGCAAGACAACTATAAAGCTTTCCTAAGTATTAATGTATTTCTCCTTCTGCCGTCAACTTGCAGGCCTCTAACACTGGGAATTAACAATTCATTGAACTCGGCTGTGATTACTCTGGATTCAAGTAAAATTTAATAACCCATAGACCAAAGGAAATTTTATTTTTAACCAGATGAAGTGCATAATTTCCCTCCCTCAAGTATTGAATTCTAGTGATAGTAATGAGATTAAAAATTATTCACAGTTAATCTAAAATAAAATATTTACCATTAAAAAAATCAATTTGAATGCAAATTGGAGTGACTCTTCATTAAAATGAAAATGCATGTAAGCCTAAAAATTTCACTTGCACTTATTGACTATGGAAAACAGTTACTGAGACAAAACTTTTCATCATAGAAACAAATAATGGTGGGTAAAAAAGGCTTTTAGCAGCAGCACTAACCATACCATCCTTTAGGGAGTCACTGGGAATGTCTCTTTCTGTAAGGACATCTGCAGCTTTGAAAGATTTGCTTGTGATGTTCTGGAGGTTTTGCGCAAAGCCTATGAGAAGGGTCATTCTTATTTCCCTGTTTCCTCCAGATATGCACCTCAACAAAAAGGTAATTGCACTGTAGAAGGAGCATCAGAGAAACTGCTTATATTTCATTTTATGACTATGCTGTTCTAAGAGTTTCTTGATGTGGCCCATCTAGATGTCACTGAGACCTGTCACAAGAGCAGGGAGAATTGACAGTCACAGGTGCAAAGCAGGAAGGAAATAGAAAATTAATGAAACAGATCATGGATTTAAACTTCCAGTGTGTTGTCAGCTCCATTACAAGTTTAGGAAATACAGTGCTAATACTGTGTTTATGTTATGAAGAGGTGGGCTTATCATCTTGGTAGAGACAAACTAAAAGTCTGTGTTTCTGGCAAGTAGTGGTTTTGTAGTTGAGTATCTGTTGAGCACATACTGAGTAGTCCTTATGAATGTGTAGCAAACAAATGTTGAGCTTCTGTAGATACAGTTGAGTTACATAGCTGAGGGAGTCACGGTTTTTACTTTAAACTTCTCAGACATTATTGAGGGAAATCCTTTGCTGCTAAAAGCACAGAGCATCTTAAGCGATCTTTGAACTGAGGAATGTGGCATTTTGAGTTTCAGGTGAGGTGCGGTACAACTAACTAATGGGATTTCTGTGACATGCACAAAAAGTGGAAGTGCATTTTTTCATTTTTTTTTCTTTGGCAATTGGATGGTACCCTAGAGCACCAGGTCTGAGTCTGAAATTTGTGTTCTATTTTTGTATCACTTTGATTGCTTATGGAATTTGAGGTTCTGTAAAGTGGCTACAGCAATATTCTTTTTAAAGAGGATTTATGTCCTTTAAATTTAGTGCTGTATTAATTACAATGTAATCTTTAATTTTTAGGTTTTTAATATCTAATGTAAATTCTGTGGCTTTGTAAACATGTGGGTGGGGGTTTTTTTTGGGTTGGTTGGATTTTGTGGTTTTATTTTTTTTTGCTTTTTTTCCCCCCTCTCCTCACAGCCTTGGACTGGTGAGGGGCAAATGGAGAGTAGGTAAAAATAATCCCTTTATTCTAAAGTTGGAATTGGAGGTATTGCCTACCAGAAAAATCTGCCAAGCAGAAGAGATTTCTGATCAAGGACTTGCATTATCCTATCCAAGAAGTAAGAAAAGAATTGGAGAAAGTGATCAATAAAGCAAACGGAGTAATTCAGAAATAAAGACAGTGACAGAGAACTGATGTGGTCATCCTGCAAAAGATAAGTCATGGGACTTCACACTCTAGTTGGACTCTAAAGAGCTCAAAACTCCATTTAGTGGGGAAATCTTGGTCTGACAAGTTGGTCATAGGATGTTTGAGGAGTTGAACATCAAAGGTGACATTTTATGGGCATCTCCAACTCCTAAATGTAACGTAGCAGCTTTTCGTGCAAAAGATTGAGATAGCAGCAACATGTAATTTCCTGTGTTCCTGCCTAACTTCTCTGTCCTTTGTAAGCTAGGAAAACAAAGTGTGGGAACTTTTTTTTCCATAATAAATTTACCTTTAATGAAAATGTTCTATCTCTCACTATAGCTGAGTTGGCCAATTAACTGTAAGTAAAGGTCATTCCTACCAAATGCTGAATGTACTAAGTACATTTTTTGACAGAAGCAAGGTCACCTGCTCCATATGTTTGCTTTCATTGTTAATAACGTGCACGTTTTTTCTGAACGTTAAGCTAAATTAAAGTAATTATGTGTGACAGCTAATTTTCTGACTGATAGGGAAGTATTTAGGGAGTAGATTTTTAATATTATGAAGGACCATCTATAAGTTGAAAATTGCTGCCTGGTAAATAGGTTTGTACTGGTGAGGAGAGCTCACCAAACAGGTCAGCTGAGGGAACAAATTAATAATTAAGGTACTGAGGTGTGAGGTTATGTATTAAAAACATAGTCTGAGGCCCTGGAGGAAATGGGAACTGCTATTTTGGGTTTGTTTTGTTTTTTGTAAAGAGAGAATAATTCACAAGCAGAGGTCAACTATTATTAGAGAAAATGCACAACAAACTAGGTTGGCTTTTAAACTTTTCAGTGTCAGCCCCTAAGGACATCAGATGGGATTTTCATGTTTCTTTAATGTATCTCTTGCTGAAATTATTGGGGTTCTGTCACTGAGTGTCTGAAAAAGCATCTTATTCTAGGAAGCGTTAGCAGACAGTGGTGTCAGATCTGACTGTACAGAATGTGTATGCATCTCAAGTAACAAAATTGGAAACTTAAAAAGAAACACAGTTCTTTTCCAAAGATGGATAATTCATCCAGATGTATTAGTTTTGAAAGAATTATTGTTCAGCTACTTATAGTCACTTCTTTTCATGTTATATGGCTTTCGTAAGAAGAATTTCTGCTTGGCATATGAATTGTAACTGCTGATTTGACCTTTCAGCTACTGTAATCCAATCCCTCCATCAAATGGAATACAACACGGCAGTAATCACACTATGCCTTATCTTAAATAGCTTCAGCGATGGTGCCATAAGTTGGCATTCTTACAGTTTTTATCTTCATGGGAAAACAAAACCTTTTTCTAGTTCTCACATTTGTTTTAGCTCCTGATGACAGGATAGGAGGTCTCATGTTTTTTTGTTCATCTCCCGCGAACTTCTGCAAGGGAAGACACAACTGCTATGTGTTTACTGATCACAAATCAGTTCATATTTGTAGTATTAATCAACAATTTCCCATTTAGGATTTTATAGTGTTTAGTGAAGGTGACCTCATTGTTGGCTACAAAAAACCCCATAAAATTTGCTGGATTTCTCACTATATACCCATATGACCAAAAATTGTGAAGTGGGAATTTATAGAACAAACAGATACTGTATCACTGAAGACCAAAGGACACAACAGCATCCTGAAAGAGTATTCTTTAAATGTGGATTCATAATCACTATTAACTGCCTTTGCTTATTGTTTATTAAATAGAAAAACCCTTTTTGTCATGGTTTGGGCCAGACAGGCTGCTGAGATGAGCAACAGATGCTCTCCCCCACCTCTTTCTTCAAGGAGAGGAGGTAGAGAGAGAGAAACTTATGAGTTTAGAAGGAACTAAATTACTTTAATGAAAATATTAATAAAATAATAAAAAGAAATAATGAAATATATGCAATATATAAAAAAGCAGTATCGAGCTCCCAGGATAATGATCACGTCACCGGTGGGCACTGGGAAAGTCCCAGACTGGACTCAGTGATGGACAGGAACTGGATTCCAGATCTGAATTCAGGAACACATGGATCAGGATCAAAGAAAGTCCTCCTCGGACGCTGGCCATTGAAGAAAGAGAGAACTGACCCTCTGATCCCTCAGCCTTTATACGGAGCATGAGGCAGATGGGATGGTCAATTTGGGGTCACCTGTTCTGTCTGCTCCTCCCTGCAGGTGCAACCCCTCTACCCTTTTCGGCTTCCAACCCTCCAACGGGGCAGCTAACAAAGTTGGCTGCCCTTGGCTGTTATAGCAATAAGTATAAGCAAGAGTCTCTCTGCATACCATGACTTGGCATAAATTACAGCTAATCAGGTATTATCACTCTGAGAACAAACAGTATCTCCACAATATGCTGTTAATTTCAGAGCGTTTCAGAGACTTCAGTTAGTTAGAAGAGGCTTAGTTGCAAAGTAAAATGACTGAACAAAAAATTGGTTCTGTTTTACCTCAAACCAGGACATTTTTTTTCTCTTTTATTTTTCCTTATACAAATAGTATGCAAAGAAGATTGACTCTCAAGTAATATTATTTTATCTTTTTCCATGGACAACGTCATGTGTGATGACAAAAACTAGGAGAGGACATAATCTTAATTTCTATTTACAAGAATATTTATAAGGAGTATATGGAATTCTTTGTGTTCTGCAGGTGACATGACTTGTTCTCTGATACATTCTGGAATCCTTTATAAAGTTAGTGAGTATTCAGTTCTTCCTGTACTGTTGGGAGGTCGGAAGAGGCCATTGGACACAAAGTTGCTGCTTTTTTGAGTGAATGTGCTATTTTGTTGAGATATCTGCCACCGTGGTAGGAGAAGTCATGTGAAGTCCAAAGGTGTCATGAAGTCCAGTTCCAGTAAATGGGAATTATAAAGCCAAAATAACATTGAATACATACTGGTACTTTTCATTTGACAGTTTGGAGGCCACTTCATGGTAATTCAGGAAGAAAAAAAATTAATGCGTACATTACATTAGCTCAGGTATGAAGGAGAAAACAGCTGGTTTCTTTCAAGTAGCCCTCTAGATGTTGGCCACTTCTTTTCTGCAAAACAGGAGGGCTTACAGTAATAATTAATTTTATTTTCAATCTACAGTTCTGATTTAGCAATATAACCTAGAGTTTGAGGGAAAAGCAATTCAGTTGTTTGCTGGCTCTCGTTTAGCTGCAGGAGTGGAGACGTTTCAGCATCTGATACCTAACTGCTGTCTTCAGTTTTGTTTCAAGCTTTAGTGACTTGAAAGGGCTCTTTACAAGAATATCAATTTGTCTGTGTCCTTCATCAGTTCCCCCACACCCCTGATGTGTCCCACTCTACTGCTTCTTTGCCCACCTTCATCTCGTTTTGCATCTCCATCTCACCTCTCACTGTTGATCAGCAATTCTTTGAGCACCAATTCCGATGGACTGTGGATGGAAATATGACAACATGCACATTTGAAAGGAGAAGTTCAGCAGATCTAAGGGGGTTGTTGCTTTTCCAAGAAAAATATATTTCAGAAGTGATGCACTGTGATCTTACTTGATGCTATAAAATTGCTATTGTGCTTTTTAAGCGCTGTAATTGAACATTGTTTTTCTAAGGCATGGAATATCAATGGTATATCTTATAGTCATGCAGCACATTTGGGTTTTGTAGCATGGGCAGATACTTTATTTATGTTTTATGCAAAATAGTGTAGCCAACATAATTAGACAGTAATTTGTGACTTCCAATGTAAACATTTTAGGAGCTGTATAGTCAGAAGCGAGTGCTAATTAGAGAGCTGTTAGCTAAACATATGTAATTGGGAACAGACTGACAGGCTATTCTAAACAGCAGGCTATTTATAACTCCATGCTGTTTTTAAATTATATTTTGTTTAATAGACTTTGGACAAAGCATGAGAGGAGGGTTTCATGAATTGAGCTGCACTTTAATTTCTTTAAATAAAATGAAACCTTGCAAATGTGAATGCCACACAGGCTAGCTGTGATAATTAAAAAGTATTATTAACTAGATGACTCTCTGGCTGTGCCATTTTCTAATTTCTTTAGGAGTGTGGACTCCCTGAAGAGAATTATAAATTCAAGTATTACTTAATTATGCTTTTAACAATAAAGGGCACTTTAATCAGCAACCTCTCAAAAGCCCTTGTCTTGTAGTGATTTATTCAAACAATTAAAAAGTTAAAAGATACTTATATTATAAAGTCTTCTGAAAGTACAATGTGCCTATTCACAGGCCTAATTTACGTTGTAGCCGTTCCTGTGGATGCTTACCCTCCAATATCAACATAAAAGTATTATTTTAACTGTTTTCAGCTGAAACGTGATTTACTATGGGTAAAAAGTTTCCTTTTTAAAGGAAAACTTAGAAGATATCTGGGCATCGTGGTAATGCTTATGGATAGGGGTGAATTCTGACAGTTGTCCACTAAAGAATGTGTTACATTTCAGAAGGTGAGAAATGTAAATGTACCTTGGAGACAATTTTAAAGTTGAATGGGATTTAATCTGGGATTTAGCTTTTGAGGAAGAAGTGCGTTAGTTTCCTTTTAAGATAGCTTAGCTTTGGAAGCTGGGAGACGAATTGGTTAGGGTGCTGGAGGGGGTCTTGTGAGACTGGTAGAACGCTGGTGGGTGTTGGGATGTTCATGCTGCATGTGCAGGCTCTGCTCAGTACCCAGCAAGGACTACTGAGAATGCAGTAGCCTGTAACGAACTTTAAAAGTTCCATGGAACTCTCCATGTACAGAGAGGAAGCACTTGTAGAGTGAAGAGTACTTTCCAAGAACCAAATGAAGAGAACATTCCTCTTCCAAAGAGTTTATCTGTAAGACTACATTTGTATAAATAGTGAGCTACTGTGCTGCTGTTCCAAGGCAGTGCTGTTGCATGAGCGAACTGACTGCAGTTAAGCAAACAAATGAGTGTCAGGGCTGACACTCTATGCCATATGAGATTCTTCGTGCTCATTTTAAAAATACACACATACACTCAATAACACTGTCATTGCTTAATTCTTCCCTGGTTGGTAAGTTTAAGCAACTTATCATAAGATAAAAAGGGCTGTAACAAACCTACTAGTCTGTTCAGCTGTGGTTTTCAGTATCCACCTTCTGTTATGCTATGTTTTGTTTTATTCTTCTCTATGTACTATTTAACCCCTTGATACACTGTCTCTCATTTTATTTTGTTTTAGAATAAATAAGTGAACCAAGCGGAGACAAGAACAGGACACAAACCTCCTGATTAAAAGATTTTGTTGAAGAAACTAAATGAGAGAGGAATTCCTTTCTTGTAAGTGTGAATCCATATATTTAAATTCATCTCCTTGGTATTTCTATTCAAATCTAGCCTATATTTTTGCTTGTTAAATGTGTGTGAATCCAGTGTAACTTCATACAACTAATAAATTTTTTGGATTTACGCTGCTGTTACTGAGAGAATCTTTTGGAACTGGAAGCTGTAAGTATCTGAACTGATCAAAATGTTAATTAAGGTTTATGCTACTGTAAGATCTACATGTTCATCTTCAGTGTCCTTGCCGTGTATCTGAGAGTATGTGTTTGCCCTTAGAACATGAATTTTCTCATTTGAGGTTTTATAAATAGCGATTTTGGCTCCTAAGCAAAATATACCACTTCTTTCAACGTTGGCTACAGAGACTATATTCTAAATTTTAGTCAGTTGTTACCTTTTATTATATTCATCCCTTAAAGTGAAGAGGAGCAGGCATGATGTGTTTATAACTGGTCATCTTTAAACAGATATTAAATACTAGGGACTTAAAGGCTACTGTATTTTTTTTTTCCCTTCTCATTACAGAGACTTGGGATGTCTAAATGAATCTCCCACTAATCCCCTTATAATCCCTGTCAGTTTATGAAAGCTGAGAATTACGTAATATTGAACATGCACCATTACAAGAGCAATAAATCATAAAGAAACATTTCTATCAATATGCTTCAGCTATGGAGAAATTTGCATTAATCAGAATGCCACAGTATCAACAAAAAAAGCAACAAAGAATCTTTACTATTTCTCCTATGCTGTAAAGAATTATATATGGAGTATCTTATCTTTGAGAACACTAGAGGTGGCTACAAGTGCTCTTACTAGGTTTAAAAGAGTTTCTAGATCATGGCATATGCAGAAATAAAACCAAAATATTATTGACAGAATATTCCAGAGGTATTTTAGGGTATACTTTAAACAAAATATTGTCTTAAGGGATTGATACAATGTCTGTTTTTTGAAAAATTGTATTTTTAGCTTCTTTCGTTTGTTACAACTTCTAACAGCCTGTGCTGTTTTGTGCTGCACTTAATGTCTGTTTTCCCATGCTCATTTTCAGTCAGCTGCTTTGATGTTTATCAGATTAGTAAATTCATGTTTAAAACATGCTTTGGATATAGAAAAAATGATAATAAAATATATACATATTCTTGAATGGAGCTGTGGCTGTGGGGAGGGGTAGATTTGGTGAAGTTTCTGTGCTTTTTGTGGATAGTGCTGTCAAGTAATTTATTCACGGATGTTTGCGGAATTGAGCAGGTTAAAATGTCAACAATCAAGTCTGCTTTTATTTGTACTCTTTAGACACATTGACTCATCTTTAACTCGTTTTAACACTAGTTAGGTATGATAAGAACTGTTTTTGTGATAGCATTTGCCTCCTGTTCTAAAAAGAAATCAAGTGGGACAAGAATATTACCTTCACTTTGCACACTTCTCACTTTAATGAATAAATGTACTCTGCAACAATGGAAAATAAAAATCATATAAAATCAAGACTTAATAATGAAACAAAGCAGGTTCTGTTGCAATTAAAATTGCTTACTATTTGAGTTAGTTTCTTTCAAAATTCAGATAAATAATAGTAAATTTTTTTTTTTCTTATATTCATTATAATTGTTGCTTACATTGCATATAAAATACAGCTGTGTTAGTGGGCACAGGAAGAAATGAACCACCGTGATGTAGAAGCCAAAGACTGAAACCAGGGCGCTCTCACATTTCTCACTCTGTTGCTGTGAAGTGATCACACATCAAGAAGATTGTGCAGGTACAATGTGAAGAGCATGACACATGAAGGCAGTGTCACCTTTGTAAGGAGCAGCCAAGACTATTTATATGTAAACTGGAATTGTAGTCGAAGAGCAGCATTCCGTTAGTTTTAGCTTTTCTGATGAGAGAGCTAGTTCCAATAAAATCTAAACCCAGAGAGTTTTCTTTACATTTTAGTGTGGCTTGACTAAACTTGAAGGCTGAAGCTATAAAATAGTTTTTGTTTTAAGCATTCTAAAACTAAAGATAAAATTCTATCACGTCTCAGAGAATATGCGTACAAATAGATGTAAAGCCGTATTCAGTTCCTGCTAAAGCTAGCGGGAAGCCAGTCACACTATAGTATGACATGAGAGACCTCACAAAATACAGTAACATTTTAGAAGGAGGTAACTTTTTGAAGCCCCTGTGTTGTGAGATGTCTGAGTCTAAAACTGCAGGTAGCATAAAAATGAGTCATTGAGAACACGTAATTTGAGTGGTATATTGGGAGATGCCATGCAAGAATGGTTTGGTAGTTCTGGCTCCTACATCATTGGACAGCACTGTGCAGTCTTGCCACTGTAATTGTACAGTATAAAAAAATGTAGATGGTGTACAAAGAGTTCCCTTTTAATCAGAAAGATTCTTTTAATTCGTGATTACTGAAAAAGAAAATTAATGGTAAATTAATGAGGCTGCTTATATCAAACGGCATACTGATGGTCATTTTCAAGCTGTGGTACATACATTGGAAATGGGAGAAGCCTGAGATTTCACAAAATTTTATTTTAAAAATTTTTGTTGCATTTGTTAAATCACTTCCTGTCCTTCCTGTCCGTATCTTAAATGGTTTTGACCAGAACTGTAGCATTTCTCATTGAAATTACACATATTTTTGAAAGTCATGTTTGAATACAAAACTTTCAGTATTGAAAAGTGGCTTCCAACTAAAAAAATAGAAAAAGAAAATTAGAGGAGAAGTTTGCTGTCTTTCTTGGCTGTTTTGACTGTTTAGTTTTTCCTTGATGCGCTCAATTCTCTCATTAAAAGCACGTGGATTAACTGAGCTTTGCTTGTTTCTAATACTTATCCAAAGGTTTAGTGATTCATTTTAAACTATATTGTTTTTTTTAATGATTAAAAACCATTGGGCATGAATAGTTTCTGATTTACCATTTCTAGTAAAGGAAGTTCAAATGTGCTAACAATAAACTCTGACTAAATCATCAGCAGAATTGTTTGTAAAAGGTAATTTCCATTTCTTATACTGTGTTAGTGTTCTGACATTTCTGTGCCACATTAAAAGAGTAAACCTTATTAACTTTTTCACAAGCAATTAATTATGAAAGCAGTGGGAGTAATAAGACTTGGTTTCCAATTCATGGTTGGATTCTCTTAGCTAAAAAGGCAAATCAGCAAATGCTGATTAAAGCTTTTCCTATGGTTGGGATGTTCATAACCCTTTCTCTGGTGTATAAGACAAGTTGGGTTGATATTGCAGCCTTTAATAAAACTTCTAAGAGTGTCTGAGATGCTGATCCAGATATCTTTGGTTGAAATTGGCAGATATGTTCAGAGCTGTCAGGCAGAGGTGAACAGATGTGCATATGTGAAGAAATGCACATGATCTCAGAATATGCTGATTTGCCTAGTTTACTTAATTTCAGGCTAAAGATAAACTGAGAGACAGACACAAGGCAACAAGAAATAATCTCGCTAAGCAGTTGTCTTGGAAATACTGAAGTTCATATTCTAAATAAGGCAATACACAAGTTTTAAGCTAGGCTTCTGCCAGAAGTTCCTTCTGAAAGAGGGCTGTTGTGGGGTCAGTGTGTATGTCTACTAATCTGAGAAATTTTCCACAGAACTTCCCACAAAAACCTCAGTTTCCATATCTTTGGTTTAGTGATGAAAAAAATGTTCTCCATAGTCTTTAAAACTGGATCCAAATGGATCCATTTGGACTAGGCAGGCACTTTTGACCATCTGAATGATGAGTGGGTTGTTTAAAAAAGATACAAAAAGCACAGATCCAGTTCTTTATCATAATAAGCATATGATAAAGGAAAGGGCTGCAATTGCTAATGAAAGGGCAGCTTTACTATCTGAATCAGCAGTCAGTTGGCAACATCTGTTCTCTCTTCAGATACTTCTTGTTTTGAATCGCCTGTCTTCATTTTTGATTTTTTGACACGTGGTTTATCTTCATCTCTCCATTAACATTTCCCTCTTCACACATAAAACATAATTTTGTGGATGTATTCTTGGAATTCTACCTGAGATGGCCTATTAAGCATTGTAATTAGTCACGACATTATTAATAAGCCTGAACAAGGCAATTACGATGCATCTGTGAACAGTAATTAGTTCTAGAAATGCACAGATACTAGAAACAAAATGTATTAAACATTTTTCAGATTCATTCCATTCTGGGCGGAGGGGGGGGCAAGGCAAGGAAAGGTTTTGTTTTACTGTTTGGAATTTGGTTTACTCGGGATTTCTCCTTCCCCAACAGACTCTTGAGAAGGTTCCGATATGAATTCCATGGCTCACAATTTTTCTAATGGTCCTAAGATTTCACCGTAAATCTTCAGTGATTCATGTGATCATCTTCAGTGATGAACATACGTCTCAAAAAGACTGCCTGTCCATATCAAAGCTTTTTCCAGCTGTTGGGAAAAGTTAAATGTTTGCAGGTGCCTCAAATTAGATTTTGGCAAACACTGCTAACAAGTATGTGTAAATATATATTGTGGTAAACGGGAATTTGCTTCAACACATGGGTAATTTCTGTGTGCTATTTCATCAAATTTCATTCAAGAATCGGTTTTAGTCAAGAAGGTATCCTCTCTATTTGCAATGGGATTAATGTGTGTTAAGATTTCCTAGATTTGGCTCTAGAACCATCATAAATAAGCAGAAAATCTAGGATAAATATAATTTTATTTTCTTTAAACACCAACAATCAAATGCTCAGTCAGCTAAGGAGTTTCTTGAGTTACTAAGGGACCTGTGTGTATAGTTAAGGGAGATGTGTGTGTAGTTTGATGCCAGAAATGCTTGCTATTAATAGACCTTACATTAGTTCTAGTTCATGAAATTAATAGAAGATCATAATATGGAGACAGATGTATGTTTTCTTTTGGGAGGATGATGACATTGATTCCTGTAAGGGGTAGATAAACATTTAGAGAGGCAGAAGTCACAGACTCACTGCAGCTCTTAGAGTACAAAATACAAGTAGGTGCTCCCAAAAATCTACACAGTAAAATTTCTCACTGTGGGGATCTCCAAATCATTGAATAATCTGCTATTCTAGAGCTGGGGTTTTATACTTGTACTATTACTAATACTTTCCAATTGCTATTGAGATTTGACTGTGCTAAATAATGATTCTAGGTTGTTGCTTGTGAGATTTTTACTAGATTACTGGAGCTGGAAGTGGAAAGTGAGGGGTAGGTAGTGATTACTGAAGTCAAATCTAAAGAGAGCTGAATAAAAAAAGCAATTATGCAAGATGACAGCCAATATAATTTTTACATGGAGGAACTAACTGTATATTTGACTTTTTTTAAAGCAGCATAAAAAGCTGTTCAGAAGCTTCTCAGAAATGTGAATAGATGAGGTACTAGTCAGCCAGAGAGGCAAGGAAATTCTGGAACAACAATTCACTTAACATCTGTTGTTAGAGCTTTATACTATTTCATTCTGTGTAGTATAAAACATGTAGGGACATTGCAAGATGACTGTATTTTGTAAAAATTGTAGTAGTAGAAGCTGGGTATTGTGTTTTTTGCAAGGGAAACTTGCTTTTAATTATTACTATTATTTTTTTAAGAGGGCGGGGGGGAAGGATCAGAGATGAAAATGGGCAATGAAGGGCACCTGAACCCACCCTTTCCATTTATTTATTTAATTTTAAAAACTCCTGTGCACCTCAGTCTTTTTGGTATGTGGCAAAGAAGAAACCAAACTAAAAAATAACATTAATTGTAATAGTATTAAATTAATTTAACATAATTAAAATTTTTTGATCAACCAGAATGGAAATTTGAGAGAGAAGGTAAAGATTTTAGGTTTTAAAAATATTTTCTAACCCTCAAAATATTAGTTGAACATGAAAACAATTTTTACTTACTTCAGTAACCAAGTGATTAATTTTTAAAGAGTCACGAATCATGTCTCTCTTCTTCCCCAGTCTAGAAAGGTTTATATGAATAGCTATTTCTCTTTATTAGAAAATAAATACAGGTTTGGATTTTCTTCATTTTTTAATGGAAGTTATTTGTAAAGATGGAGGTATAACTCTAATGCGACCTACTATAAACTGTAGTTTGATTTAAGCAAGTAGGTCTGTGATGTAATGGATTTCATAATTAACTGATGATTTAAATTCAAATAATACAACAGAGTAACTCATGGGATTTTACTGTCTCTTGCAGCCCCTCTTTTACAGCTTCAGCTGAATTTGCTCCTGGAGTTCGTCTTGCTAAATGCTTTCAAGTGTGGCCTTAAGTAGTGCCTTAGAAACTTTCTGGAGCAACCTGCTGTGCCTTTAATTTTAACAGGCCTAACTAATTGGAATGTTTATACAAAAGGGCACAGTTAGCCCGTATTTAAAAATTCTTGACATTAAGCTGTGCCTCCTTGAAAATGAAGCATGCTTTGGAGTCTTTTACCACCTGCTGGTGTGAGGATTTATTTGAATAACTAAGCTGTCCAGATTTTTCGTAGGATTTTTGGTGTCCTAAATTTTGCAATATGCATGAAGAATAATTTATTAAATCCACAAAAAATCTTTTGGATGCCTTCACGTAACTCAAGCTTTATTTAGAATTTCTAGTTTCTCTCTGGAATCTTAATATACTTGCAGTCCAGTCTACAGTGCTGAATATTCCATAAAGCTGAATTTTACTTTTAAGTACTTTAAATGAATGATGAACTTGCTTTATAGTGCACTCAGATTGAGTGAATCACATTGATTGTGTGATTGCCTAGTGCAGTGGTCTCCAAACCTTTTGATCATGCACCTAATCAGCAAAAGCTTTTTTGAGCACGCACCCTAATTATATGCATTTTTATTTATAAATTATATACTTGCACCACTTTATTATTATGCACATTACAAAACATACACAAAAAAAATTAAAAAAGGCTGAGATAAAGGTGAAATAAACAATATTTTAAAATAACTTTATTTTATTATATTCATTTTAATATAATTTTATTTCTTATTAACTAATATTTTTAATGGAAGTGAAAAAGTTAGTAAATACTATTAATAAAAATTATAAAAATTAAAATTGTTATAATACAAATAGTGTTTTAGTGAGAGCAATGTGATTGAATATGCTGCATTATTTTTGAAAATCTTCGATTTAACACTTTGTTGCAGTTATTCAAAGATTTGATTTAAATCCAGTTTATTTTGATACTTGCTTTTAATGGCTGTGATAGCTGCAAAGGATACTTCACAAACATACATAGAGCTAAATGGAATAAGTGCATCTTTGGCCGTACTTACTACATTGTAATACTAGTTTTTTGAATGCCATCCACCAATTATGCAAAGGTTTTTGCTGAAGTTTGGCTAGTAAATTTCCAGCTTCCCTGGTGGGAATCAGTTGTTCTCAAAAGCAAATTGGAAAGTGTTGCATTTTAATGTTTTTAATCAATGGGTTAAAAATCAACTGAAACTTTTCGCTTGGAAGATTTTGAACAGGCTAGAAAATGCTGTTTCCAAGTTTAAGTGTACAGATAAGAGAGTTTTTATAGGTGACACACTTTATGTGATTTTATTGTCAAAAATGACGTAATGATTGAAACAATTCCAAACATCCATTTCCAAAGTGCTCTCTCCGTAGCACGAGTTTCTTTTGAAAAACAAGTTACTTTCTTACTAATTTTTAAAACGTCACCTTTAACTTGAATGGAGAGATTGCATCTATTTTTTCAAAAATATCTTAGAGCTAGCATACCTCTGACAGCCACTTCTCATCACAGAAAAGGTCAGCAAATTTGGAACACTTGTCTTTTTGTGAAAGAAAAATTGTAGCATCTTTAACAACTCTCTTAAGCACTTTGCCATGAGATAACCAGCAAACATCTGTGTGGTACAAAAGATTTTCATAGCCACTCTCAATCTCATTACAAAGTATTGTGAAGATTGTACTGTTTGAAGATCTTGTTTTTATAAAATTAACCATGGTGTCCTGTAGCACTTTCTGCACTTCTGGCCCCAATTTCTTTGCTGCAATATCTTCCCTATGAAGAATGTAGTGAATAGATTGCATGTGTTATACTATCTCTGTAACCTTACCACAGAATCAATCTGTTTATTCAGGTCAAAGCAGCTGCTCCATCAGTGGTTACACTTTGACAATTTTTCCATAAGACATTGTTTTTACTGAAGTAATTTCTTGCTGAGAATATATCTTCTCTGGTACGCCTTTCCTTTAGTGACTGAAAAAAGGCAGTTCTCCATGTATCATTATTGAAACAGAATCTAGCAAATACCATAAGCTGAGATGTTAAAATCATCTGTACTTTCATCCTGTTGTATAGCAAACATCCCATGTCGTATAACTTGTTCTAATTCTTGTTTCTTCAGATCTTCAGCAGTGTTTTCACTATGTCTTTACAACAGTATTTGCTGGCAAAAGAATGCATTTTAGTTTGTCACCGTATTGTTTCTGTGTATTATTTCAGTCATTTTTACTGTGGCAGAAAAACCAGGTTGTTTCACCAACGGTATGGGGCTTTCTGTTTTTTTGCTATTGGGTAACAAACCTCAAAAGAGGCTACTAAACATTTATCATTAAGTTTAGTGAAATTCTGTAAAGTACTGTGTGAAGTATTGCATGGCTTTAAACAAAAAATTGTAGAGGGTGTCTTCATGTTCTGGATGCCTGTCTTGCTAATTGTGATGGCTTCGTGCTATCATTGGCTTAATATCTCAAGGCACAATATAAATTTGGAGGAAGGTTTGTTGCTAATGACAGCAGAAGTAAATCCGTATTTCAAATAATAGTCTTGACAATTTTGAATTTTTTCAACCAACTTCTTGTCAGATCTGATTAGCTCATTGTTGGCTTTTACCTCATAGTGTGGCTGATGAAGAGCTCATACCAGGAGTAAGAGAACTGTTAGCTCTGCTATTTTCTTGTTGTTGGCTTTTACTTGCATTATTAGCATTATCTTCTATCCATGGTTTCTTTGCAGGAATCTCTTTGAGCCACTTATCCATCATGTGAGGATTTGTTTAGTTGTAACTAGGAAATATAAACTAAATCCATCTAAATGGGCATGCAAAGCCTGCAATAAATATGTTGCAATACACTGAAAGCAAGTGAACGAGCATGGATGCCACTGTCAAGCTCTCCATGTCGTGGAACACCCGCTCTTCCCTCAGGGCACTTCACGTACTGTAACTGACATGTGACTGCCTGTTATACAGGCTGAGCGAGGGTGCCAGTATTAAGCTATTTGTTAAGTATTAGTAAAACTTAATTTCATTCTTATTTTTAGAGATAAAATATAAATAGAATGTCCAGTATTTTCTTCTCACACCTCCGTGGATCCTGTTGCACAGCCTCTGGGGTGTGTGGACCACGCTTTGGAGACCTCTGGCCTTATGAAGGCTGTTTCAGAACAGCTTAAACTCTGATAATGCAAGATGCGGCATTATAGTTCGGGTATGTTTGTCTGTCATGAATTAACAAAACATTTTGAGGAACCAGTAAAAATGCTTGAGCTATTGCTCTAAATTTCAACTTTTGTCTTATCCCATTAGCCAGGGAGACGTATATTTCACTTTTCTGTTAGCCTTTATGGAGTTACAATAGAAAATAGAGTTTGGAAGGGATGTCTGGGTGTCATCTGGTCAAACTCCCTGCTCAGAGCAGGAACATCTGTTATATCAAGTTAATCGGGGTCTCTTTTAACTCAATTTTGGGTGTCTCCAAGGTCAGAGATTCCACAGCCTCTCTGAACCTCTGTTCCAGGGTTTGATTGCTTTTATGGTGAAGAATTTTTCCCTCCTGGCTAATCAGAGTTTTGTTTGTTTGAAAATTGTGACAGTTGCCTGTTGCTGTGTACCTCAGACTAACTGTGACTTCTCTAAACTCTCACCCCCTTAGAAAATTGAAGACTGCGTTTAGATACTTTTAGCCTTCTCTTGTTCAGTCTGTCCAAGCCTGGGTCCTTCAGCCTCTGCATACACCTCTATTGCTCCAGGCCCTTAACAATCTTGGTGGCCCTCTGCTAGGTTCACAGCAGTTTGTCAGTGTTTTTCTTCAGTGGGGAACCCCAAAATAGACCCACTACTCAAGATATGCTCTTGGAGGTGCTGAATACGGGGGAATAATTGGTGTCACAATCTGCTGGCTGCACCTGTGAGAGTGTGAAGTTAGCTTCTGCTTTGTTTCTCTTCTATTTGAAGGTGCCCCAAGTAGGGAAGAACTGCAATGTTGGAGCACTTCCCATTCACATAAAATCTTGCGCTCTTAAATAAGCTGCTACCTGCTCTGAGCTCTTAAATATTTTCATACCTCTGTAGTTTAATCCACTACATGTTAATGTGATACTTGTCAATGCCTTATTCCTGCAAGCTGCAGTTTTTAATTTAATTTAATCAACAATAATAAGCATTTTAATTGGGTAACAGTTTTAGTATTTTAAAATCCTGTGATCTGTACTGGTTTGTATTATACATTTTAAAGTAGGAGTATACTGTCTGATTAAATATATAAACTAGATAAAACAGCACTTTGACACTTAAGAGATTTCATTTGGCCTCTTAGTAGGAAAGCAAAATAATGTTGATCTGGCATATCCAAAATCAACATCATTGCATGAAAAAAAAAATAAAAAATCCCTTGTCAGACCAAAAGGATAAAGGCGTTTTGTATTTGAAGTAAACATTAGATGGTATAAGATGGTGGGTGGATAAATTAGGATATAGTGTGTTCTGAGGAACAAATGGGTGGAACCAGAAAATGTGATTCCAGGGAGCTGCAGGTTTGCATACTGCTTCAGTACGATCATGCAGAAATAAAGTATTAGCCTCTGTTGTTTCTATAGAAGTAAAGTTCAAGCATGTAAAAGTAAAGAGAGATGATTACTGTCCTTGAATTTAATATAGCCAATTTAATTCAATACAGCAAATCAGCATAGACTCACTATTATATATACTCTTAGTTTTTTGCTGTATTTATAGGAAAAAATAAAACTGCGATTCCAGTAAGAGAACAGCTTCCAGTCAGATAAAAATGAAAAGTTCTGAGCAATCGTTGTTACTACTTATTGTGGCAAATAAATACAAGAAGATTCATAATATGCACATGAAATAAATATTTCCTTTCCTGTTTTTCTGCCAGCAGTTCATTATACATATCTTTTTCAAGTGATGTGATGCTTCTTGTTACTATATTACAGTTAGTGGAATTTGCAGATGGAGGAATCGGAGAGGTCCTGGCATAAATCACTGAGAAACCTGAGCTTAGTAAATTAAATTTTTTTGATTGAAATTAAGATACCACGTGTGAGGAGGAGGAGGGAATAAGCATGCTAGTTCTTTTTTCTAGTTATAGCAATCCTGACCAAGTGATTGACATATGAATTCTGCAGTGTGAATGCTCAGATGACACATAGTTCTTGGTCAACCTTGCCACTTGCCCTTCCACTGCTATCCTTTTGCGGTGTGTATCACGTTCAGATTTCTTGCGCTTATTGCTGGCACTCATATGGCATTATTTTGAGTGTGCTCTAAAATTCTGCTTTAATTTTCATTGTCAGTTCTCACCAGGTGCAACACTCCCTTTATCCACCTGCTCAGTTCTTATCTTCTCCTCTCTTGATGCTGCTCCCTGGTACTCCATAGTCCACTGTGTCCATGTGCTCCTCTGAAGTCGTTCAGGTCTTATGCACAGACCAAATTCTGTGTTGCATTTTGCTAAAAAATGAGGAGGTAGGAGAAAAGCTCATGCATTTCTAATGAGCCTTTAATAAATAACAGGTTTGTTATTAGCCATAGCTGTACGTGTTATGTCTGAGAAATTAAAAAGAAGAGGAAGGTAACTGGTAAACTTAAGATGGCAACAGAAATGGTAGTTAGAAAGAATGTTTTAACTATACTTTGCTACTGCTTTAACCTTATTTTTAAATATTACATTTTAACTTCTATTTCTTGCATGATTAATCCCATTCCTGATTAATTTGAAACACTATGTCTGTGCTACTCCCACGTATTGCTCCTGGAGGGATAATGTGCTTCAGGGACAAATGTTAACTGAATGTGCTGCATTATCTTTTCTTGGCATAGCAAACAAAGAGGAAAAATCATTTATTTCCAGCTTTAGAAAGCAGCCTTAGGGGATCACACTGGCAGTGCTTTGAATTCAACTAAATGATTGTGGTAGCTTTTCCTTATTTTTACCAGCAGACAGGAGCGATGACACTCTTACTCCATTAGAAGACTTGGAAACATAAGGCTTCTATGGGATCCATTCAAGCTGAAACAGCAATCCTCTTTACCCTGTGCAACACAAAGTCTCATTCTGCCACCTCTCTACTCCTCATTCCAGAAAATGAATATAACTGAACGATTATAGATAGTTCTAGACTGATGGTCTAAGATAATCTGACATTAGAGATGCAGCGATATATTTCAATGAGAGTTTTAGTGAGCTGAGCACTGCTACAGGAATACCATATAGATCAAAGACATTAAATTATTCTCCTGCTTTACATCCCTGGGAGCGTGTCTGACCTGACAAGTAATAGCAGAGATGGGTGTAAAGGTCCTGTTCAAGAGAGAAGAGGAAAAATGTGTAAGGCAGTTGGCTTTTAAAAGAGATCAGGAGACAAGCAAAGTGCTATTTGGAGCCAATTATTACTGCATGTTAATATGTGCTTTTCTGTGAATTGTGGATTTTCCAGTAACATTTTACAGAAGAGTGCCTTAAAAAGGTCTACATGCAGCAGAACAGATGCAGCCATGACTTCTAGATGGGATATTTTGTTATAAAAAAGATTCATTCTTTTTTCATAATTCCTAAATTAATAACTTCGGGGTTTTTGGTCTCTGGCCTTTCTGTGTTTCCATGCAAACCTGTAGGTAAAGTGTTTATTTGAATATGTAAAGATAAGAAAGGCATCTGTTGTACCGTATCTACTGTATAGTATCTACTGTCTATAGTCAAGTTGGTCTTAGGCTTAAGTACAATTGTGATAGATGCTTTATAACTGCTTACAGCTGTATCTTGCTGGGCTGTCCAATTTAGTTGCTATATGGTGATCTTACCTGGAATGGCTATTATTGTCAAAATAGAGTTATCTTTTCCTCCTGTCATCTTTAAATTTACTATTTAATTCAGAGCAATAATGTTTGGTTCTAGTTTAGAGAGAAAGTCATCTTTATCCTTATCTGAGAGTATTTCCCTCTGTGTACATATACATGTCCTTGACTGTTGCCTTTGTCCCGAAGTGACTTCCAGTTGCATGAGTGCTGTCACAGTTAAGATGAATTGTTGGGTCCTTTTCATGAAAGGTATATTATGAATGAATGAAACTAATCTAGAAACAGGGTTTGGAAACTTCAGGCAAGTAAAGATTACAGTTGTGCAAACAAATTGGGTTGTTTTGTGCACAAATGAAATTAACATATGCAACTGGCTAATATGCCCATGGAGCTGTGGTCATCAGAATTGTAAGTCAGACACTCGGTTGAACACGTAATAATAGAACATGTAGGTATGGTATACCATTTTTATCTGTGGATTTTAAAGCATATTAAAAGGGAAGGTGAAGTAGTTTAAAAAGAGCACTAGAATCCTCCCTTTCACATAAACGAAGCTCTGAAACTTCAAACATTAAAATTCCTGTTTAAAATCACGTTGCAGCTAGAGGCATGTCTTGGTCTTGGGTAGATCCTTTGTCTTGGATGACGCATAAGTGCACTCATTCACTATGCCAGTTCCTACACAGTTGCACAAATACAAAATAAACTTTTTCCTGTACTGCATCTCATACTGTGAGTGTTCTATTGCTGTAAATTTGCTTTCTGATCTTTATGACACAGTATTATTGTTGACGTTTTGAAACTGTGCCATCTTTCTGGACTATGCCATTATCCAGACTCATGCATCATTTGCATTCTTTGAAAAAAGAATTTTCTTTGTCAATGGTGGTTCCTGGTGCTATTTACTAAGTCGTACATGGTAGTGTCAGGGAGCTTTGGATCTTTAAGTGTGTAAGAATTGACACGGTTCTCGTAATCGTATTCTGAGTATTATTGCCTGAGCACCCCTTTTGCTTCACCACAGATCCCTCTTGCAGGCAGAAGCTAAGAAAAGGTCTGTATCTTTCTTCCCAGACTTTCTAGCTGTACTTCCTCCTGTGACCATCAAGTACCTACTCTGATCAAAAATGCTTTTATGTTTTTCTACAATTTTGTATGATGTAGACATGGGCATGATTGAAGGCAGACATAGGACATGTTTTGAGGGTTAGAAAAGTTAATGTACTCTTGGAATAAAGGAGATTTACTTTTACCGTTAAATGTAAGATAGAAGATATAAAACATTCTAAAGAACCACAGAATATTTAAAACACTCCCATCTCCATACTGTTGGCGGAAGAAAGGTAGAGTGGGGCCATTTTCTTTCCAGTGCTGTCATTAGCAATTTCGATTTGTTAGGAACAGGCAGGACTTCTGATGAGTCTAAGAGTACCTGCCTTAGAATTTTCTCCTTGATCTGCCGAAACAGCCTTCTCTTCATTTGCTACTGGACTATGCATAATGCGCAGCAGAATTAATTTTAAATGATGCATGAAAATCATATATGCATGAGAAGAACAGATTCAAGGCATCTAATAATTTCTAATGTGAAAAAATCCAGATCAGTAAGCTCTTGTTGTGCCACAAACCTGGGCCTGAATCAGAATCTTTTTCAAGAGGCATTATAAGTTATGTTCATGTGCTTTAAACAAATGGATAAGACCATACTGCTTTAATGGTCAGCAATTCCAAATCATACTACAACTGACAATTTTTAGTCTTTCAGTTGCTCTTCACATACAGCCATACAAATGAGGATTGTTGAAAAAAGATGCTGACTTACTAATTTAACCTAATACAACAACCTAAGTTATAATTTCCATAAGCTCATTAAAGAAGTCTAGAGAAGAAGATATTTGCAAAGATTTGAAAAGAAGATTTTGCCAAATTAACACATTTTGAGTCTCTTTCCATCATCCACTGGTCATTCCATACTGGAGTGAAGGGTTCATATGATTTTTCACTATAGTTGAAGATTTTTAAGCATTGGCAGCCTGTCTTGAAGAGCAATGGTTCTTGCCTGTTTTAACTGAACAGCAGATGGCATTTTTAGGGGTACAACTAATACACAATAAGGCAATTTATTTTGCCTGTTTTTACCTTGTTGGTAGCCATGTTCTCTTCTGCCATGTTTCAGAAGACAGAACAAGCCATGTTTTGTCCTGTAAATATTCCTTTTTACTAAGAGATCCTTTTCCACCCTGTGTATGTACTGAGTTTTTATTTTCAGTGCGTGTTGGGGCTTTTAATAGTGCAAACTAAAAGAAAGATGTTTGCCCTGCATAAGTAGCAAACATTTGGTACACTGCAATACATTATGTCTATGAAGACAGTTAATTTCATTTCATTATATCACTGCTGTGAGGTTACCTCAGTGTTATGTTGGTTAACTAAGCAAAAAATTTGACTGTTTCGGTTGGCTTAAATATAAAGGACTATTTCCGTGCAAATAACGTATTTGCTGTCTGAAAAAGAGTTCATTCGTATTGATCTTGTCACAAAATACAGAAGCAATGTATAAGACATGTGACCTGTGAATTTTTATATACAAAAGCTATTGTTTATTATTGGTTATGGTTAGTTGTTGATGCTTCTGTTATTTTCTTTATTATTTTTCTATGCATTTGTTAATTTTTCCACTCAAATGCTATATTTAACATTCAAATATAAATGCTGTTCAAATTGGAGAGATGCTTCTGATAGTTGAATCCTATTTTGTTCTGTTACGTTTACAAGTTTACACTCTTGCACTGTTGGCTGTTGCTCTGAGAAAGAATTCACAGAGGGCAGGTGCAGGTTCTTTTCTTTGTACCTCACTTTAGAATGAGATATCTTATTTATTTTCCTGGAGGAGAAAGCTGCGGCTTCTGCAGGTACACAGTCAAATTGATCACATCCAGTGATCGAAGAGAGCTATTGACTTATGCTGCAGTCCTCGTTCCATTCTAAATTACAGATGGCACATTTTGTAGCTGAATTCTGGTCTTATAAAAAAAGAAAAAAGATTAAGAACACTTGTGCTCAGAGCTCTTTTAGTTCACTGTGACAAATGATTCAATTGGTCATTTTCAATAATGACAGCATGCATGAAAAAGTAACGTATTTTAAGATCACTTATGGTGAATTATATAAGTAATGGCTATTGAGCTATTAATCAAGTTGGAATTGTTAGAAGTCACTGAAGCAGTATCTCCAGGATGGTCTTCTGTCTCCTGCTATTTTTATGTGTGTTGTGAAAAATGGGATTTTTGCAACAATGATTGATTGAACTAGCTCAGTTTTGGTTATGAGATTCACAGGTTTTTTGCCCCCTTATGTTCAGGTAGGAAATCTAAGTCAGTTTCCCCAGCAGAGGACACTGTGCTTCTGCAGTTGGCTTTGTAGTTTTTTAATGGAAGTAAATCAGGAAAGATATGATTTTGTACTTGGTATTCTGTATGGACACCATGACTGACATTGCAATTACAGGTTTTTGCATTGTTTATGTTTCTCCAAAAGCGTATCTGAGTGCTCTGAACCACTGGCTGGAAAGATCTGTGCGAGGTTTTTTTACAGTATATAATTGTATTTACCTGTTAAGGCCGCCAAGTGTGTTTGGGCTTTTCATAGCTCTAACACTGTTTGTTTTATTTGTAATTAAATAATGGATTAAATTAATAAGCTCCAAATCATTTTTGTAAAGAATGTGATTCAGCATAGTTTTTGAGCATCTATGTGAAAGTATCCCATGCTGTGCTATTTCTTTACTTGCTGTTCAAGGGCATAGCACGATATCCCCCTTCTCTCATTATTTAAATTGACACATTTCTTCCAAAGCAAAAACTGTACCAGTGATATAATAATATGTACCTATATATTATTACTAGCTTCCTTGATACTGGCTTCCTTGATCTATAAAATCATATAGAGATGCATATATTCCACCAGTAGATTTTATTGGACAACATTTGGATTACAAAGTACGAACAAGAGACTGTTTTGGAACAATGTAGGCTATATTTTTTCAGTGATATGAATTAATCTTGCTCCATTTGATTTCATGGGAGATTAGATATTTTACAACAGCTGAGTATCTGTATGTTAACTTAAAGCTTTCATAAAGGAAGTGCTAGTATTATTATTTTAAGAACATACTAGTAAGGCATAGCGGGGGGTCTATTGAGTAGAATTGTTAAAACATAACAGATGGGATGGGGAGAAATAATTTATCTAAAAATGCCGCTTGTCAATTTTGTCTTTCTTTGCAATGTTTATGCAAAATTTAATTTAAGAGGCAATTAAGATTTCATAATCACAAATGTTTGGAGTTGCTTGTTGCAGTCACAGGAAAATTTAAGAAAACCAATTAGAAGTATAAAAAAGGAATGTATGATGAGCTGTTCATTTGCAAGACAAATATAGAACTACATATTGTGTCCATGGAGTACCTTGAAATATTTTCACAGATTAGACCCATATAACTGTAGATTTCTAAGAAAAAAAAAGATCATGACAAAAAGAGAAATAGGGTTCTGAAGTGAATTGTCCAAGGAAATTTCTACAGCAGGTCAATAGCAGAATGACAGAACTTCAGATTCCACTTTAAAATACAGTGAGAGTTGAAGTATTCTTCCGTTAATTTTTTTAAAGGTTTTTTTTTTTAAATTTATTTTTATTTTTCCCCCCGGATAAATCCAGTATACCAAACCCCTTATAAAAAATTTATGTAGCCTTGTTCAAATGAGCCAGCTGTGAACATACAGTTCTGAAAAAATGGAATCATCAAGAAGGACATCAAAACAGCAGGCCAGTTGTGGGATGAGATATTAAAATTATCCAAAGGCAAACTTAATTTTATGCCTCAAAATTGTCATGTGATTTTTTTTTTTTGTTGTTAAGAGAAATACTCGGATGAAAAAATAGAAAATTCAGAAATCTGTCCCAAATCCAAATACATGTGCACGTTTCATTAAGTTTTACTTAAAATTATAAAAATTTATGTATTAGTCTTAAAGGCTGTATTATATAACCCTGATTACAGGTATAATTCTGGGAAGTTTAAAACTGAACTTTAACATGGGGGGCGCGGGGGGGCAGAAAGCCTAAACATGCATGTTTCGCAAATCCCAACTATTATTTTCCAAAGTTTTTATTACATACATCTCTATATCCCTGCCATGATTCCATTTTCGTTCAGCGCTTGTGATAAACTGTATGGGTGCCCAGACTAGTGAAAGGGTCAGTTTTTTTGTGCTCTTTTCCATGCTTTTGAAACAAAATTTCTGTTACCTGTTGACTGAAGAACATTATGTACAAGAGACAGAGGTTTTCCCAGTTCAGCAATCTCACAGGCTTTCTTGGGTGATTTACTAAGAGAAGATGGCTCAGGTGACAGAATGGAGGGTCTTGCTACATTACATAGTTTATTCTCCTACCTTTGGTTAATCTAGTAAAAGTTATGAAGCAGAGGATCGAGGTCTGTTACTCCCAGTGAGCTATGGTACTTAAATAATTTCCAGGGTTGACTATCCAGAATGTGGGAGACAATGACATTTTATCCCCCCTGTTAGAATTACTTGTGGTTAAATAGTTTCTTTTACTACCCTTTCTGCAGCCGGTTAATGGATTTTGAGCTTCCATGTCCTGTGCCTTAAACAAAAAAAAACGAAAACCCAAAATGATCTATTTAGATACTGAATTGGCTTTCATCACAATTAATGATGTGTTTTAAACAGCTTAGAGTGCTTCAAAGGAACCTTGTAAAAAGCTTCAGTTTGCAATGGAGAGAAGTTTTATTAGGATTTTGGATAGTTCTCATATGGGCAAAATAAAGACAGAAACCTTTCACGGAGTACACTTTCTAAATTGCTTGCTTTTCAAATGGCTGCCTAGGAGTAGGCATCTTATTAAAAGCCAACGCGACACAGCAGATTTTTCCAGGGTATTGAGAGATGCCTGAAGGTACTAACAAAAACTTTTACAATAATGTCTAGGTACTTTAATTTCCACTGTTTTTCAAGTGGAATGGAGTAAATAGGTGGTTTTAAAAGTCCTATATTTGACATGCTTTTGTGACACTTAGTCACCTGTGTTAATATCTTTCCTTTGCCTTTACATTTTTTTTTTCTCTAGTTCTTAGAAAGTACTCTGGTTCTGCTTTTCTGATGGCATAACTTTCAGTTTCTGAATGCTGTCATAATTTTAGTTTCGTTTGTCAGCTAGAGGGCTGGCTAAGTAGTGCACTGCTTGGGTTCAGTCTAGGAACTGACAACGTCAGAACTAGAAGAATCTTTGTACACGCTGCAGACAAGCCCAGTATGTTCTGCTTATTTAAAAGCAAAACAACATCCCCCCACCCCTCAAATTACTATTCCTGTGTAGATCCCCCATAGACTATAAGACAAGTAGTTTTCTCAACTTATGTGGCTTTGTACTTGTATACAAAGGACTGCACAACTATACCATCTTTCAGCTGGTTTACCAGTTTAACTCCCTGGAAAAATGTCAGAAGCCACTTTATAATGGAAATAAACAGTCAATGGGGAGTATTAGGGAGAGTAGCAGTTAACATTGCTCTAATTTATCCCTTCTTCTCAATGATCCTGAATGCTATGGAAACAGTAAGGGAAGGATGGATGTTGTCTTTTCTTCCTAGGATCGGGACCTTTTGTATCAAAGCTATATAGCATCACTCTTATCACTGCTTGTGCTGTCTCTGAATTTGCCACGTAGCCTGGAAATAACTGCCAAGCAAAGGAAATTCTCATGTGTGAGCTACTTGTTTTAAGCTGGAGGTTTGCTGAAACTTAGGAGTGGGTATGATTTATGCACATTTTAGGGCGCATCTGAGGTAGATATATTATATTGGATCTAAGGAAGGAACAGTTCAAATAGGTAACAAAGAACAGCACAAGTAGAATCACAGAATCATAGAATGGTTGGAAGGGACCTTAGAGACCATCCAGTTCCAACCCCCCTGCCATGGGCAAGGCCACCTACACCAGATTTCTCAAAGCCTCATCCAATCTGGCCTTGAACACTTCTAGGGATGGGGCCTCCACATTTTTCCTGCGCAACCTGTTCCAGTGCCTCACTACCCTCATAGTGAAAAATTTCTTTCTGATACCTGTTCTAAATCTCTCCCAGTTTAAAACCATTACCTCTTGCCCTGTCACTTCATGCCCTTGTAAAAAGTCCCTCTCCAGCTTTCTTGTAGGCCCTTTCAGATACTGGAAGGCTGCTACAAGTTCTCCCCAGAGCCTTCTCTTCTCCAGGCTGAAGATATAATACTTAAAGTATTAATTAAAGTAATGATTGGCTGGTCAAATTTGCTGTGCAAGATAATGTACATGTTTTGTGTTCAGCCAGTTTCTAGGGATAACTACACCATTTATCTGCAGATATGAATCTAGGAGTTAGATGAACATAAAATTTGACTTCAGACAATATGCTCCTAAGTAGAAATAATTTTAATTATTCAATATTGACATTTACTTTTAACAAAGTCTGTTTATTCCAGTATTGTTAGAAATTTCTTAACTGCCTGTAGATTACTGCGTACATAATGTTGTTGTTGAAATTCAGAAGTATATTAATCATTTACCTGGGTAATTGATTGTTGATGCTACTAAGGAAAATACTTGATTTTTCCAGCTATGGTTTTTTGTAGTAAATTATTTTTGAAGGGTGGTCACTCAGATCTGAGATGTAACTGTGATTTACTTTAATTTGAGTTCCACTTTGGGAGTAAAGCATTTGTATTCTGTGCAATTATTCTATGTGTTTTGATTGATTTGTTTTAGATTAGTCATTTAATGAGAATGGAGTGTGTTTGTAGAGCTGTAATGCTGCTGTCAGTTTATAAAGGCCGTGCAGTTGTGGAATGAAATCAGTTTGTGAGTTCTTTTAACAGGAATGGTGTTGCTACATGAACAATTTCTTCAATTTGAAAAAAACCCAACAGGTTGAACATCAAATAAAAAGATGCTATTATGCTCACATTGGTCCATGTCTCTCTGTCTAAACATAGAATCACTGAATCACAGAATACCAGGTTGGAAGGGACCTCAAGGATCATCTGGTCCAACCTTTCTTGGCAAAAGCACTGTCTGGATATGATGGCCCAATGCTTTGTTCAGCTGAATGTTAAAAGTCTCCAATGATGGGGAATCCACCCCTTCCCTGGGGAGATTATTCCAATGGCTGATTGTTCTCATTGTGAAAAAATTTTCCACTTGTGTCTAATCTGAATCTCCCCTGGAGTAACTTGTGCCCATTACCCCTTGTTTTTTCCATGTGACTCCGTGTAAAAAGGAGTCCATCTTCTTTGTAGCCACTCTTTAAATACTTGAACATGGTGATAAGGTCTGCCCTAAGCCTTCTTTTCTCAAGGCTGAACAAACCCAGTTCTCTCAGCCTTTCGTCATATGGCAGGCTTCCCAGGCCTTTTATCATCTTTGTGGCCCTTCTCTGGACTCTCTCCAGCCTGTCCACATCTTTTTTGCACAGTGGGGACCAAAGCTGAACACAGTATTCCAGGTGTGGCCTGACAGGTACTGAGTAGGGTGGGATAACGACTCCTTTATCTCTGCTGGTGATGCCCTTGCTGATGCAATCCAGCATCCTGTTGGCTTTCTTTGCCACTGTACACTGTTCTCTCATGTTGAGCTTGTCGTCTACCAGGACGCCCAGGTCCCTTTCCATCTGCTTCCCAGCTGGCTGGATCACAGTCTGTGCTGCACTCTTGGATTTTTTTTTTTCTTTTTTTTCTTTTCTTTTATCTTCAAGTCAAGAGCTCACTTATGGTGTGAGAGTGTCATGAAAGGGTGTATGTTTGGAGATATGTTCCATACTTTTTTGTTTGTTTCTATTTGTTAAAGGTAGGTTATATTTAATCATGGTAGAAGGAAAGTTGTATGAATGCTATGACTGTCTAAAGTAGCACACATAGATATTTAAATAATCAGGCTTTATGTTTTTTTTCTGGAGACGTTGCTGTTTTAAGTTCTCTGCCTGTAACTAGTGGCATTATTTATGTTAGTATTTAAGATCATAACAACAGCTGCTTGAACATATTATGTCTAAAACAGGATTCATGGCCTACATGTGGCTCAGCTATTGGTCTGAATGCTTTACTCAACCATCAGAAGGGTCAGATAGAATGGTGGTTGTCAGTTGATCATAGAATCTGCTCAGTCATGGCATTTCATTAGCCATGGCAGACGTGGATAGTCAAGGGAAGTCAGAAATACAGAAAACATGAAGATAATTTAGCAACATCCTTTGTTACAGGCGTAGAAAGTTTGGTTGAATAATGGAAAGGTTCCCATGTAAGAGCCACCTTTTTTGTGGAATCTCCATTGTCACCAGTATGGTTGTCCTTCACTGAAATGAGATATTTAGAGGATTCTTTTGCACTTGTATTTGTCCATTGGGAAGCAATATGTATTTTTTTCCCTATGTGTTATCTCCAGTGTAACTACCAAACAGGTGCAGTTTTTACAATAAAGGGAGTGGGTTTAGAATCATTGATATAACTATGAAGTTTTCATGTAAAATAAAAAATAGTGAACTTTGATGTTTTCAGATGAATTAATAATTTTAAATGTTATTGGATAAATACAGGAGAAGAAAATGGATTTACTATACCTTTATAATGGAGTGAGATATAATTCAGGCACGTTTATTTTCTGCACACTAATAATGGTGCACTTCAGTTTGCCTCTGGAGAGGTAATTTCTGTACTGGAAAGAATGTTTCAGCTTCTGTGTCTATTCAGTTTTGGTATTTGTGTCAGCTGTGGTCTTAACTGGTCCCCCAGAGTTGGTATTCTGTTTAAAACTGGTAACTTTTCTATGAAGAAGAAAAGAAAAAGTAAGTATAAGGCCCGTGCCTTTTCACAAACCTGACTACCGCTTACATAGGTCTTTGAAGTTATCAATGTGCGGGTGTTGTATTTGCAACAATGGGAAAATTCACTATTAGCTTTACCACCTGCTGACACCTAATCACATCAGAAAGAGAGGTTAAATACACAATCCTCTGTAACCTGTATGTTTAAGTCTTGAAATCATAGAAACATAGAGTGGTTTAGGTTGGAGATCATCTAGTTCCAATCCCCCTGCCATGGGCAGGGACACCTCCCACTAGACCTGGTTGTTCAAAGTCGCATCCAGCCTGGCCTTGAACACTTCCAGGGATGGGGCATCCATCACTTGAACTCAGTGGGACAACTGAGAGAAGACAACCTGGAAGAGCTTGTGCAATGATTGCAGGACCGGGTCATTATTTTGTGAGTGCTATGAATCATATAATCCTGTATTCTTTATTTCCCTTAAATTTAATTTTTCATTTGTAGTTCTATTTGCACCCAAAATTAAAAGACAAAGGCAGAATTTTGAATAAGAAAAATGCTCCGGGTAATGACATGTAAGACTAAAATGTGAAATATTTGTGAATGTGAAATGCTCACTTAGCATTGGCACCATGTG
The DNA here is from genome assembly GCA_013398295.1 of Chionis minor. Classification (NCBI taxonomy): domain Eukaryota; kingdom Metazoa; phylum Chordata; class Aves; order Charadriiformes; family Chionidae; genus Chionis; species Chionis minor. The sequence continues at coordinate 688,723 of VZSF01005147.1, forward strand.
GAAATAAAGCTTCTTAAAATGTCTGAATTAAACTTAACCATGATTAATTGTATTGAAGAATATGTTGTCAGTGGGAATGCGCCTATCAGTGATCAAATATCAAGAGCTGGATACTGATACACTGCAGAATTTGGGAGTCTCAAAGACAAGACTATTGCACCAGGTCATACTGTGTAGATTTTTGCTGATCTAAACATGTAAGTTCAACAAGTAGTTGACCTACTTCTACTAGATAATTTATTTTCACTTTTTTCTTAAAACTCACTTACAAATTCATATTATTACTTATACACAAGAATATGTTTGTTCTGCAGAAAAGCTAAATAAATAAAGTTATCCTGATGACAAAAAATACCTTTAAAAGTATTTTGTGAATTAAATGAATTGCATCAAGTAAATAAAATGTATTCTGCCCATTTAGTATAGATGTTCTGTCACCAAGATAAATGGACTAGCTATTATAAGTATCTGTGTGGCTGAAATGCATAACAACATAATTACTTTGCCTGCAAAATGCTGAACTGCTTTAATCATTCTCTTCACAGAATAATGTAAAGTGATTTAGTGGGTAGAATGAATCCACTTACAAATTGTTTTATGGTCATAATGCAGTCCCTTTGTAGAATGTAAATTGATGATGATAATTTTATGGGCAAATGATTTTTCAATTAAAATGTCTTTTCACAGACAAAATGAGAATGTTACAAACTGTTCCGAATACCAGTATGTCAGGGTGAAGGCATATAGGGCTGTCAAATGTATCAGCCAGAGCCTCAGCTGAAAGAACTGCTGTGTTAAAAATGTCATTTATTTTAGTCAAGTTTGTAATTTCCTTCCGTTACACGTGCAGAGTACTTTTATTTGGTCCAGTTGCCATAATAACCAACATAAGAATTTACCACATAGGCAGGAGCAACTAACGTTTTTCTTGTCCTGTTTAACTAACTCTTCTTATCTATTAAGAACTTATGTTTTATTAATTATTTTCATCTAACTATACCCTGTTATCTTTATTACAATAATTACAGTGTCTATGAGGATCAGAATAAATCACTGCAGTGTAGTCATCTTTAATTTTAAAACTGCAATAAGGAAAGAAACTATATTGCCCAGCCTAACTCCTTTTCAGCATAGGAGGGCACTCTCTGATTATTGCTATGACATTAGTGTATTCTAAGATGTTTATATAGCACCTGTGTCATTTTACTAGGTAAAAATGACTTCAGCCTTCGATAGCTTTTGCTGCTGCGTATAAATGCTTTTTTCCTTCTTAGTGGTAGATCAGCCTAAGAAATACTTACGTGGTAACTCTTTTAAAGAGCTGTAACCTGGAAGGTTATTAAAACATTATCAATCTGCTCTAAATTCTGTGCATAAAAGATTATTTAAGGAAGTCTTATTTATTACCCAGAGATCAATTTTTCCCCTTTGATGTAGCCAAAAATGTTGTGGGTTGGTTTTTTTTTTTTTTTTTAAACTTATAAAACTGGAATAAGTGGAGTGACTTCCTCATTGCGCCAAGGAAGATGACATTTATAACTTTATTGAATTCATACTAAAGAGTGCCCCCCCCAAGTATTTGTCTATTTCAGCTTGCTACTAGCAGCTACTGCTACTGTCATCTCAGTCTATTTTTCCTGTTCTTTTGTTATTCGTTTTTGCATTCGCAAAACATGTATTTTGAGGAAGATACACTTTTAAGTAATCTGTATGATGTATGACCTGTACTTTTTTCTCCTTTATCAAAGTGCAATCATAATTCATGCATAAATTCACCAGAAATGCAGGATTTACTTTCAGTTTTCTTGCATTGGAGTAAGAATTCTTCATGCACAGTAAATTTTTTTTACTCATTTGTTCTAACACAATGACATCATTGGGGACACATTAGTAAAAAAGCTTACAAAGTGGCCCTTTGTAAACTAAATGTGTTTTTCAGTACTGATCTTACTCTGGTTCAGAGTTGTGCAGAAAGGGAAACCTGATTTTGAACTTGCCATTTGGAAGTTACTTTTGTGAAGGTTTACTAGTTCCCCCCTGCCCAACGTTTTGTGTCTAAAAATAAAGATTAACAGTATTTTTGTGTCACTTCTGAGCATTTATGACTTAAGACACATCCCTTTTCACATGGTTGTTATTTTTTGATAAAAATTCCCCTTAGAAAGAATGGCCATTAAAAATGGAAATGTTTTGTCAGCTCTTATTTCCAAGGTGTACGAAAAATAATTTCAGAGTTTTTCTCCAAAGGTTTTTCATTCTGCATGGCAGCGTAATTAGACATTTCACATTTTTTATTAGAGACGATAGTGAATCTCTTGCATGAAAGCTCCAAGAATGTAAAGAACAGATCTTACAAATTACTATTCTGATAAGTAAAGATGAAGAATCACGAAGAAAATGTCCCCTGAAATGAATGGTAAATTCAGAAGGATTCAGAGGTTTAGGTTTTGCTGAGCTGCCCTCAATGTGCATGCATTATTCACATGGCAGCTTCAAGGAAAAAAACAGAGCATGTTTTCTCTATTCTCATCTTCTTTTATTTTTTTACATGCAAGATGATAGAATCCTAAAAGTATCCCATTTGCTCTCTGAATATTGAGGTGAGTCAAAATATAAGTGGGTGATACAGCAGTGAGCAATGATGGTCATGTGATGATTTGAGAGATTTTTTGCCAAAATGAAGGCCTGGGCTTAAACTGACTTGTGTGCATGCTTCAAACCTAGAAGCTAACCAACCGTACAAAATTCATTAAAAAAGCTATCCACACTAAAATAAAATTAGAAAACTGATCCATGGGAAGTGATCCCTTGTGACCTTATGACCTCATGGAAGAAAGTAGGGAATGAAATGATCTGAACTAGAAATTGTTCCAACCCCAAATCTCCTGGTTATCCCTACATAAATCTTTACATTTTTATGTTGCAGGTTATTTCTGCATATGGTCAGAGATCATATCCTGACTCCTCCTTTTGTCTTTGTTTTAAAGTCAAGTTAAGTAAATTAAAATAAGGCAAACTGCAAAGAAAAATTAGTAGGAGAGGAGAAAATTGAAACTGAATTTGTATGGTTTTGTCCTGCTTCATAGCAGAGACTTTGTGAAGAATGTTTTGTAGTCTCCTAAGAGTTATATGAATTCAAAGTAATTTTTTACTAGGCTGCTCTGAAGCATTCAGTTCACCATGTTAATGACTATAAATTTTGCAGTTTCCTGAGCAAACTGATACAGTATCCTGCCCTTGATACTAATGTCAACCAAGGAAGTTCAAATATCACTGTAAGAGGTGATGCATAGTTGTGCTACAGATATAAATAGCACCAAACAGTTCTGTTGATTGCAGTTCAGAAATTTTTGATGAGACGCGTAAATATTTAGTCGTCGCAGAAATAAATATCTGTTACCAGAATTTTACCTTGCAAGTCCAGTATAGTAAAGGTTAAAAATACCGATAGACGTCTGATGTTGTGTTCAGTCTAAAATAGCATCTTGAATGATGGTTTTAAATTTTGAAAGCTGTAGCAAAGGAGGTACCAGAAAAAGGAAGTGGGTGAAGTGATGAACGTGTGTAATGGACCAGGTCTATATAGTAAAATCTCTCCAAGGTTTACCAGTCTCTTCATTCTTATTTTCTACTTGGATTTTTGTTTTTTTCTTGCAGGCTTTTCTCACCCCATTTCTCCTCTGCATGAGCTTTCACGTAGCTATAACCACTCTTTCTGTGTCTCAGTCCAGTATTCTGTTTCAAGCTCCACATGTAGTGTTTAAGCTTTCCAAATTCTCATCTATAATCTGATTGTTTCCACAGTCAACAACAGTAATCTCGTCTCAGACCATTTTTTCCTGTCCGTTTTCTGTCTTCCATTCCTTATAAAACACTGCTGTTAATAGTATCTTCCTGACTCACTGCTCTGTCACATCCTCATTTAAGTCCCTTATTAAAAATAAACTTCTTGTCCTTGCTTTACATGACTGCTGCTGCTGTTTTTCTAATCTTATCTGTAATACAAGATTCTCTCTTCCATTTTCATTTTAAAGGTATTAGCATACATTGCTTAATTCCTTAATTCCGTCACTAGTCCTTTCATGCTCTACGGTATTCCTTCTAAGTTGAGAAGGCCTTCATCTACAGAGCCAGCATGTGCTTTCCATGCATTCTAGTTACAATGAGGCATGTGACAAGCTACATTTTTATTACTGATGGGCTAAAAACTGTACTTATTTATTATCTGATCTCTGCCACCCACTATCTTGGTGAGCTCTTGATTCATATGCCTGTTCTATCCTCATATTGAAATATTACACTTCTGTGGCAGCAGTCAATCTTATTCTGTGTAATAGTGGCCTGAACTGCTGGTTGGGTATGCTTACACTACTAAATGAGGCAGCAAATAACATAAATTCTTTTAACAGTAAACTTACGAGTTATTCTTTCCCCTCTAGTTTATTTTTCCTTTTCCTCAGATAATTCTAGAAAGTGAGGATGATTTAAAAATGAGAGATCAATTCTACAGACAAATCCTTGTGCTAGAATTCATGGCATAGTGGAGTCTCTCGCTTACTGAGCCTTCAGTAGGGTAATTAGTAGGACAGGTTGTTTGCTGTGGAACCAAACTATGGTGTAAACCAGTGTAGGGGCCAAAATGCAACAAATGCAGTCTCTGGTGAGCATGTTACAGTGCAAAAACAAATACTTTTTCAAGGATTTTGTTGGGCTAACAAATTTTTTGGTTTCATGTTGAGAAAATAGCATGGGGAGAAAAACTGATTCGGGGAAAAAAGGTAGAAGAAAATGTGTTCAGTTGAATAGCCAGGTTGGACTTGGTTATTCATATATGTAGAGGGAATGAAACAGAAAAGTAATTAGAGAAGTGATGAGGTCAAAGGCAGGGAGCCTTTTGTAAGTGTCCAGCAGTCTTGGTTTTGTGTAGAGTCTCTCTTAAATCCTTTAGAAATTCATCTGACTTCGATGACTACAACCCTGCTGCTGCTCCTGGTTTTAGCGAGAAAAGAGAATAAGGCTTTTGAATTCCTAATTTTCACTGTGTTAATTATGAAAGGAGTTAGAAGAGGGAAATTATTTCCTCATGGTCTCTGGAGGCCAGCTTTCAGTATGAGATTTCACAGCATGTGTCTGTTGTAACTGGCACACCATCAGTGGATATATTTTGTGCTTTTTAACCTTAAGTGTTCAACGTTACTGTCCACTCCAAAGACATAAAACCTGGTGAACTCTGCAGGAAGAATGTGTTGGGGATTTTTGTTGTTGGATTCCACCCTCCCCCTTCGAATTCCTCAGTGGGCCGTTTGAACCCTTTTAAACTTTTCCACAAGAGGGAAAGATCTCCCTACTTCTGGGAGTGACCTTGGCTGCCTTTCCTTGCTTCCTCAGAGTTTGAAAGTAAGTGAGTAGAAGTAAGAAACCTCACAGAGCTTTTGCTGGGTATCACTTTTCTCTGTTGCTTAAGCATTCTACACAGCTGTATTTAGCCACCTCTGTGGTTCCAAGGAACTGAAATGGTAGATCATTGGCAGCGTATTGTGTGTAAAAGGCAATGTAACAGCAACAGTGAAGGCCCTAGTCTTGCGGATGTGGAGTTTTGGTCTCTTTGATGTTTCTTCCTGGTGTCAAACACTGACTTTTTTGCTAATACACTTGTAGTAACTGCCCTCTGTGGATCACTCTGGAGATTTCCTCCATGTTTCTCTTACCTTTGGATTTCATTGTCAGAAGCTCTGATGGGGCCATTGGGTCTCAGTTAACTCAGTTGAGTCTCACTAAATAGATTTTTTGTTATCTTGCACAAGATGAAAGCCCCCAAACCTCTGCTTGTTACTCATACCAATTGTGCGTAAGATGCCAAAACTACAAAAATTTTGACCTTGTCCATGTCAGAGTAGATTTTTAAGCTTTTTGCACTTTACTCATCTCTTGATTTTAGAAAACAGCAACTCCTAAGCTCCTATTGTTAGAAGTAAAATCAGACATCATTTTTATATTATTTGTAAAATAAAGATTTTGTTTTTTCAGTGAAAACTTAAAAAAACCCAAAAAGACAAAGGTAAAAAAATCCTCTCTTTTTCTTAATATTTGACAGACGCAATTTATTAATTTCTTAACTGGCAGAAATTTCTGTTGTCTTTGGGATACTAAATCATTTTGATTTACAAAGTTTGTCTTATGATTCCATGTGAGCTGATTTCTGGAGAAAAAAAAAGTGTATTGCTTACAAGCTGATCCTAGATGTATATTTTTAATTAATAAACAGGGATTCTTAGCTGCAGTATCAAATTAAGGATTTACAGACCTTCAAAACTTTTAAGCACTGTTACAGATTTTTAATTAATTTTTTTTCTTTCCTTCTTTCTGATAAATGACTGTAACTTAATAGATACCCTCACTTTACTACTATTTCTATGCTTTTTGATTTTAACTAAAAGTCACTTGTCTTCATTTCTGCATCAGCAGCCAGGGATCACTTTGATAGTATCTCTCTCATAACATTTTTCCAACGGGGATTGTAGCTGGAACCCTAACAAGAATAGCAATTTGTTACATTTTGAGAAATATCTGTAAATCCTTAAGGCCTTATCGTATTAGAAGGAATTTAGCTGTATGATACAGGCAGGAAAGATGCAGAATCAATGATAAAAAATAAATAAGAACCAGTGGGTGGTCTAAATTGATATTGACAAGCCAACAATACAAGCTATTTCTACCTGATTATATTGACTAACTCTGTAAGGATTTTGGTGCAAACTAACAGTTTGGTCATATTCTCATAGTTTTGAAGTGTATCATCTCTGGATATCTTGGTTATTAGTTTCTTTTGTGAATGTTGGTTGGGGACTTTATGTCCCAGAAGCTATAATTCATGTTTTACCTGTGTATCTTTTCAAGATACAGAGATTCTTTTGTCCAAAAACCAGAAGGAAAGAATGCAGATAAAATCATGCTACAACTTTAATGTACTTAATGTTAATAAAAAAGGCCCAACCCAAAAAAACAACGTGACTCGAAACATAACAGTTAGATTCTTTTCTTCTTCTTCTTCTTTTTTTTTAAGAGAAAATGCTGCAAAGGAGGAAGTCCAAGAGATGAACACGGAAGAAAAAATAGTATAATAACATTGTAATAGAGTAGGAATATATGTGTAAACCTATTAAAATAAATTGTTACACTCCTCCATGATTTCATTAAAGATGATACTAGTATAACTTTGGGAGCTTTGGCTTGTTATTTCCATGTTGGTAGGCGCAGGAGTGATCCAGTGGGAACCAGATTTTGTTAATAAGGAAGTTCTTATAGCTTTGCATACTTAATTGGGAATACATCTGCCACAGAAGCAATTATTAATTGAGAATTTGGAAACTGTGTTCTTATCAGTGCTCTTTGCTGATGCTATTTCCTCCTAATGGACAAAATCTTCATAGGTAACTTTTCAGGACCTTGGATAACTCCAGGTACTAGCTGCAGTTGTTTTCCATTTTCTCAGAAAAATGAAGGAGGTTGGGTTTTACAGCGTTCTAGAACCACTTGAAAAATTTGCTCTGAATTTAAATTAGAATTAAATGATCGTGGAAAATGCTATCAAGCTTGTATAAATAGAACTTTTTGTGCAAAGCAGTAAAGTCTCATAAACTTCCAGTGGGATTTTCGGGAATAGACAGAGAATACACGTCTGCAGCCTTTATGACATCATGATGGAAGGATGATTTCATATTTCTGACATATTTTGCTCCTGCAAGCATTTCTGTCAGGGCTGTTTCTACGGCATCACATATCCCATAGTTCTTAGTAAAGATAAGCAGAAAAGTAAACCAGAACTCATCTCCGTAACAACCATGCAATAACCATAATAAATCATGGCTTTATACAAATGTGGTGACAGTCCTTTTGACGTTTACTTGTAGTAAAAGATTCTCTGTTGTTCTTCGTTTTGTAATAGAAAATAGAAAAGTCGTTTTATGCACTAAGAACAACATAAATCACACTGTCTTTAGGAAAGCAGTGTCACTATAGGTCCTCTGTTAATATCTTGCATTGGGGGTTCAAGTAATGGTATGAAGTCTTTTCTTGGTCGAAGAGATCCTCTCCTCCTCACGTGCTCCTGTAACATTATTACCAAGGCAAGCAACTCAATAGAACAGAAACAAGATGTTTCTGCATTTGCCTGCTGTCTTTATGCAGGTTGTGGACATTCGCTGATAGAATTTAGATTTGTTTATTCTGTACAGAGTCAGGACAATTGCTTTTTCCCTTTCTGTGGTCAGTAGACATTCATCAAATTGGGATTCTCTTGATGACCTCCAGCCAGATGACAACCCCAATTTACAGCTCAGTATGTAACTGAGAAAGGTGTTATTCCTCTTCTATTCTGGTAAACTGATCACACGTGGTAATAATGCTACTTTTTTCTGGCATTAAATATCTTATACTGATTAAAAAGCCATACCGTAACACAGTTTTTATGAATTACTACAGTGTTTTTGCAAGATAGTACAGGTTTCCAAGTAGGTTTTTCGATCTAAAAAGATCAGAGTCACAAAGAACTTACTGGAGGAGGTGGTAGAAGGGAGTTGCCTGATGTAATGCACCTTCTCTGCATCTTACTTAGATGCACCAAAGATGTCCAACTGGCGTAAGGTGTGTTAAAAGGTGTAGCTACGGCAGCACAAAATAGAGTCAGCATGGACTCCTGCAGTCTTCTCAAGTGAGGTAGATTTGGGTGTAGCGCTGTCCATGCATGAGTCTGTACTTATTCTTCAGTGTCCCTTAACTCACTTAAGCCTGAGTCTTGGCTTGAATAAAAGAATGTTTCTGTCAAAAGAGAGAGATTCTGCAATGAGCAGCTACTTGAAGTACTGTGGGCGAGAGAAGGCGAAAATGGGTAAGTGGTCTTGGAATAGATCTGGATGTGTTCAGGAAAAAGGTTATTCGATGTGGTTGTCTCTGGTAGGGAACTAGAATTAGTAACTCAATCCTTTCTTTCTCAGTGTTCTTTAAGGAAAATTAACATTCTCCACTAAGCATAAGAAATTACAGTGTCAAAATCTGGGACTATTAGAGTAATATGGTGGACTCAGCTTTGCAGACAGTTACCTAGAAGTTTGTTACTGGGACTTTATTTCACACAGAACATTTGTTGTGTGGCCCTTGAACAGTCTGTATTTTAAATATTTCCTCCAAATATACTGAGATTGCTTTAAAAGAATCTCTTCATTTCTCCAGGTGAGGTATATGTGGTGACTGAATTCTTGGTCCTTTGTGTCACATGAGAAAAAGTTACCTTAAAGGATGTGTTTTTACATATATAGTAAAAATGTTGATCCATGTATTAGTCAATAGCATTGCCTAAAGGGACGGATGGTTTTAAAGAAGATAGAACCATACTCTTAGAGGAGCACAGTGAAAGGATGGGAGGCAACAGGCGCACAACTCAACAGGGGAAATTCTGATTGCACAGAAGGAAAAATGTGTTCGCAAAGAAGCTAGGTAAGCACTGGAAAGGATTATTGTACTCCAAGAAGTGTGCTTTGTACTCCAGGTGCCTCCATAATTTTCTTTCGACTGTGTCAGAGTCATTTCCGTGGGGGCAATACAGGCAGGTAAATTGTTGGCTATTTGGGCCCAAGGGCTGTGTCACGGGCTTTACACAATAGCATTCATGCAAACTGTGAAATTACTTTCGTTTGCATTCTTCACTGTTGTAGCTCACTGCTGGAATGGTTCAGTGATGGTTTCTATTACTATCGTGTTCAGATGACTCACCTCCATCAGGTGGCTTTACTGGCTAAAATAGTGCCCTAGTCCACCACTAATGTATCCATGCCATTGGTGAAAGTAAGTTAACTGACAGTTCTCTAATTGACACAGATGAAATCCAGAGTTGAAGAATGTGAAAGTAATTCACGGGGAAAAACAATTCTAAATTTAAAAACACAATAACAAGCTTTAGAACAAGCTATTAACATTCAGAAAAGAGATGTTGGACCTTTATAACAAGTTTGTTTTTTTTTTTAGTATGTCTGGTCAGTGCTAAGTAGTGGTCTGAACTCAAATAGAACGTTAGAAACTATGAGGAAAGCAGTAGAGAACAGGACATAAAATGTTTTTGTGATGTTAGAAATCCATGTTGAACTTTCTGTTTGAATTCCATGTATGCTTCTTGTCCTCGCTTGAAAAATATTTAATTGAATTAGCAATGTATAGAGAAAAGCAGCAAGAATGCTCAGGGGCATAGAATGGCTTCCATATGAGAAATGGTTAAATAGCCTAGAATTGTTCGTTTTGGGAAAGAAACGGCAGAGAGGGATATGAGAAAGGTCAGTGATATCATGAGCAATATAGGGAAGGTGGAAAGGGAATGATTGTTCGCTGTCTCTTATTATATGACAACTGGTGGCATCAAAATGAAATTATCAGGAGCATGTTCAAAACAAATAAAAGGAGTGCTTCTTCACACAGCATGTAACTACGTTTTAGAACTAACTGAAACAGGATATTATGGCTCCATGAAGGACAGTTAAGCACAAAGATATAATTTCTGACTCAGCCTTGAAGCTTTTGAACTACGAATTGCTGGAGAATGGCAAGAGTGTATGACAGATGTTATGGAATAAAAGGGATGAAGGAAGGTCATGGGGTCATCATATATTAGGATGTGGCAGAATAACTGTAAACACAACTGGGGATGTTCTTTGATATTAAGCTAAATTGACCAGAACCTCTGGCTGATTTCTGTACAGTTTCTTTTCCCAAATGATGGGAAATGCTGCAAAACAGAGAAGAAGGTACTGTCTAACTGGTGGTCTCTTGATGTGCTGTTTAGGGTGTGGTCGGTTCAGAACAGGTTAGGGAAAGGGATGGCTCCATTTAGTTTCCATTTTTGTGTATCCCACCCAAATGCAACAGTGCATATTTTGGGATTTTGCATATGCTGCAGTAACTAGAATGTCTAGATAATTCCATATAGTTTTTCCTTAAGAACTGTCAAAGAGGCAAGCACTGGCTGTGAGTGCTATCTGATTTTACAATACTTGCTTGTAATTTAAAACATGAATGTTTTTTTCCTGTGGTTTCACAATTACCCATTTCAGTGCATTCTATGTTTCTGCCTTTTNTCATTGCAGGGGAATCTCTTATTAGTTATTTTTAAGAATGACTTTAGTGCACATGTTACATTGTACAAATAAAAAATTTCCTATAGAAGAAGTAATAATAATTATTATTTTTGACATTTTTCTTGTAATAATATCAGCATTCGAGGTAAATACAAGTGTGTATCTTGGCCTAAGACAACATAAAGCAACAGGCAGTGCATGAGTGGCCAGAGGGTTTCATTGTCTTGCATTGTGAAGGATGCCTCCATTTCTTCATCTGTGTCCATGTGTGGTTTCTGATCAGGAGCTCTCTGTCATCTCCAGTGATGGTATGCTTTGATTTGCACTGTGGAGCAGTCTTGGAGTCTTACATAAATGATGATGGAGTGTATGCAATGATCGTTTAATTTCTTCACAAATGGTGTTAAAAACTTCTTAGTGGAAGGTTTTATTAAGATCTCTGCTTCAGTTTAGGTGTGAAAATTAGAGTGCATAACAACCAGTACTATTGTGTTTAAAAAAAAAAAAAAGTAATTGAACTGACAAAGTGAAGACTATATTTCACTTTCTTAACAAAAACCCATAACTGCTGTGATTTCAATTTTAGCTTTTTTCATATCAAATCAGACAGACTTTAGGGGGAGGACCTTTGCAAGACGTTAATTTATGTGCACTAACGTAAACATCAGAGTATTTGTTCATAGGAGAAGTGCTGCTTATTTTAATATCATTCTTGTAGTGGCATGATCCCTGCCGCCCCTGCACACCCTTAGGCCTCTTGGTACTTGGCGCGATTTCCTCCCCACCTGGGCCAGCTGATAATAATGCAATAACCGGAATGATACATAATGGTTTAGCGTGAAAGAACGAAGGGGTAGAAAGCAATGGGCCAGAACACTATGGCAACCCTTTAGCGTTCCTGGTTGCCTTTGGCTCCTACCGTTTGAAGAGGGAGGGGGAGTAACAGACCAGAACACTATGGCAACCCCCTAGTGCACCTGGTTCCCTTGGCTCCTACTGACAATAGCTATAATTGATCACTCCAGACACGGCTATGGAAAGGAGGGTACCAGGACCACAAGTCCTACCAAGTCCTGGGCTTGCTATCCAATGGAAAGGACTATTCCATTGTCCAAGCCAGGGCCAGAGTGGAAAAGTACCTGACAAACGTCAGTTATCTCAGATCCTACAAGTAGCAATTCTAGTAAAGATCCTTTGAGCTCTTTGGGATCGCAGCAGGCTGTGGCCAGTATCTCCCCTGAGTCGGGACGCTGTCTCAGGCAACTACTGTGACAAGTGGAGATCAGGGCGAGATGGTCCCTCTCAAACCTGACTTACCACCCATTGAGGAATGCCAATGCATTGTATTTACTCTTAACTCGAATGGGAGGTTTTAACTATAGGCTAGCCACTCTCTCTTTCATTCACCTCTCCACTTAGATAGCTGTGATGATTATGCATTAATTTTATGGATGTGGATGTCCTTTCATTTTCTGTGCACGTGTAGAAACTAGAAAGGTACCTGCCGACTCGACAGTCATGAGACATCAGAGATCTTTGATCTCAGCAGTTATAAACTGCAGAGAGTGTGTGTGTAGGTGTCTGTACACACGCTTATATGCTTTGCTTACATATATATACATACACACATTAATCCAAAATCTGTATTTCTACACACACGCATATATAATGGTTTGGGATACCTTATAGTAAGTTAGCGTGAATCTTGTCATCTTTGAATCTGTAACCAAGTCACTGTTCAATTATTCAATTAAATCACTCTGTAAACCTTTGGACCGGTTAATGATTAAGTGCTGCTAGATTCAACCCCTTGCTCTACCTCAAATCATTAATAAAGTTTGAATTGCTGCCAAATCATAACTGTGTCTAATACTGTGACAATTGTCCAAAATGCCATTGTATGTATTAACTTAGAGAATCACAAAAGCATCTAGGTTGGAAGGGACCTTTAGATCATTGAGTCCAACCATTAACCTAACACTGCCAAACCACCACTAAACCATGTCCCTCAGCACCACGTCTACCTGTTTAATACCTCCAGGGATGGTGATTCCACCACTTCCCATGGTAGCCTGTTCCAATGCTTTATAAGCCTTTCTAGGAAGAAGTTTTTCCTAATATCCAATGTAAACCTCCTCTGGCATAACCTGAGGCCTCTTGTCCTATCGCTTGTTACTTGGCTACATAAATACTTCTTAAGTATTTAGCTGAAATAACAGTTCTGATGAAACCTAAGGGTAACTTAGGTAATCTTACTCGAGAATAATCTTGCAGGTAGCTGTACTGCTGAAGAATGGATGAAATTTAAGAGTTGCTGATACTAATGAAAGATGGGTAATTGCCGTTGTCCTAATACATGCCAGTTTTGTTTGTTTGTTTATATATGTTTTAGATCTATCAAATAATTTTTCCCAGGGCAACAGTCAATAATGTATCTTAAAAAGAAAGGTATTTCAGCCCTATAAATGAATTAGTTTGCACTTCAGAACGTTGTCTACTACCTCGTTCAGTTCTGTATTCTGATTACTCTGTTGCATTGTGGTTGTCCTCAGAATTTTTTGAAATTATTTCCTCACTATGAATCATTATTTTATAGCCTCAGATAAAAAACATCTCCAAGAATTGCCAGGATCCGTTTTTGGAGTAGCAACACATTATGAATTTGGGTTGGGATTCTAGATGGAATGACTGGCTTTCAACCCAACAGGAGGAAGATTATAGTGTCTAGTAATCTAGCAGCTTTTAACGGAGAGGATTCTTGCTGAATTCCTATTCTAAAAGGATTCCCAAGACCTTGTTGGCTTTTATATACTCTTTTTTCTGAGTAATTTTTTTATACATTTTAAGGTAAATAATAGAGCATTTTTAATCATAATAGAAAACAAATTAGAAATGTTTTGAGATGGAGAGCGTTTGTGTTTAGTAACCTAAAGAAAAAAAAAGGCATCTTGTGTAGTAAGTTAGGTAGTTTTCCCTTAAAAGCTGTCATTTGCCTTGCAAGTGGAAGAGCAGTCTAGTGAATCATTGTGGGGGGAAATCATTAGAGGGGCTCAGCGTGTTATTTCCCTGTATTGACACCTTTCAGTGTGCCAGATAGCATATCTGGTTCAATCGGAGTGGTATGTAGACCTTCAAAACAGTAAGAGTTCTTTGTGTACGTTTCCTTATACTGCTTCTAGGAGGGTGCACTGTTTGTTACTAAACGTGCAGGTCATTTGAGAAGGCAGCAGTCTAGCCCCAAATATGTGGCTTATCTGTGCTGAAAGGAAAGCAGGATGGTGCTAGTTTAAGAATGGTAGAATGTTAGAAAGACACGTGTCTTTCTGGTTAATTCTGGTTACGGTTTTTACAGATTCTGCTGGTGCTTAACAACATCCCACATCTTGTTAGTGTCAGGTTTTCTAATCCTGTATTTTCGGTGCACTGAAACTTACAGATAAAACTGAGCAGTAGCAAGCAGGATAGGAACAGCAGCAACTCAAATAGAAAGAATGAAAGGATTAGTCAGTGTCTGACTAGTCCATGCTTGTAGAGGGAGAGTAATCAACCCAAATGTCAACACTTATTAATGCTGTTCACATCAAAGGCTGTCAGATGAGCACTACATGAGAGTCCCTGGCTTCAAAAAAGAAATATTGATTGAAATAAACTGCAGTTTGAGTTTCAGCATCCTCGCTCAATACATATATAGCTTCATATTCTGTAACAAAGCCACTAAAGGCTGACAAACTCAGTAAAGTACTCACAGAAATGTCAAATCATGATCTTCTCTTGGTGAACACTTGTCTGTCTGGAATCTTTCTGTTTAGTGTTACACTTAAGGGAATAATAACTGCAAATGGAAAAGCTACTAAAATCCCAAGCTCACGCACATGTACAGACTATTTCAGCTGTTGTTCCGTGTGTGCCTACAATGCATGTATTATGATACATAAGTTTTAGTGAAGCTATATGACATGGGAAAAATATGAAATTGTTATAGAACAATGTGATATAAAAAGATAAATTTTTAAGCATTGGAAAAAGCTTAAACGTGTAGTTTTTAAAATAAAGTGATAAAAGACATTTTAAAATAAAATAGTTGACTGCAGGTTTATTACGTGATTGCATCTTTCGTAGAGCTTTAGTGATCAAGTTATACGGTCAACTGAGAGACACCACTGCCTTAGGAAACATATATTTGTGTGAGACTACAGAAGTTCCATAAAAGCAGAAGGCTTTTAGACCTGTGGCTGGAACACTTACATTTGCTTACATTGCATTAGCCAGTAAGTTGTTCAGCCTTTCCTCTTTGTTTCTGTATCATTTCTGGTTTACCTCTTCTGGTCAGGATGCCTTAACGTGTCTGCTTTGCCAACCAGAAGGGACCCTTGGTCTTTCCTAGAGCCTCAAATGTAGTGAAGATAAATTTAATTTTACCACTGTGAAGAGTGGTAACTGCTTGAGGAACGTTATTGCCAGCATTAAAACATTACAGAGTTTGATTCTTGTTCATTTTCTTTATGCCAAATTAAAGGGATAAAACTGCCAATAAGTTTCTCTCTGACTCCATTACTGTAAAAACTTAAGCATCTCGCATCTTTCCTGTGTGATTAAGAAAAGCAGTTCTCTCCAATATACAGGTGCAACAGTGCATCAGTTACTTGCCAGAGATAAAGGTCTGGGTGGCAGAACAAGAGCTTGGATTTATGTGTCTGGCATTTGTCGTTCCTCTTTGCAGTAGGTTGATTAAGGTTCCTTAATTTCTCTGACAGCTTGCACAAGGTAGAATACCTTGAGCCATCCTTGAGAGAGAATTGTCAGCAGCCATTCTTCATGTGCTTTACTAAGCTAAGCCAGCTACTTCCAAGCAGTGTCAGGAGGCACAGGAGAAATGGGTTGCAAAGCTATTCCTTGAGTGAACCAAAGCACCTGCCTTTCTCTTTTGCATCTGGGAAGTATTGTAAAACAAATTACTCAGGGATGTAATTTAACATGCAGCAGAGGTCTTCAGCACTGTTTTTTCTTAGTCTCCTAGTGAGTACTTGGGGGGAGTGTCTGCCTTCCTCTTCTGTACTCAGTGTCCCATACTACAGTCGCACAATACAAGATGGAATTGCTAAAATTGAAAGTCTTGTGTTGCCATTTACAAGTTATTTTCCACTAAACTTTTCATTCTTTTGCTGTAACATGTAGAACTTCGTAATGAAGTGTTGAGGCATGCGGTTTTAATTAATATCTCCAGCTGCTTAGCTGTTTGCATATTTCCATAGCAGGAAGGCATCTGGAAAAAGAGTTGCCATTAAACCATTGCTGAATTTTATCACCAGTATCTCCCAATATGTATTGATTAGAACTAAGTGACTATGTTGTTTTGAATTGTTGGGGTTTGTTTGTTTGTTTGTTTGTTTGTTTGTTTGTTTGTTTGTTTTTAACGCTGCCGATTCTGTCTAGTATTGTAGAAATTGTGTAGCATCTACACAGGAAAATAAGGCAAATGGTAAAGAGAATTTTTTTATTTTTTGACAAACATTGCAGAAATTGTTGGCCTGAAGTTTAGCCCTCTTCTGGTTAGGGGTGAGAGTTCTTAATGACTTTTGGAAAGCTTTTCTAAATGAAAAATTTCTTAAGTCAGTTGCCATTTATAAGTTACTGTCTGTTTGAGATTCTGCGACAGATTATGTCTGAATTGAGAAAATGGTAGTGGCTGCCAGACTATTCTATCATTCATGTTTCAACTTGAGCAGAATTGTGGTCTGGGTCAGTGGCATGTACAACTCACTTTTAACATCAGGCCGAGTCCTGAGTAAGTTGGGCAAATGAGTTGCATGAAGTGATGTCATGATTCCGGTATGCTTTTCAATTCTAAAAGTTTCTCTACTATTGTCTTGTTCTGGAAAAATGGCATAGGATAGTGCAGCAGCTGAAATCGTGGATAGGAAAATTGCAACGTCTATTTAAAACATCGATTTATCTGTGTCTGCCCAGCTTCATGTAACACCACTGGGACATTTAAGGCAAATTAGGTAGTTACCTAATTTACATACTTACCGTGTTTTACATATCATTTTAAACATCTCTTTTAAGACATCGTGTACACTTAGTGCCAGTGAATATTCCTTTAAAAGGTTCCTTTGGACAGAATAAACAAAGGTGGGACATGCAGCATCCCACCCAGCAGAGTTGAGGGGGCAATGACTTGGTGAGCCAGAGCAAGTCGATTGAATTTAAAGGTAGATGGCAGGTTGTATGAGGGGCATAGTTTCTGGAGGGGACAATGCTGCAGAATTGACTGTTGTCCTTTCTGCTGATGTCTCCTATGTAAATTTGGGTTTGTGTCTTCCCATGCTTCACAAAAACAAGTTAACCTTTACCCCTAATTTCCTTTCTCACAAACTCTTTTCTATCTTTCTTCTGTTTAGTAGCTCTTCTCTTTGTTTCATCTCCAAACAATTCCTTTCAGAGTTATTTTTTCGAGCTGCAATTAATTTTTTAGTCTTACCTGAAGCTGCCATCTGAAGGAACATTTTAACTCTTCACTAAAAGGAATTATAGGGAAGTGTAGCCCCTCAAAATGGCAGGAGGAGGCTGCTTTGTTATAGTTTGTGAAGAGTTTCCTTATTTGTTGACTTGGAGAATATGGAGGTCTTGGATCCACCAATATGAATCTATGAATATATATTGATCTATCTGTACTTCCCATTCTCATTGCTTTTTTTTCTCTACAGCTACTATGGCTGTTAGGCTAGGGCCTGTATCACTTCATAAAAATAATAGCATTCTTCTATGAAGATAGTTCTTTTGACAAGCAACTAAACATAGTGGAGAATTAAAGTTTTTCTGAAAACCTGGCTGAAATGGTTTTGACCATTGCTTTAGGCCGTCATGGTAACTGATGCATCAGATACAGTAAATAAGCAGAAATTTTGGACTAAGATAACTAGGAGTTGTTCTCGTGAGAGTCAAAAAGAACAAAACAGTAGGTAAACTTTTGAAATTGATACTATTTCAAGAGGAATTAATATAGCAAGAAGATATTACAAGTCTTTGTCTTAGTAAGCTTATTTACTTCAGTTCAGGTCCTTAGGGCTTTGTTTGACTTTTCCTTTTTTACGCTAGGAAATGAAGTAATGATGAGAGTATGATGGGTGTGTGTCCATAGAACTCTATATCAGACAGGAGATAGCCACATATTGAAGCCATTAGCCCACTGAATTCTCTCACCTGTGGGGTTTTTTTGTTTGTTTGTTGCTTTTTTAAAAAACTCTTTGAGGAACCTTAGCAACCAGGATAACATTATGTTTCAGCAAAATGAACAATCTATGTGCCTCATAGCTGGGGACATTCTTAGGTAATAAGCGTTTTCAGATGGATAAAGAAAATGTAAAATACACGTATTTTAAATGCTGATATGTTCATCCAGTTGCAGCTCAGATGGTTCTCTCTAAAACAGCTGTGCTCGAGGCCTGATCTGGAGGTATCAGATATGCAATAAGAAATGGCTGCCTAGAAAAATCTGAGACCTGTTTCTCATCGCCTTATTTTGTAGCACTAAAATTTTGCTTGCGAAGGGCTGAATGTCTTTCTAATCTTCTTGCAGTTATGTCATCCATTAGTTAGTGGTTCCTTTGCAATTGCAAATTTTGTCAATGGAGCTATACAGATTTCTAATCTAATGGCCTGACCAGGCCGTGGTTTATTCAGGTGTCTTGCAGTTTTGTAATCATGTTCCTGGATCTTCTCAATGTTTAATGTATTGCATGTGTCTGAGACGATGTTAATGTGTAATTTTCAGTAATTTCTGGTTACAAGTCTGTATTTTACCTTTCTCTACTGTTTTTCTGGAAGCAACACAAGTTACTCTGTTGCTATATGTTTTTCAAATCTATTGCTAGCTGTGGATTTTGAGGATTTCATGGGGTGGAGAGGAATATTTGGAAACATACTTTTCCAGAAGTAGGTCAACAGCCACGTCATCTGTATTTCAAATCTTTTATTTCTTTATGATTGGGAGTATGAAAAAGATAAAGATTGTGTCATGTTGCCTCAGAGGAAGTTGGTGCTGGGGTCTCACCAGTTGTATTTGTGCAAGTAAGTTTTTTATTACAAACTTCTGGGTAGCTCTGTGTGTGTGTGTGTGTGTGTGTGTGTGTATGTGTATATGTGTGTGTATATATATATATATAAAAGGAGCTGTGCCTGATACATGCCTTCACAAGGCTTATCCTGGGATTGGGTTGCAGCTTTATATTCTGCCCAAGAAGCAGAAATGCAGTGGGGTGTGTATCTAGTTCCACTCAATCTTAACTGTTTTTCTCTCAGAAGAATTTGCGTAAGAGAATTTAGTAAAAGCAGGTATGTTTTGCAACAGTCTATGCATAAAAAATTCAGAGAAAAAAAGCTATTAAAATGGATGTTCTTAACCACAAAAGACACTGACTATGTTCTGCTGCAAATGCCTCCTTCTGTTCTGAATGATTAAGCAAAAAAGAGCTTGTTAGTGTCATTCTTATTATAAACTTTACATGTGAAAAAGATTCTTAAAGCGAAAATGCAAAATATTCAGACTAGTTCCAAATTTCTCTTTGTTAATATGTATGATATGTGGCTTAGAAGATGAATTTTAAGTTGTTTTTCCCTGAAAACGTCCAAATAATTAATATCACTGCTGTATCTTTTAATATATATTCATAATGATCAAGTCTTTCAGGTCTGTTTTTTGTTTGTTCGTTTATGTCACTGGTAGCTAATACTCTGTGGCATGTTATCATTCCTTCTGCCTCTCACTGCTGCTGTACACAAGCAGAAGAGTGTTGGGGGACTGTGAGTATGTTGGGGGTCAGCTAAGTTCGTCTCCAAGGACAAATGGTTCATTTCCTAGGCTAAAAATATTTTATTTAGCATCTACATGTTAATAAGGTTTGGAACAAAAAAATGTATTAACTATTTCCAGTGTGGAAATATTTAAAATGGACATAATAAAAGGATTTAAGTAGTGTGTATTTCAGAGTTTTGGTCTGTCAAGAAGTCAGGGAAAAGTGATAGCTAGAGCAATGAAAGGTGAATCGTATGGTACCTTCACTGGTGGGGAGGGGGAGATAGATGACATGACTAGGTGAGAGAATCCTTTTTGAAGAGACTGCGGTAAAGCAGCAAATTTGAAAACCATTGAATTACTATTAGTATAATCACTGTGCAATCTTAAATATATCTGTACCACTCACTCTTGCCATTTTCTAATCCCGGAATTATATTATACAATATATCCAACTCATACATAACTGAAAGCTCACGTACTTCTGTATAACAGAACTAAGCCCAACTGGATGGCTTACTGTTAGGCAGTCACTGAAATGGAGATTGTGTTCCTGGTCCTGGGACAGCAAATCTAATGTACGAGCGATACGTTCTAATCCAGTTATGCCTTCAGGAGTTACTGTATGCACTGAATGTGCTAGGGCAGTGACTCTGAGAAAATGGATGTAATATTTTAGAGATGAACTGAACTATCGGAAAGCAATTCGGATTGTAGTGGCAAATAATATTCACTTAATTGCAAATAAGAGACAAGGTGCATACTGTGTGAACAGGCATGCAGTTTATGGATGAATGTGTGCATTTACAGCATAGTGGCTTTAAATATAGGGGCATCACTGCATTCATGCATCATCTTGTTCCCTTCATCTTAACTTTTCTGTTAAGGGTGTAGATTTGCGTCCTCTTCCCTGACAGGAATTTTACCTTGCTCAAGAAAAGCAGAATCATGTATTTTGAAACAGATCCTCTCCTAGTTTGTGCTTGCTTATGTTGATTTGATTCAGTGAAGCCATGTCAATTCATACTAGCTAAGGGTGTAAGAATTGATTTTTCTGTTACATGATCACGATCATTGGAAACTCATGTTTAAATAAAATACAATCTCCCACAACAGGGTGAGATATGAATAAAAACTAGTCAT
This sequence comes from Chionis minor, assembly GCA_013398295.1. NCBI lineage: Eukaryota > Metazoa > Chordata > Aves > Charadriiformes > Chionidae > Chionis > Chionis minor. The sequence goes on from VZSF01005147.1 coordinate 709,780, forward strand.
GTGAAATCCATGATAGTTGGACTGGATCCATCCAATAAGGTTGCTGCTTCCAGCTTGAACACTATCTAAAGCCATATTTTTGAATCTGCCTTAAAATGCCATTTGCCCAACAGAGACTGAAGATATTTTTTGCAGTGATAGTTCTTGCTTTGTGTAAATTCAGGAAGTACAGTCAGTGGAACAAAGGCAGCCATCTCCATGGTTCTTCTGGGTTTATGAACTGGAAAGCAAATCTGGAATTGTTTTTCACCAGGACTTTATATTCTAGTGTTGTTACTGGATTGTGGCTTTTTTTTGCCTTTTTGCATCAATATATGAGAATTACAGTGTTGGACTGAGGTCTATTTGAAATGTTTCTGTTCGTATTTCACATCCAGAGCTATCAGTCAAACTGGTTATATTCTTGGATGTGGCATCACATCCAATAGTAAACAACATTTTTTGAGTGACAGAAAATGTTAGCTTATATGTGGATTTGACATCACATCCACTTGTTACAAAGTTATCTTCTGACAAGCTGTAAATGAGATAGTTTTCTCACTGATTTATGTTAGGAAATAAAATGGCAAGTCTGTATTTGTCATAATTAATTTTTTCTCATTTTATTGGCTTGTGATAGAAGGGACTGTTTTATTAATAAAGATATAGTATGAGTTACTGAGTTTCCACTTTAGCACTGTGCCAAACTGGACCTCTATTTTAATTTGTTATGTTTACATGAAAAGTAAGTAATAACAATACCTGCACTAATCACAGTCCTCTGTAGTGGCAGAGAGAGGAGCAAGCGCAAACTCTGTGTTAGAACATCAGTGGTAACAGAGTGATTTTAACCATGATGATAGTTTGGGGTTTTGTGTGTTCACAAATAGTAAAGTTTGAATAGTGTCAAAAGTTAAAGGACATGGACTTTGGTTTTCATCTTTATCCCATCAGGTGGGTAGATTACATCGTTTACTGGGGTTTTTTATTAATGTTTTTTTAGTACGTAAGGACATTAATTCCAGTATCTTAGTGAAGTTAGGAAAGAGCATGGCATACACAATGCACACCAACCTCAACGGTGCCACACTGAGCATTTCTTGAACACTGATAAGGCATTTAAAGAAGGCATAGTCATTTCTGTTCCCTGCTGTCTTTGTGCTTTGGGACTGATTCTGGCAGAATCCAAGCATATATTTACTGTTACCTGAGTTGTTTGAATACGTGTCTTCCTTGTCCTGGAACAGGATAACAATTTGAAACATAACAAACAATGGGTGTAACAATGCACTGTTGCTTTCTGTACATGATCACAAGCATTTAAATTCAGAAAAAAAGAAGTTAGTTTTGAAACTGCACTCTTGAAACTATACCTGTTAGTGAGTGATAATGTATCCTGTAACTTGTTCTTTGATCAAGGCCCAGGTTGCTTTAGCAAAGCTGTGCTGTTTTATTCATTCTGAACCAAAATAGATCTGTCTGAGCAACTGAAAAGCGTTAAAGTATGAAAAAGAGACATTTGACTGAACAGGTACCAGTAAAAAGAAATCTGAACCAGGTTGTTGGATTATGAAATGGAGCTTGATCATAGACATTTCAGAGATAACTTCCTGTACTAGCTGGGCATAAAATGGCTATATGTATGTAAACAGTAAAAATCTGACAACTTACCTTTTTCCATTGAGCACCTGAAACTTGTATGTAATGCAACAGCTAGCTAGGTGGAAAAGGCAAGCTGCATATGCTTCTCATAATCCGTTGGGAAGGGGGAAGGAGTTTTTTATCATTCTGAACCTGATACCTGTTGTAGGAAAAGAAACAATGCTTATTTCTCTCTCACTGCTTTTTTGGTTGACAGTACCAGTTGCATTCCCATATTCTGCCAAATGTATTTATTTGATCTTTTTAATGAGGCAAAACATTGATGTCAAGAAGATTTTTTTCCTGCAATTTCAAGTCAACACTTGGTCCTGCGGGACCAAGTACCATATCTGTGATTCAGGTTTTAGAACTGCAGCTGTGGGCAGGGACTGGGTACTTTGTGTTAGAGGTAGAATACAGCTCTCTGCTGAATATTTACAATGAATAAACTATATTTTATGATTGTGGTCCAGAGACACTGCTGGGTGATACTAACATAATTTGTTCTTAGTATTTCAGTGCACATTACCCCACTGATCACAATACTTAATGGAAGTGCAGATGTATTTGATATCTACTGTTTGGGAGAAGATATATTGGTCAAATTGGAGGTGTTGGGAAAAACACTTTATTAAAACCATAATTCCTGTGGCTGTGAGAGGCCACCATAGAACTGCAGGGCGCTGGCTCTCTACCTGATGCTGATCATACTGGACCAGGGAGTAAGCATAGAGTTTTAAGCTACCTTTGCACAGAGCTTTCCAAAGCTTTATATTCTCTGGTTTGCTGATTCAGAGATCCTTAATTATTAAAACTGTAGTACATCTGATACATTTTTTTAAGAGCAAAGTTAATAACTTTAAGGAGGCCTTTTTATCTCTTGCCAATTCTCCACATGCCTGCAAATGCAAGATTGTTCCCAAGTAGTCATGTGTTTTCTAGTTACTTTTCCAGTGCAGTTCTTATTATTTCATGGTTTTGAGCACCTACTTTTAATCTATTAATATGACTGAGTGGGGGGTTAATTTGAGACATGTTTAAGATGCAAGGTCTGATGGGCGGTGATAATGATGATGGGGGAGTAAAGAAAATACTGTCTTTTCCCTGTGATTACATTTTCTGAATGAAAATCAAATGACCCAATTTATATTAAATTAATCACAGAGAAGCAATTACTGCCTGACCTGTTTGTAATAGTGTTGCTGTAAGGTCCTCACTACAGAGCTCTGTGATTTAAAAGATTATAAAGATTCATCCTCTAAGAATGGAAGGACATATTGTAGCACAGTGAAATTAGAGGGAAGGATATTGGTCGTTTATGCAGACAAATATACATTCAGGGGACATACTGGTCAAGTATCCTGTCCTAGTACTGGAATTATTTATCAGTTTTTCTTGTGCTGAAAAGATGCAGATCAACTGTCCTGATAGTGATTCCATGGTAGAAAGATGAGAGGTGCAGTGAATAGACTTCTTTGCAGGATCAGAATGCAAGAACTAAAATCACTAGTAGTCTTAATCGAGGATCAGATTTTACGATTTTATTCAGGAAAATCCCAACTGATAGTAGGGGTTTGTCTTTTTTGTTTAAGAATTACTCCAAGATTTCGTAATATGCTCCTGACCAAAAAACTCCGCGGCTAAAAAACGCTGGAGGCTGAAACTTCCCCCAAAGGTTCTAAAACTGTGAGTAACTGTTTCTAGTAAACAGAAAGAGAGGCCGTTTCTTAGTGGCAGAGGTATTTTACAAGGTTTGAAGCTCATAGGATAAGGCAGTGCTTTAAAACCTGCGGGCTTAACAGCTGCTTAAACTGACCTAGAAGGGAAGCAAATTTTGTGCCCTTATGCCAAAATCTTATGGGATTTTGCTTCAAGGTGTACTTCACCTCTTGAAATACAAGACATACATAGCTTGAAATTAAATGCATGAAGTGAAATGTTCTCACTGCTCTCAGCAGCAGCATGTACTTTGCATCCAACCAGTCGGAGGCAGACAGAATAAAGCCTCCTGTCGTCCACGCTGGGTGCATTATGTCCGTGTCCAGGTATCACTTAGGCCTTTCCAGACTGTTGCTCTATTCTTTGTAACTCATTGCCTCAGCTCTGATCAGCTTCTGAAGAGTGGCTTCACCGTGTTGCTATTGGATTTCATACTGCAGCTGGCCTTGTCAGTTAGAGCTTTGCAAAACCAGTACATTGTTATTCTGTGTTCACATAAAACCTGTGATGACCAGTCAGAAGCTATGCAGTAATCATTTAGCATCTCTGGAAATGTGAGTTATGCTGTTTTGGGTAACTGACCAGCCTGCTGTGTAAGGGCAAAGTTATAAGAACTTTCAGACAAGAATAACATTTTGGTATTACCAGACTCATTTGAGCATCATTGTCTTAACTACCGTTCACAGCTTTTCTCTGAAGATACATTAGTCTTCTGCATTATAAAATAAGTATTTTAATGAGGTGTGTCACAGCCACCCTTAGCAATTACTTTACTGAATACTGAAGTGCTCTCTGTTAAGTTTTATAAAGAATTAAATTTTGTCTCATTTTTGAACACGTTGATTCTTAAACTGGTATTATGCCAAAGGAAGTGATGCAAGATGATATTCTTCAGTCACAGAAGTTGAATTGTTCTTACAGATACGCAAAGTGCTTTTGTCAGTGAGAGGTTCCTGAAATCCTGACCTCACTATGGCAGTATAAAGCAACTATAAAGGCAGCTTATGCACCAGTTGAAGGTGTTTCTATTATTAGGAAGGTCTAAAGGCGTACTTAGTCAAGGGCAGGGGAAATACAGCACATTAAAGCAAACATAAAAATTAGTGTGATGGATTTACACCGTGTGTACGCAATTTTTTATTCTTTTAAATATAACCTTATACCAGCACTGCATGTCTCAAGAATCAATTTAATGTTAAAAAAACACCAACCCCAAACATGCATTTCTCTATGAAAATATCAGAGGAGCTTATTTTCTTTCTTCTATTCATGTTTATCTTCTCAGAAAACAGAGAAATGAGATTTTTGTTCAAGCAACAATCTTTTAAGAGTTTTGGAAAGTTAGTGAAAAATAATTCAACATGCAGGAGCCATTTTTAATGCATGACTTGGCAAACCAAGCAAGAGCAAATGTTAGTGCAAACACTAATTTGAGTAAGGGATGGGTAAAATTTAAAGACTGTGGCAAGACCGATCTGCTTTTACATTGTGACTGAGTATCAGCAAATTGTCTGCTTCTTTTGGTAAATCTACTTCATTTATCATCTGTACAAAATCAGAATGTGCATTAACCACACAAGTTACAGTGGTTTAATACTTGACAGTGAGGGTATTGGCAAGAAAACAGGAATGGAGGGGAGGGGAAAATTAATGTTCATTGAGAGAGCAACTTTCAAGAATATTACTATTCAAAGGAGCAGCAAATTCTTAAGTCATCAAATTAAATTTGGAAAGAAAGAAAGCGTATAAAAAGTCTGTTAGTGTAGCTTAACAAGCTAAATGAAGAGTATGTCTACAGGTGAATGACAGGTCCTGTGAAAAATTTTGGAACTCCACTTAGCCTTTTCCATGGGAAAGCAGGCGGATCAAAGGCATGGGAATGAGTGACAAGCATCAAAATAGAATAGAATGTCCTCAGCTCCAGAACAAACTGCTTTCAAAATAAAGATTCAGTATGTTCAGGTAGGAATGCCCTTTCTACACTGTCTTTCTAGTGAAATTCTTTCAGAAAATTCTCTTTAACTGACCCTCTAAAAGCTTCAATGCTGTGACACTTTGCATGTGTTTATGAAATTTTATGAATTTCCTTATTCTGAAACTTTTATACCTTCTAGTTCCACTACTTATTTCTTTAGCAAGATCTTTTAATATGTGTAACTCTGCTGATTACAACTGTAGGGAAGATCAGGACAGAGGCAGAAATACTTGTCCCCCAAATATTCCCTACATTTGTCTCTATTAGAGGCTTGACACTGAATTTTTAGGCTGGTGTGGATAATATATCATTTTCTCAGTTTATATGCCATTTTGCCATGAGCAAATGATAACGCTTCAAAGACTAAGCACGAGGGCATGTTTAGCAGGAAGATTAGCAATCAAAACTGATTACAAGTCTGATTCTGGGGAGTGATTCCCTGACATATTGACGTACAGTGCTGGAGGCCCTGCTTTTACCAGAATCCTATGAACAATTACAGCAAACTGGTTTTTATACACACTTGGTAGTATTGTGTACTCATAGTTTAATAGTTAGATCCAAATATCATGTAATTTGATAAATTGGGTAAAAATCAGAGTGTCTGTTTTATGTTTAACTTTGGTATTTGTTTTCAGTAGGAGTAGGGATGTAAAATGGAAATGCTGATTTTTTTTTTTTTTTTTTACATGAATTTGCAAATATGTTCAATTAGCAAATGTCAGAACATTTGTTTCAGATTTGTGACTGTGCACAGCTGGAGATTGTGCCACAGTGGAGATGATATCAAAGTGCCTCTGCTCCCATTTTTCTTTTCAAACAGAATTGGAGAGGAAGATACCTATTTGTAACAGACAGTTCTGTTGGAGGAAACAGAACTCACTCTTCTTCCTGCAAGGCTGTATATGGGCTTCTGTTCCTCTGTGTGATGGTGTGGTCTGATTACTGGGAATGCCAAACATGGCACAAAACACAGCTGGGACTTTGTATGCTGTCTTCCATGCAGGATGAGCAAATGCTTTGCTCCTTGCCAGGAAATGTGGTGAAGCACACACAGGTCTGGTGGTGTCAGTCAGACTCAGGAGGAGAGCAGAGAACTAGCAAGGCCAGGAGGATGCCTGTCAAGCATTGTGTGAAAGATAATAGAAGTTTGAGTTGCAGTGTGTCTTCTACACAGTGTCCTGGGTAGGTGGTAAAAGGCTGTCTTTTTTTGGATTCAGGGGAGTAGCTTATGTGTTGATTAATTTGGCTTAAATCAGACTAATAAACTGCTGAATATATACAGCAGTGAGTTCAAAAGATGTGGCACACTGCATCTTTGGAGTACCTTGCAGTTAGAATTCATCGTAACTTTAAATATACCAGTTTCTTAAGGGTAGGTGGGCTTAGGCCAGGCCTATTTCAGCACTAAAGAGATGTTATCACCTGCAGTATTTTAATGTTATCTTAATTTCGTGTTTGGTTGGATTTTTTTATTGATACTCTTCATATCACAATTGCATAAACTGTTATCTAAACTGCTTTTTCCTGCATCTCTTATGATAATTGTTTTTCCATTCCATGTTTTAAAGTTTGCCATTTTTTTAGAAAACGGTGTTCCTAAAGTATTTATTTTTTAGCTGTTAAATAGTCATGAGAAGTCTCACAAAAGGCTATTGATGTTGTTTGCTTTCCCTAGTCAAAAGCATTCTGGTTTTAATTTTTCATTGTGTCTTGGTTATTGATTAAATTACTGTAGTACCTTTCTGTAGAAATAACTGGTGCCTTAATGCGTGGGTAACAAATAAATCTTCTAATTCTTTTTTTCTGCATGTTAAAAGTGGTGGAATAGATAGTCAGAATCTGATGTTAAAAGTAAAATACATAATTCCTTCTTGAAATTCTTGAAAAATCCTGAAAGTCTTCAGTACAGCTTCCAGATCTAGAATAATTTTATGAAAATTCATACACCTACCAGTCTCCCTTGATTTTGGAGTTTGGCATTTTTTGAGAATATTTAATTAAAAAAAAACCAAAACAACAGGGTTTTGTTCATGTTCACTAATTTTGTAATTATATTCTCTATAGTATTGTGTCAATATTCACAAATCTATAGTTGGATTAACAAGAAACTTTTTACATCGATTAAATTGTATGATTGTGGTGATATTTTAAATTTTTCAGTCTGTCAAAACTTGTTTTGGGAGGCACAAAGTCATTGGAAAACTGGAATAATGGGAATTCTTTTGAATTTGGGTTGAATTACACTTGGTTTTTGCTTCAAGGAATGAAGTCCTCCAGGAAAAAATAATTAATGGAAATTATACTTTCAGATTAAGTTTGGCTATTTATTATTGAAAATGATTGAAAGAAACATGTATGTTCTGGTTGAAACTTTTGTGTCTGAACAAAAACCCTATTGTCTTCAGATTTTTTTTTTTTTCCCATTTCAAACTGATCTAAATATTTTAACTATTTTACTTGGCAACCCAAACCGACTTTTCATACAGGTTAATTTCCATCTAGTTCTTACTTGCCACCATTCTGTTTTGTTAGCATCTCTGCCTCTTTGTCCTGATTCAGAAGCCTGATAACTGTTCAAGACAAACCATTATCTGGTTCAAAGAAATTCTATTGCCATGTGCCTGACATTTCAGTTAAATGAAGAAGTATCTTAAAGTTGTTTTCTGCTGAACACGTTGCTTTTGAGCACTGATTCAGTTGTATTGTATTTTGTAATCTACTAGATAGCAGCTGTTTTCCATATATTGCCTGTTTTCCTAGTCTTTATTTAGTACTGTTATGTCTTCAGTACTTTTTCTGAAGTTTTGACTTACATCTTCATATTTAATTTTAATGCAATAGGACCGTAGCACTTGATGCAGCTGTAACATGTTGACTAGTTCTGATACATGAGACAAGACTATATGTATATTGTGTTAGAACATAGTATGTTGTATTGCTACAGCAAGTCCCAGTTATGTCTAGGAAACATTTATTAACGAGCTCTTGCCTGGCTTACTGTTGAAAGTACACTGATTATGAACGTGTGCGTGGTAGCTGCTCCGTCCTGAAGAGCACTCTTGTTCAATGCTGATAGCCTCCATTGACCTACTTGATAACATTGGTGAGTCTGAATATTTATTTGCTGTAGTAGTTACGCGTGCTCTGAGCATAAGGGTCTCAAGCTCTTTACCAGTCATTTTCTTCTATTCTGTGACATAAGTAGTTGTTCAAGATCACACGCAGACTCTGCTTTTATAACCAGCTCTTTAATTCAGCACAGGTAGTAATGGGTAAAATCATATAAAGGGCTCCCAAGTCCTCTTGAGATTCGTAATTGCAACTCCTCTTTGCTGGGCTGCACTGATACCTTTGTCAAAGGAAACGTGCACATTATTTTCAGGTCTTACTGAATGAAATGTCAATTCAAAACTTTCATCTTTAATCCTGTCTCCATGAGATGGTTTGGTGTTATATCTGTGTGCCCCAGATGTTTCAGGAAACCAGTTGAGTAAATCAATAGGTCATCAAAGCAAGCTAGCAAAATAGAAAAAGTATTATTCTTACTGTGTTGTAAAAATCAGTCCAGTGTGGTGGAACATTTTTCAGATCAGAAGATGTGCTCAAATAATAAATCCTTAGGTGTCACACCCGCAGGATTTTGTTGAGGTTCTTCTGCAGCAGTCTTGTGATGGTTATCTATCCAGATAGATTTCTCAGTGCTGAAAACTACTTTTTTTTTCTTTTTTTTTTTTTTTTTGTGGGGTAAAGATGAAGAGAGCTTTCTCTGCGCGTGATATGATGGGATATTAAAGTCATGCCGGGGAGTATTCAGTCTTTAATTATTCCCTCTTCTGAGCCAGGAGATTTTGGGACTGTGAGCTGCGATGTTCTCAGCTGTGTCTATTTCTTCAGATTCACGTACTGAACTTAAGTTAATAAAATTATGTGTCCTTTTTTGTTGTAACAAGAGAAACAGGAAGAATCACCAAAAAGGAAGCAAGCGATGAGCAGAAAGTAAGGCAGGTGGAGTGAGAGACTTCCCCGAGAAGAGACTCCAAATGCAAGGGTTGGAGCATTTGTTGGTTGGGGTAACACAGGTCAAAGGCAGATGATGAGCTGGAAGCCATGGAGAGCGGGCAGAAATGTAGCTGTCTGCAAAGTAGATGAGGTTAGTTGTTGAAGAAAAAGAAAATAAAACCATAGTGACCAAAAATCCTATGTCTGAAGGAAGACCAAATGTAATAAATACTTTTGACTCAGCAAGGAGGAATAAAGGCTTGCTGACTTCCAGATATGAACTGGAAAGGAAGATTGATAGGAAATAGTCCTAAAAAATGGGAGATGCTGGGTGGGTAAAAATATCATGTTGAAAAAGGTGGTACTTAGCCTTTATACTGGGTCAGCTGATGAATCTTAATCTCTTCAAAATAATTATTTCGGGTCAAATTAGTTAATCAGTTTGATCAAAAATTTAATTCTCAATTTTTTTGTTTGTGGGAGAATTGACGTTTTTTATTATCGTTAGCTATTCTTATACTTCAGTTTGGCCATCATAAAAAATTAAAAACCAGTTTTTGAAAACCTTCAGCTGGTAATTCCACCTGTGAGAGAGAAGGAGACAGGCAGATTTGAAAAATGTCAGTAAGGGAAATAGATTTTGCTACTTTTTCCTCAGGGAAATAGGATGTCTTTTCATCTTTTTTCTGGAACGGGTAGAAGTGGACAAAAGAAATGTCAGACTCATTGACAAATCCTCCTCTCTCCCCAGGGAAATTATGCAGCATGGCTCTAAGCATCAAGTAACTTTTCAGGAAAAAAGACAAGTACAATAATCCAGTAATGAACACCATTAGCTTTTTTTCTATTTTGCTCTGTTGCCCTATGTCTAGCTCTAACTTCACCAAAATACTTTTGTAATGGGCAACTTTTTCAGTCCAAAAGCCATATCGTGAGGCTATTTCTCCAGGCCTCTCCAGGTAAATCAGCACACAGGTAATGCTACTTCAGTGTGTCACCTGCTGCCATGGCGAAGACACCACCTGGATGTCAAAATGTCAGAGTAGTATTCCCTTCAGCTGATAACTGTTCCTGTTCCAGATTTATTAGTACAAAAAGATACTTCATTGAAGAACTTACTATGAAGAATAAAGCTAAGCTCTCAGAACTGATCTGCATCTGTTTATTTCTGAGAGGAAACTCTTTGAATGATTACAGTAGTCATATCCATTCACATTAGTAGTGATTAGACAAAGCTGAAAGAGCTGAGAATAGGGAAGTCTTTATTATTGTCTATGGTTATAAGGACAGACTTCGGGACCATATATGTTCTGTTTCCTGTCCTTTGGAAAGGAGAAACATTGAAGAAAGAAAGAAAATACTGACATTAAAATAGTGTATTTTGGTGTGTGGCTTTTCCGAATACCTGTCTAAAGTTTGTTTCCGTGCAGAAGATAATCAGCAGCACCAAGAGTTCCACTGCTACCACTGATTATCTGGTTACTTGTGTTCCTTGATTAAAAAAAAATTTCTAAATCAGAGATTTTAGCAATTAGCAATAATTGCTAACACTGTAGACACTTCATATACCTACTGCTGTTACTAAGGGAAAAAGTCAGGTGTTTATAGAATAACGCTTTGCTTTTGTTTGTTATGCATTACTTTTTATTTGAAGCTATACTATATGTAGCTATATAGCGCTAATACAATACTATTCCCTATTACTGGTATTCCTGGCAGTTGATGGGAGTGGCAATTCATGTGATGCAGATAGTAATTTATACCTTGGTATGCAGGGAGTGCAATATATCCGGAGCTCTACCAACAAAACTTCCACGTTGATATGCAGCATTGTAGTTGGGTTCCTACTAACAGTATGCTAATAGAATACTAGGAAATTCAACTTTAGTACCTCATACGGAAGGGACCAGGAAACTGTTTTTCCCATTTCAATGAAAACAATCCTAAAATTTGAACTGAAATTTTGGTTCAGAAGTCAGGTGAAACATTATAAACCTCTTATTTTGAACAAAAAGAAATAATTCACCTAAGATTAAGACTTCATTTTAGCTTTAATACAGGAACTGAGGTTGAATTGACCACAAATGAAAACGTGTTTCCCGTTTTTTGCAGATTTAATGGATGCCTAAGTGTTTATGTAGTCCAACTGAAAGTTTTCTGACTTTCATAGTAGATTGACAGTGTTCCTCTGCATTTCATTTAGTCTTTAAGTAAATGCCATAATAGCTTGAATTTATAATCAGTGTTTTTTATTTTGTTGATGCTGTGCAGAAATTATAACAAATGAAATTAAGTTGCATATTGGAAATTGGAAAAATTTGTTGAGGTAAATTGCACGGATGAGATTGGAGCCTGTTTTATATGTATCACCTAATTCTATACTATTTCTGACCTTTTCACGGTTTGAAAGTAGTGCAAAGGGATGCCTTTAATCTCCTTGTTCATCTCTGCTGCTGCTGTCAGTACTAGTTAGTCCAAATAAATTTACAAAAAGGGTCCTTCATGTAATATTTGTAATATATGTTGATGTATAAGCTTGTTCATCTTTCTGTTTGTGTAGTCTCGCATAATCACAGAGATTCAGCAGTATTTTTTCCATTAAAATAGAGCCATGTTACCAAACTATACAGATTTCATTTTTATCTTGTGAACTGCTGAAAGCATGAATAGTAACGTTCAACTATGATCTGTTCCTTCCTATCTCCTTTTCCTACTTTCTGTCTTTGCCTTCAAAGTGCTCCCATCTGGATTTACATCTAAGAATGACAGAGGACAGAAAATTTCAGGACACACCAGTGTCCTGTCTTTTTGACAGAGGCGTGCATCCCACTTTCAGTGATACGCTCTTATTTACATAGTCTTGTCTTCAGTGGTTTTTATAATTGCTTGAGTCAAAATCAAGATCCTGCTTCAAGACAGGACAGCATCTGTTGTTAAATGCAGGTGAAATTTTGTAGGACTTCTAAAAAGATGAAGATTTTTAGGAAAATGGAGAAGGGCTTTAAGAATAAATAATAATTACTCTTCTGTGAGAGTATTATACATTTGCAAGGCTTCCTCGTCTTCCTCAAAGCTGCAAATTGAAAATGGATCTCTTCTAAAAAAATGAAATGAACTTTACAACCTCAAGGAGACTGAAAATAGTCTGTTTTTTATGATACTGTTTTTACTGTTTGTCACTGTACTACGGAATGCACTGAATAAAAGACCTCGGTATCTTCAGATGTATTGGAAGTTCAGTGTACTCAATCTGTTTGAGTATAAGCTCGTGCCTGCTCAAGCTTGAGTTATCTCACATGTCGTGGCAGCGCAGACAAATAGCGTATCAGAGATCAGCCACTGGGCATTAGATAGGTAATACACATCTTATGGTCTGGGTGTGGGGGGACATGGGGAAGAAATTTATGAAAATTAAATGACGTTTATGGAAAATAATGGGAACGTTTAACTATATAAACACTGGTTTTGAATCACAGAATGTTTTATTTTTAAATATTGACCTTAATAACCAAACATTGTGAATGTACAAAACAAATGGAAAGTGAAAAGCTATTTAGGTAATTTTGAAAGGATACGAGCTGCTTTTACAAGTGACTTCAGTCTTTAGTGATAAAATCCTGCATGTCCACATTATTTTTTAAAAAATTTTGCACGAAGTGGCAACATACAGATATATTTTCTAAATAAATATATATGCATTTCACAGTCATGTATGTTAGTCCCATATTAGAAACTAGAATATGTGGAACATGTACAATACAAAGAAAATGAACAAAATTGATTACTCTGTCATAAGGAGTAGTTGCGTTAGTGATTATTACTTTTTAAATATAAGTTAAAATCTTACTACACTGTATTCTCCTGTCTGTAGCAAATAGAAAATTTTGGGGGGGGGAAAGAATATGCAAACAAATCTTTGTATTATTTGCATACCCTATAGCAGCTTGCTTTATTACAATACTGTTGTATAGGGAAAAATGATTTTTTTTCTTGAAATTATTTTATAAATGAACACTGAAGGATATATTCTTAGTGTCCTAAATGGTTAAATTTAGACCCTGTTGTTACAGTGCTGTGTTTTGGTAGATGTCCATGTTATGCTGCCTTATAGAGTAAGACGACCAGTTGATCAATGCCCACTTCTATATATCATTTGGATTCCTTCAGCTTTCTGTTCTGAGGAGAATGCTTCTTTATCATTATTGTAAATCTTTTGAAAACTCATTTTGGGATGTATAAAAAGAAAAATTGTAGACTCTTAAGTCAGTTGAATGATATAACAGGGGGAAAAAAAAGTCAAATGTTTTCTTTGAAAACTAGTCAAGGCAGTCTTTGTGCCCTGAGTTACAGAACTCTTAACTGAAGTAGATAGTGCTAGGGAAAATGCACCTCTGTGGCTTCCCGGTATGATTGTGTGCTGATTTTATTGATTTTGCTCTATAAGATTATTTGTGTTACTGAAGTAGACTTTCTCATTTACTTAAAATCATGGAGTTTATTTATCTTAATTTCTACAAATAAAAAAAAAAGTGCCAGTTGAGGGCTTTTTTTCTCTGATAGTATTAACTTCAAGACTTGATCTTATACATATTACAATTTACAAAATAAACAAACAACAGTCATCCAAAACTGAGTTATTTTACATTTTTTGTATTTTCAGTAAATTTTGTTTTTCCAGTGACAAAGGGATTTTGGAAGTAGATAAATAATAATTTTCAAAATTATGATCACAGAGTAAACAGTTTATATAATTTTCTAATTGTTTAATATTCTGTAGTAGTCCATTTTTAATAGGATCTGTTAAAAACAATCTTCTTACCAGACCATAACAACTAAGTAAAAAGCAAGCTAAGGGCTAGCTTAATAAAAGATACTGCTAATAGGTGCAGCATTGCCAAAGGTAGTAGAATCTGACAATGGAAATATTCATTGTTTGTGATGAGCTGGGTAGTTAAGTCCCTCCTGTGACTGAGATTGTTGCCATGACATGAAAAAAAATCCAAAACGAACTGGGTCTGGGCTTGTAATTCATTTTAGGTGTTTGCTTTGTGCAATCAAGATTCTCCTGTTGTTCCATCAGATTACAGCTGTTACAGTCAGCTATGTCTTTGCTAGTCTTGCAACTCTATACTTTTGAAAGGATTTATATGTAGTAACAGCAAAAGGAGAAATTGCTGCTAGTGATGCTGGCTAAAATGATAATGATTTTAATTTTTTATTCTTTGAACTACTTCATTGTGTTGTAGAAAATATTTATAAACATTCTGTTTTTCCAGGTCTTCTGATGGTTGACAATAGGCCTATATGGAGGTGTAGCTAGTATTTTGTGGTTGTCCCACAATGACTGCACAGTGTTTGTCCCTCTGAAACAGCCAATTGCAAACAGCTACAAATAATGATATATACACATCCGTGAGGCAACCAAAAGGTAAATATTCCCATTCTAATGGGGAGTTAGGTAAAAATTACTATAGGGTTTTTTTCAGTTATTGGAGTGATAAATATATCTACAGTGTCTAGAAACTTGTCTGTATTAAAATTTGTCAACACAATATATTACTTTAAGGAATCTTAAAGTATCATTTACACTATTGTTCATTCTCCTGTCTCTTACACACTCTGCTGCTCATTCCACTTTGTCTGATGTTCCTTTTCCACTTCAGTGATATACTAGATCGAAATTGAAATCCCTAGATACCTGAAATCCTTTCCTTTTCTGGCGCTTGCGTAGCATAGAGTTCAGCAGCTTGGAAGTTATTTTAGGGTCAATATGGAATAAGAAAATTGATTGATTGTGATACTGCTTTTGCTGTGTTACTGGCCTTCCATACCAATCATTTCTTAGGCCTACTTGACAGTTCTTAATAGTGCACTTTTATCCTAAAGTCCTTTGTAGACTTTTGAATGCCCTTTACCTATGGGTACAGCTTTTTCTTTGGTAAACAGAATCCCTGGAGATTTGCTGCTCGTGGATGTGAACTATTTACCTTGAGAAGAAATGAATTTAGGTATGATGTTAGTGACCAGATCATAAGGTGGTATAAAAGGCATAGTTAGATAAAAATAGTAGCAGATACACTGAGCTAAATTAGTTGTACATCTTGTTTGTCAACTGTAACTTCTGCATAAAGCATAACTCTCACTTGGTGATTTATTTTGCAGTCCAGGTACTGAGCGTATCAATGGTAGGGCTTTTTTCTGTCATGAATTAAAAGAGTCTGAGAAGATTGGAGGTGGGACTTGTGAAATAACCAATACTGCTGATCCAATATGGGTTTATATCCAAATCTTTTAAAACGAAATAGAACCAGGAAATTCTCAGAGCATACTGGCAATGTAACAAAATAGAATCAGGCCTGTTGCATATTGCCTGCTTGTGTCTTCAACAAAATACCTTCAGCTAAGTTTTCTCACTGAATAATTCAGATTCATTATTCATAGTTTTAAGTAAAAAAACCCCTTTTAATATGTAATTCTAAAAGAATTGATCTCTTGCTTACCTTTTTATTCATTGCCTTCCATTTTTTTTCCTCTTTTCTTCTGTGTTTTGGCTGGAAGAAGTTGTTAGGAAAGACAAAAAGGGAAAACAAAACCTGAGGAAATGTAATTTTTCTCCCACAGTTAATAAGGGTAAATAGCTTTTTGAATCAGGGGAAGATGTAGGATTTATTTTTAATTTTACTTTGTTTTCTGGTTGTTCAGACAATTTTTCATTGTTATAGAGAGTAATGAAGATGAATAGGGTATTTCCTGGGGGTTTTTTTGTGCATGGAAAATGCTTGGCATCAGAGGGTGTGAGATACTGTGTTTTGAAATTTAAGAACTAGAAAGTAATTGTGAAGAAAATGAAATTGTTATATGCAAAAATCATGTTTTCGTATATTCAGCAATTTATTGTATTCTTTGTAAAGTTTGAAAACAAACTGAAAATGTTAAGCTTTTAGCACTGTTAGGATAGGTAATACTCTTTCTTACAGAGCTTCGGTAGAGTCAATAGACTCATGACAAGGATGATTTTGGCCTGTTCGTGCTCTTATTCATGCATTAGTGACTATGCTAATAGCAAGTCTGGAAAGGATTTCAGTTCTCTTAAATGGATTGCAGATATTAAATAATTCATGCCTTTTCTACCCACTTCAATCTAAAAAAAAGGTACTTTTTTGGTGAAAGCTATTAAAAGCTAGAATTTATTCTTGGCATAAAATATAGCTACAGTCTTTTTTCCATAATAAGGAAACATCTGCTTGTTTTAAAAGCTTGTAGTTTACCACCTTAACTTTAGGGCACTACCTGTGGTAAAAAACAAAAATTAAAGTAATGAAGTGTAAACATCAATGCATACAAAAGGCAGTAAAAAAGCTGTAACAAGCCTTTTAAATTTTTATTGCGAAAATATGTCTCATTTTCCTTTGTCCTGTGAATGCAAAGTAGTAAGCATTTATTTAAGTAAAGTTGTGTGAGAACATGTATAACACCTGACTGAATAGCAGGTATGCTTGGTTCCAAACATCTGCCACTGGCTCTAAGGTCTTCTGTTTTGAGTAGGACTATTGGTGTTGTCTGGTTTTGTATTCTGCTGTAGAATTTTACTTTTCGAAAGAGGCATAACTAGAATGACTTCAATCTGTTGTTTGTTTTAGTGGCTGACCCAGCCCAAACCATGACAACAGTAATTTTCTGTGCTGTTTTTCCTTATCTTACTCGCCAGTATTTTTACTTATGATTGTCTTTTGCTTCAGAATTCACTCTCATATCTGTTATTTATTTCCTACTTTAGAGACGTGCAAAATACTCCGAAACCAACAGAGTGTAATCAGCTATCTCTGTTTCCTACTATTTTGTGTCTTTGGTTTCAAAATGGTACAACTGAGAAGAAAGTTGCTTGTGTCCTTTGTTGTCTATCTGGATGTTCAGAGAAAAAATACTATCAAAAACCAGCTGGTAATCTTTTTTTTTTCCTTTTTTTTCCCTTTTCTTTAAGCATTATCTTAGGAGGTTTCTACTTTATTGAAAAAATGAAATGGTTTGGGAAAACATTTTTAAAAATAAACCAGATGTATCTGAAAATAGTCTTAGAGTCCTAGAACAACTTAGGTTGAAATGAACCTGTTGAGGTCTTCTAATCCAGACCCCTTTTCAAAGATGGCTTAACTAGGTCAAGTTGCACAAGGCCTTGTCCAGTCAGGTTTGAGTTTCCCCAAATACAGATATTCCACAGCATCTCTGGGTCTCTGTTTTAATCTTTAACTACCTTCAGATCCCTAACACGCATCTTCTTTCCTTGTAAATATCAGCTCCAGCGGAGCACCTGCACTTGCTGGCTCCTCAGTCATCTGCATTAGGAAGTTATCATCAAGGCATCCCAAAAACCAGGGCATCTCCTGGTTCGCTGGTGCCCTGCTGTGTTGCCTTTCCAGCAGGTACAAGGATGGATAAAGTATCCCATGAGGACCAGGGCCTGCAGATGTGAGGGTTCTTCCAGTTGACTGAAAAGGGCTTCCTCTTCTTCTTCCTGACGAAGTGGTATGTAGCAGACACCCACCACAATTTAACCCATGTTCTTCTGCCCCCTAACCCTGACCCATAAGCTCTCAGCTGGCTCATCAGCTTCCCCAGGCAGAGCTCCATGCACTCCAGCTGCTCTTCCACATACAGGACGATTCCTTTCCTCTCCTTCCTAAATAGTCTGTATCCATCCATCACAGCGCTCCAGTCATGTGAGCTGCCCCACCGTATCTCCGTGGACACTTCTTGTGTGGTGGGGTCTTTCTGTTTGGTTTTCTTTTTTTTTTTTGAGCATATAAATAGCAAACAGAATTTTCTTGGAGGATATGGGTTTCTTGTCTTCAGAGTATCTGCTAGGAACTAAAGGCGCTCCTAACCTCAGAGGTCAACAGGTCAAAATGCTCACCAGTTCATATTTTTTGTATTACAAGGGCAGAAAAAATCCGATCCAGGTGGATTTTTATGTCGTCTTTGTGGGAATGATCAATTAACTTTTTTTCTTTTACATTCCTTTACATTTTCCACTGTCTGGTTCTGTCCAAAGTCCTGTCACTTTGTTTTTTAGTTTCCCCCATTTTGCTGTTATTTAATACTGCTATGATGGTTATCAATATGTATGCTAATGAGGTCCTGCTTTAGATCGTTTGTTTTCACTTTTAATAGTGGAGCAGATGGTTTGGACTAACAGTTTTACTCTTGGGCTTGCACTACAGTAAAGGGGAAAAGCGTATGGAAGTTATGAATCTTCAAAGTTAAAATAACTTTTGAGATTATTCACCTTTGCCTTTTAGATTATTCACCTGTTAGAGAATGAGAGAGGGGAAAAAAGCTATCGATCTAAAATAAAAAGAGCAGGGGCCGTATCTGGCATGTGTTCAGATCTGGTACAAGCAATGGCTTCTGGTGAAGGAGGCTGCCGAGGCATGGCAGAAGCTAGAAAAACTGAGGGATTGGCCTAACCTCAGTATATATAAAGGTATTTAAGAATTAGGTAATTAATTTGGCAATAAAGAAACAATCTAAACTGCACACACTTGACATTGCCAAAAGAAGATCTGTTCTTTGTGAATTTATTTTTCCTGGATGAGTTTGGATGAGGAGCCCTTGAGTTTAAGGGCCATTCAATACAGCAAAGCATAGTAAATCCTGTTTATGAATGATTATGTGAGGTATGAAGCAAAAATATTCTGTGACTGTGTCTTTGGTGTCATAGATTTTTCATTTTATTAGCATAAAACTATGCAAACAGCTTTGACATTGTCTGAAATCCTGAGCTGCCGTGGGAGGGAATCTTACCTACTGCATATACAGTAGTACTAACAGTAATGAAAACAGTGATATGACAGCTATTGCTTTTGATTCTAGCTAGATTTTGTAAGTTCTTCATAAAATGAAGACACAAGCAAAACCACTCTCTTTAGCGTCTTTTACTTTGGAGGCTAGGAAAGTAGAAAAATCAAAGGTTTTGTTGTATTTTGAAACAATTGGTAAGTTCTAACATTTGTCATCTGTCCTATCTATGGAGAAGATTCATCTGTTTAGTGAGTGGGTTTATACATAACACAGAAAATATATCGAGGTGATGGTTTCCTTAAAGTGCAGATCTCTCTTACTCTCTGTGCCTGTCTTTATGCAAATTAATGTTGCAGCAACTGCTAAACTTCATAAAGTAAACCATAGTGTAGGCCCATTGCTATTCTTTATTGGAAGTGATTTGCATTGTAAGCTGCTTAAGGTGTATCTAACAGGATCTGATTGGAAAGAGCATGGCCACTTGGCTCTCAAGAATTAGAAGAATGCTTCGTTTTTACTATGTTTCAAACTTTACATTGAGAGGTATCAATTTATGAAGTTGTTTAGTCAACAAAGTGTTTTTCAAGCATACATTAAGGGAATTACGGGAATTAATGAAGGGGAAAGAAAGCCTGAGAATTTCAGTAGAACTATCAGGAGCTAAATAGAAGGCTGAAATGTCTATAGCCCTGATGATATTGTCCCTTAAAACATTAACAAGACTCCTAATATTTAGATAAGTAGGTTAGCTTTATCTACATTTTATAAAGTATCAGTTCTCCCCCTTGCTGTTTTAGTGTTTAGTGAGTGACTTGGGACAGTAAAATAGCAGCTGCGCTCATGTTCTAGGTACAGCGTTGCTTCTTAATTTTGTGATATTCCTGTTTAACTTAAGCTCTTCTTTGGCTTGAAATACTCTTGTGATTTCTAGAAGGAAGAGAATTTTTCTTTTCAAAAAGAAAAGAGAAAGAAAAATTTTTTTGTTGTTCTTTTTGAAAGACTGGTCTTTCTGTGTGTTCGTTTGGGATATGTATGCCAAAAGTCTATGCATTAATCACCTTTTTAGCTGCTAAGTGGCATGAAACCTTGAAAAGGCTCTATTAGTGCTTTTGTGTGGTCTGTTTGCTCTGTAACTATTTACTAGTTTAATTGCCTAATTTTATGAAAACAGTTGCTGGTTTTATGTATTTAATTTTCAAAAGTCACAGAATTCTCCACAAAGAAAAAAAAAAACAAACCTGAAAGTTGATAAAAGTTTTTAAATAGTACTAAAACACACAGAAAAAGATGAAGAATCATTTTGAAACAAAGAGAAAATTATTTACATTTTTTCAGTATCAAATATTGGCATAGTTAAACTGATTCCCATGACATTTTTCTGAAGGAGCTATGTTTCATCAAAATTTCTCGGAA
The DNA here is from genome assembly GCA_013398295.1 of Chionis minor. Classification (NCBI taxonomy): domain Eukaryota; kingdom Metazoa; phylum Chordata; class Aves; order Charadriiformes; family Chionidae; genus Chionis; species Chionis minor. The sequence continues at coordinate 730,307 of VZSF01005147.1, forward strand.
CAACTGTAATCCCAACTGTTTTAAATGTTGTGTAGCATATTGATGTAATTTAGTTGTGGCACACTATCCTTCTGGTTAGATACTTGGTATGTTTTGCCTACAGTTCTCCGATCCACTGAATTTTCTCCTCCGGAGTTACCTTTGTGATGCCTTCATTCTTCTCTTACCCCATTCTGGTATTCGGTGACTCGTGTTAAAAAATTATTCTACTTGGTGTCCTTTAAGGGAGCACAAACATTTAATTCTTCACTTATATTTTAGTCCATATCTGGAACCTGAGAGTCTACAAGCAAGACTTGACTTGGATACCAGATGTGCTTACATTTATTACCCAGACTTTATAGAAAGAGTTGTCTGGAAAGAGTGCTGACAAGAAACTGTTTTTCTTCCTTTTGGCTTAGTCTCAGACTGCATTTGCTTCCTGCTAAATCAAAACTTTTTTTGACTTAAAATGTCAAAACCTACATTAAGTTTATTTAGCAGATCACCGCTATTCTATATACTTATGTTTACAGTCCATTACACAGATTAGGAAATGTATTAGAACATTTTCAAATTAAGTAATTTCTAGCGCACTTTGAATATTTTCAGTAGTATTGTGATGATCCTCCATCAGATGGTGCTATTAGGATTTAAGATGAACACGTAGTCTGGTTTGCGCTTATGAAACCTGTCAGCTCTTTATCCTCTGTCATTTTCTATTTTAATTTAATTAGTGGAGCTTTATGGGAAGTTTTTATACTGTTCATACAGTGAAGAAAGCTGTGTGTGAACATACGGTAAATGTCAAATTCACTACTGATTTGAAAATATACCTCAACAACTTTTATTAAATATTGTGGAAGATGCAGTAAGTTTTTATCTTAAATCTCATCAGTTCCATAAAATCACACTCCAAATCATGGAGTTCCACAAGTATTCTTGAAAGCTACATCTGCTGTTCACAGCTGCACGATATTCCGGCAGTGGTTCATGTAAGAGGGCATTGTTTAGAATCCAGCAAGCACAAAATGATACTATTTGCATTCCACATTCAGCAGTGGTTCCCGGTTTGCTTCCAGGTGTGCTATGAGCATATAAACGGTTTGATCTCTGACCATACTATCTCACAAGGAACGTCTTCCCCAGGTACCCTTATGACAACTGGAAGATCAAGAATAGTTGGTGCATTTCCAAAGCAACCCCTTGTATTTTTATTTGGATGCTGGGACTTCAAAAGTGAAAGTATGTTTCTGAAATACACTTCTAAGACTTGCGAAGTTTGGGGATTTTGTGACTTTCGGAGTATAGTACAAGACGTGCTCGTTTGTGGGACTTTTTGACAGTCGTGATAGATCAAACCTAAATGAAATTTGTCTTGATTTGCATTGGTAAAATTGTTGTTATATTTTGTGTGTTGTATTCTAACAATTACATAAATCTTGTTGATGGGATTTTTTTAATAAATAGCGAATGAAACGTGTTACCAATGTACAAAATAGTATCCCTCTTCCAGTGAAGTTAATGTGAAACTTCTCTCTAATCCTAGTAGGAAAAAGATCACACCTTAAGAAAAGCTGACATACAGGGTCCTTCACCTCAAGAACTTGTTTGAAAGAATAACTTTTTTAGAAAGTTTTCCAGTTGTCTATTTTCTAGTCATAAGAGCTGAAGAAATTGTATTGCACCAAAATCAAACTGCACTTGTCATTTATTGCATTCTGACTGTTTTTCATCAGAGTAACATAAAATGATATTTATCGTGATCAATAACATTAGTAATTTTACAGCATTTTCCGAGGGTAGTGGTCTTGCGGATATTCTACTCTGAGGTTTTGGATTGAATTATATCATTGTTCCTGCTGGACATTTTTTTGATTATTTTCTAATTCCAGTGTTTGTTCTTCACTAAGTAGAACATTATTCATATAAAAATGATTTCATTAAGGTAGAAAGTTATCTTGAACTCAGTCTAGTTCATGAAGTTTTTATATAATTTAACTTGCTAATGCTTTTAAATGCTTTGGGATTCTATGGTATAATATAAAATATTATTATTACCTTGTGGCATAAAGTAAATGAGGGACTTGCATGAATGCCTGGAACTGGTATGTGCGTTTTGATTATAATGTATGATGTGAACATTTTGAAGGATGTAGTAAAAACACTGCTGTGTCTTAGGGACCTAAAACAATGCACACAAACAAAAAGTCATCCCAGCGAGAGCTTATGCAGACAGAAATGAGTGGAATAAAGTAGTTCATTTTCTCTTTTGAGAAATACATCTTTAGCAGAATCAAATAGATTTTACCTGTTCTTACGCATAATAATAAGATACACAGAGCACTAGAAAGAGGTTTTCTTCTAAGACTGCTGGAATTAGAGAAGTCTAAGTAATTCATTGTAATTCAGTAGAAAACCTACCTTGAATGCAACAGCAGTCTTTAAAAGATATACTACTATAAATTTTTTGTGTGGGTGTGTGTGGATATTTCAAGTATGTCATTACCTTTGATGAGAAACAAAAGGTCATTTCTAAGCACAAAATATTATAAATGGAGAAGCAGTGCTTCAATTACTGCTTTCTGTCAAATAACTTCAAAGAACAGGCATAGTTTGCACTGCAACTCTCAGCAGATGCATCCTCTTTTTATCATTGAATTGTTCAGTCATTTGAAAGCCTTGTATAACAATGGGATTGTGCACTCTAAAAAACCAAATTGACCATTTTTCCTTCTTCCATAATAGAGAAAAATGAGGGATGTATGCCACTGGGTAGTCATACGGAATGAATTTAAATATTGTTCTGGAGATATGTTCAGATGGAATCTAGAATTTTAGTTAACTTCAGGCTTGTGCTTCTGTCGTTTTTCTCTCTAATAGGTACCTACTAAAATGTAATGTGCTGTTATGGATCAAAGCGTTGGTACCGGGCAATATGAGAAACATATGGGAAAATGTTAACAGAACAGTCTCTTCCTTCTAAGGTGCTGATCCAAATCAATCCCTGATACAGGGGAGAAAATACACGTGGTAAGTGTATTTTCTAGTGATCTGCCTAGCACAATTTCATATCGTACATGGTTTCTCTGACCAAGTTCACTCTCTTTGTGTGACCACATAATGATGACATTTGCTACTTTGAGCTTTATCTGATGTTCCCATCCAGTGGGCAGAAACTTGATATTTTTGGCTACCCGCTGAGGAAACATAGAGTGATTCTTAAAGCATATACAAATCAGACCTACTGACAGATCTGATGAAGATTTTTAGTTCTCTGGTTTGGATTCCTGTAACCTCTAAAGCCACTTTTTATTGGGTCATTGGCTGCTTTTTGGGGGGGTGTTTTTTTTTTCCCCTGAAGAGCCAAATTTTGAAGGCACTGTAGTACTTCTAAAAATATGGTCCAGAAATTTTTAATAGCATAATCAAATTTGTATAGTTACTTCTTTTATTTTCTTCAAGGTGATATATGATAAAAGTTTGTCTGGGATGTAAATGTAAGCCCTCACACTGGAAACGCAGTGAGAAATAACTCTGAGGGAGATTTCCCAAATATCTGTAAATACTTAAATATTGGTAGGAGTAGGGATGCAGTTGTCAAATTTGGCTTTTTACTCTGGGTACATTCTAAGTATTTTAATTTTTAACAATCCGTTGCTCAAATTTATCCAGTGTAAGTAGATAAATCTCAAGTAAACATAATTCAGACTGTGACTTATTTATGCAATTTCACCACAGAGGTTGCTCGGAATTATTGCTGCTATTATGTGACTGGTAATCCTGGAAAGCTAGTAGTATTTCTTTTACCTTTCTTATTTAATGTTTTTTAAGTCCAGCTAGTGCTGTGTATTAATTGTGTAATTAGGGCTTTTGATGCAAATATTTGCTCAAACAAGGCCATGCAATACTTCCATTTCAGCCATCTCTGTGATATTAAAAAAGAGCAGGGAATAGTTACTATAAGGTACTTTAAAATCCTGTGATTCTTTAAACTAGTTCTAGCTAGCTTTGCATTGCATGTAAGTGATATATATCTAACATATAGTATGTTGCTAAACAAAAGACAGTTTGGGCTAGCTATTAATAACTAGACCTTGCTCAAAAAAGTTAAATCTAGAAATGCTAAAAAACAAGGAAAAAGGGATTAATCTTGCATATTTCAAAGTTTCTGGTTTATGCAGCTTTGTAATGATTTGCTTTTACTTTAGTGCTTTTTGTCACAGAATTACTTTTTTTCTTTCTTGATCTAGCATAAAGATACAAAAGAAATTACTTTACATGATGTGAATGTTTATAAGCCCTTTTTTATTGCATTTGGTATTGCTAATTACTGTTACAGCCAGATACTAAATAGTGTTGCAGCTTTTTGACTGATTTTGCAGTGGTTAAAGGGAAAAATCCAAAATGTTTCTCATGGTTTAATCTTGTTTTGGGGGAAAAAAAAAAAAAAACCAGAATAGTTCAAAACCATATAATAACAATAGTTTTAAAAATGTTGAAAATTTCACATGTGGAGAACAGAAGGTAGCTCTGCTATAGATGTTGTTTTTCTTTCTTGGATCTCCACTTGAGAAATACTGACAGAATAATCATCAAAATGTAAAAAACGGTAAGGCCAGAAAAATCATATTACATTTTATTTTTTATGATGTGTTGTCTTTCTGGTGTGGTTTTTTTTTTTAAAAAAAAGTTTGAGGATCATGCTTCAACATAACCCCATGTAATTTTGTTCTTGCTGATCTGTGTTCTTTTGAGAGCTTGTGCAATATTGCTGGTGATACAAAAAGTGCTAACCTGGATGGTTAATGCATAATGTGTAAAGCTTGCCTTCATCCTGTCAAGGATGAGACAAACCCTGAAGTTTCTTTCATGGGATTTTGAATGTTGATGCACACGTAAAATATCTTGCCTTAAAATATTTCACTTTGCAGCTAACCATACAGAAAAGAAATAGTATTTACAATACATTGTTCAATTTAATTACATTCCTAAAAGAAGTAGGGGTGACCTGAGCCTCATTTCCAGAAATTATTATGAAAATCAAGAGAGCCTGTGTATTGTTAAATCATGAATTACTGTGTCTGTATAGAGGAGCTGTGGAAGAAATGGAAGTGAAACATCTTTCCTAAAGTCATGCTTACAGATAGGCCAGTACTGTGTGTTTCCCCCATTGTATTGCAGGTGTTTGTCATCATTTCCTTGCAGAGGGTGTTACAATGAGTTATTTCAGGAACAACACTGCAGTAAAAAGGGAAAACAAGCTGAAACCCAGCCATTTATTTATGGCATCAAGTGGTCAAGTGATGTGAGTCATGAAAAGTGTGGCCATGCTAATAAGCAGCTTTCAGAGATCAGTGTCAGACATGGGTGCGTGTAGGTGTCTCTGATAGCATCCAGTTTTATGGCACAGTGAGTATCTTTAGACCCTGCCTACCCTGCATGGACACGTTAATACGCTGTAAACAGTAAGATTTAAATGGTTCATTAACAGGCTTTCTGTGATGTTGCACCACTATCAAAAGAAAATATTTTGATGGTGTTCAGTACTATCCTTGCTGGGCAAATTAAAATCCTCATGTAGGGATCAAGAGGTGTAGCTTTAGATTAATATCTTGGAGAAGGAGGAACATATTATCATCTTCCACAGTCTAATGCCTTTATCTGAGCCAGCAGTTCAGGATGCTGTGAACTGCTGGATTCAAGTGACCTTTCCCAGTGATATTCACAGCAAGTGGCAAGAATAACTAGTACACACACAAAGCTGCTCTGAAAATTCCCCTCCCCCTTTATATTATTACTTCATTATATTTAAAAACTTCTTGCAACAATGGCTGCCACCAGTATTCCCGCAGTAACAATCTGATATATCGCTGCGGTATCTCACCACTGGATACAATTTCATTGCAGCTAAAAAGACAGAAAAAGGCTGTCTCTGCCCTATTATGGGAAGATGCTGCTTTTTATATTCCTCTGGGATAAATTCATATTGTATTGCCACAGTGGGCATACTCCATTAATACTTTATAAAGTCGTTCTTTGGGAAGATACTGTGTCAGAATTTCATTCTGTAACTGCTGCTTCAGTTTCACTCGGATTAATTAATTTCTCTGAGTTCTGGTCCACGTGCTTCTTGTTGGATCCATAATAATCAAAGATAATCCTGAGAACAATTGCCACTGAATCAGCAGGTCTGCTCTTAGATAAAGTCATATACCCCTTATGCTTGCCTGAAATTTATATTAATTAGGGGTACAAAATGCATTTTTTGTGTTCAGTGAATCTTACTTATATATAGCTTTTCTGCTTATTTAGATGAAAAGATGAATTACCAGCATGATTTTTCACATGGGATTAGGTATTCCAGTTTGGTGGGTGCTGATATATGTTTGATCCATGCTCCACTTATGTTCTTTGCAGGATGAAGTGACTCTGAAATTCTTTATTAATATGACACTGCTTCTGTGCGAGTGTTTGGCAGTATCAGCAGTGATTGCTTGGTCTGTCTGGTTTTTATAGGAATTTACATAAAGCAGAAAACATTATTACACTAACCTTAGTAAAGTTAATTATCTTGATATTTGTAATCTTGTTTGTGTGCAGGCTTTCTGAACAAAAAGAAGTCTGATAGGCTCATGGTTTTAGAGCTAACATATCTAGTGAAAATTAAAACCTTGCTAGATGAATTCTGTAATAAATTTATAAAGACTGTTACTAAAAACAACTTTGGCAAGTAATAAACCAGCAGTAAGACAGAATACTTGCCAATTGTTAAAGTCAAGCCTTATGAATTGCACAGTTACTCTAGTGGCATCTGAAGCAACAGTGTTTGCCACAATGATGCATTTTCTGTCAAGCATTCTGCCACGTTGTCTGTGGTTTTGCGATTTCCATGGGAAATCCTGACTGTTGGAGACAGTAACCTGATGTGTGGAGTCACAAATCTGTGATCTGATAATGCCCCCAAAAGTGTGTGAATTAAACCCCAAAGACAAGTTCTGCCCGTGGTGCATGACTGACTATGCCTTTTTAAAAGCTCCAAGTAGCTAATACATAGTTTTCCCACTGGACCTAAGAGATGGTTTTACAATCCAAGTTTTGAATTGGCAGTCTGGCATTCAGGCTCAGAGGGAAAAGTTGTCTTCATTGGTTTCTCTTCCTGGTTTGTGAGCACATGTGTATTAGCGTATGCTCCTAAAGCCCTGCTGATACTGCTGCAGGATTCTGTTATTGTGGGATGTTATGGTAAAGCGATCTTTAGTCAGACATAAAACAAAGTAGTGGTAAAGACTGGAATAGCCTCTTTTCCATTCTAATGCCAGTCTCATCTCTGTCTTACTTTCTGACCATTGGTGAGCTCTAAGAATCAAAAATTAGGAATAACTTCCCAGGTCTCATTCTGTTTCTCATTCCTATAACTATACCGGGGAGCGGGGGTGGGGGCGCAGAAAGCAAAGCTATCATTTCAAAGTCTAAACCTGGGGAGAAAAATTGGCACAAGAAGATAGTGGGGGGTTTTTATGAATACAAAAAAAAAAGCTGTTGAGCTTCCATAAAATTTTACCCCTTTCAATGAATCATTGATTAGGGTGTATTCTTACCTCCTCTCTCGATTTCTGAACTAAAATGTTGGGGTAAAACACTAAAAGTGGGGGTCAGTGCTAATTCTTAATTTAGACTTTTAAAATTCCATAATGTTGTGTGCGTTGGATTTAACAGAATTTTTGTTTTGAGTATTGTAATCTTTTGGGAAAAAAAAAAAAGTAGGCTAATATGTAAGTTTCAATAAGCTGCGTTTTCAGTCCTTTAAAAAAAGGAATTCTCTGCAATTAGTGAAAACTTGAGTGTTGCCCATCTAAAGTAAGCTACAAACTACTTCTGAAAATGCAACAAACCCTTATAATAAACATTTTCTGGCATTTAACCAAGGAGTTAAATAATGGCCGCAACTGAAGGAGCAATTCATGTATTTATATGATACTTTGGTATAATCCTGAGGTATGTACCAGACTGTATAGCCACATAAAATGTAACACAATTTTTTTTTTCTCCTGCAATGCCCAGTAAACTTTTCAGTATCGTTAATGAAGAAGATATCTTATACTTCAGTGTCTTGCAGACAGAAAGTATCCTCTAGGGTGTGCTTAATTTGAAAGAAATCTTTACTGTGTGCTGACCGACTTCTCTATTTATCAACACAGTCTGACAGAGGTGACCCGTAAGTACAAGAACTGGTGACATTCGCTTTTTGCTGAGTATCTCAAGGAGTGTCATTTCAGTCAAGCTGGGACAATTCCCTTAAGAACTAAAGACAGCTATCATAAAAATCTGCATGGAAATAAATTTTTATTTTGATACCTAGGTGGTTCTGAGATCATCTGACCTTTTTGTTTCAGAATTTGTCACTTGCTTAAGAAGCGTCATGTCGTTAATCCTTTGCGTGCTGAAGCGGTGGCAACACTGGAAGTCCGGGAGTCCTGCTCAGCCAGGCTTTGGCAGGATCTTAAACTGCGGATAGTAGTATTGGTGGTGACGGGAGGCTGCGTTGGGGTGGCCAATATAAGCAGTGTCCAAGATTACTCAGAAAGCTCTGGACAGGCTGAATTCAGAATCCATTGAGGAGAAGGAAACATTGAACTTTAAAATGGGGGTGATTTTTAGGTAAAGTGTTTGATAACATTGAGGTTTCAAATAGAGAAATCCTGTGATTCTCAAGTGTATATTGCGTTTCGGTTTGGTTCCTCTTCCATTCTGGTACCAGGTGTTCCTTTTCATTTTCGTTTCTTCTTTGGTCTGTTGACCTTGTTAAAACTAAATAAAGCTTGTCTAACTTTTTTTGAAAATTTTGAAAGAATATTCAAAGGAAATGAGACTGGAGCCGAAAACCCTTTGGTTTTCCTCTTAAAAAGAAAAACACCTTTACATGCTATCATTGATCTACTAAGAAGTCATTACGCTTTCAAGTATTCCTTATCTACATAACATATTTTAGAAATAAAGCCTTGTTGGCAAATTGCTATTTTTAAGTTGACTGTCAGAAACTTGCTCTGTATTAAAGGTAAAGATAAATGAAACCAAATGGCCCAGGGTTCTGTGTGAGATGTTTTTTCTGTGAAAAAATACTTTGGACTATGAGCAAGATCCATAGATGTTGTCAGTGGCGCTTGACTGTGGTGGGGTTTTCTTAACTGAATTCACCTGCTGTGGCTGTGTCTGGCGCTAGGGTGGAATACAGGATACAGGGTAACAAGCCGTGTCTGTCCAGAGTTGCTGCTATCTATGTCCTGCTGAGCTGTAACGTGGTGTGTGGTTGTCCAATGCAAATTTGAAGCAGATGGGGAAGTACATCAAACACAGCAGTCGTTCCACACCTGGGGAAGGGGCATGGGGTCTGGAGATACGGAGACACAGTGCAAGGTTCTGTGTGGATCGCAGAAAGACCCGGCAACAAATGGCATAAGACAACTGCTTTAATAAGACGCAATAAAAAGGGGGAAATGGTTAGCGAGTAAATCTTAATGTCCCTTTAGTTGTTGGGCACCCTGTGTTCCTGCAGCACTGGATGGAGGCCGGGTGGATTTTCCCACCGCGTGCATGCCGTTGCACGAGACTGTCTTGCTGCGTGTCTAGCCGGAGAGGCCAGGGCGGCAGCCTCACGGCGGTTCCGAATGGTGCTGCTCTCGGGTTCCTCTTGCAGTGATCCCGCTGAGGGTGTCCTGCAGCCGAGGGCTTTGTGCAGCACAGGGCAGGGCTGGAGGCCACGCTGGATGGGCAGCACAGCAGTCATGCGCCTGCTCAGGGAAACTGCTAGCTGAATTCCTAAATGTGCAGTGGTTTCTCAGTTGGGGTCAATGCAGTAGTTTTATACAGAAGTGCAGCAAGTTCATCTAAAATACATTTGCTTCATTTATTTATACATCAAGTGGTTTTTATGTCTGCATTCATCTCGGTGTCAAAACCATGGGTGTATGTCAACAAAATTTGTAGATATTTGCAACTAGGATACTTCAGTTAATACATCGCACCAGCATTACAGATTTTTTTAATAATGCGTGTAGGTGGCTTATTTTCAATCCATAGCAAAATATATCAGGGTGTTTCCTTCTAGGAAATGTTCTTGCTTATCAAACTAATAGTGCAACCATGATACGTGGTTATAATTTACTTTCATAAAGAAAAGGTTTTTAGAACCATCCATTCATGTTTTGACAAGGGATATTGCTCCAAATGATATTCCAAGTAGAAACATTCTGAAAAAACAGCAGAACTCCGTGTTATCTGTGGCCAAAATAATTGGAGATGGAAGGAGGGATGCATGCAGAGAAGGTCTGGCACAATGACAAAACTGAGATTGAAACTGTCCATCTACCTCAATAAAGACACAAAACAGTAAGCATATCTTTTCTGAATGGATTGGATATTATAAAGAATTTCACAGAAGTTCATAGCATAAGCAGAAATTTGAGCTGGATCTAATATAACAGGAATGAACAGTTGAAATTGTTTTCATGTTGAATGACAGTGAAACGCTAACTGCGTGATTTAGCTTTATGTTCACAGAGAGTGCCTAGCTGTACCCCAGAGAGGTACAAACCTGGCATGAATTTCAAGAGAATAGGCCAGTGAATGGTGGTAAGTAAGCCTGCAAGACTTGAGCTGTAAAGAAGGTGGCCCATGTGGTGGGGTTTTTACTAACTACATGAATATTTTGTTTAGTTTGAATCTCTTTCTTCATTTGAGCTCACAGGACACATACTCAGAAACTTAGGAGTCATGATTAGGATAGCCACTTTCTACTGGAAATAGCAAGTTATAGCACAATTGTTCCCAGGCTATGGTAGGGTATTGCTTCTTACAGAGTTTCGGTTTTGTTTGGGAGTTCTTGTATGAACAGAGTAAGGTGGCAAATGCAGGAAACATTTCTGGGAGCCTGTTAAAATGGAGCCAACAGATTAAAAAAGGTTTGATGAGTTTTGCTATTGTGGAATCAATGTTTTTGTTCTGGTGCCTAGTTGAGTAGTTTAAGGACAAATGGGAGATGGGAGTCTGCACGCTGTGTGCGTTTGAGAATCTAACGCTATGAAATCGCATGAAATGAAAGCGTGCCATAGTGCATCACCTTAACTAGTCTGTTAAGGTCCCAGAGAACTATACGGTTCCGAAATGGGAACTGTCTGCACTTTCTTACCAGTCAAATGTCCTGTTTCATCCCATGTATCTTGAATTATTTAGATAGCTTACATATTAAGGTATCTTTAGTTTTAGATATTTAGTACTCATGTAGTAATTTGTGAGGAACTTCCGTTTTCATAAATTGTTTGTAAACTGCAGTATATGTATATATGTGTGAATACATATATATTTTTAGATAAGGCTGGCAGAGTTATCTTCAGGTAGTAATAAGACCTATGAAATTGCATTTCATATACTGTTCTGTACCATGGAATTGATTAATTTGTACCATTTTCTATGCTCACTAATATCTCTGCCACAAAATGAGTTATCAGATTTTTAATTATCTGTAATATTGTGTGAGTCATGAAAGATGCTTCTTAGCATATAGAACCATTTCAGTGATCAATAATCTGGTCATTTCCATCCTATTCTTCTCATCATGGGAAGGTGCATAATCATTTGCTAAACAAAGACTGAACAGTGTCTTGCAAAGGCATGTGACCATACTTTATTGAATATCGTGAAAGTTAAAATTCTAATTGGTTAACCTGACAAACTATATAATGAGAGCAGAATATTTTACACAGAATATCCCTTTGTATTCTAAATTATGCTGAAAATGGGATATGGTGGTACATTAAGACACGTCTTCTAGAATTTCACAATTATGACAGCTTTCAAGCACCATAATATAGAATTCTCTTTCCACTTGCCTACATATAACCTCTTGAATTTCTCATTTGTATACTTGAGATAAATGTAAGATTACCTAAGTACAGTTATACCTGACTGTTTTCCACTGTTGTGCTTGAAATTAGCAACCAAAGTGAACAAATACTCATACATGATTTGTATGTGTAAGTTGCTTGTACATTTCTACTAAGAGCTGCTTTAGATTCTGGTGGCCATTAACGATGTTTTTTTAAAATGGAATCAAGATTAAAAGAACAACAAAAGCACGTGTGATAAATTCAGTTACTTACTGCTCAATTCAGAGCATGGATAGTAGATTAGACAGGTTAAATTTGTCTAGGCTTGACAGTGAAAAACAGTATTATATGTCAACATGTGTCCCTAAAAATCCTGTGAGCCTTGTTTGAGAGCAACATGTGAGATCAGATTCTGTCTCTTCCATCATGGGGCCTCTTTGAGCTATGAAGCCGGGGTACTTCAAAGCCAGAAGAATGTCAGGATTTGTCAGAGCTCTCTCGAGCTGAAGCATTGCGTCTGTGGAGGACCTGTTTTTGCCAGTACACAGGGATTGCATTGAAGGGAAGTTAAGGAGCATAGTAAAAGTAAATACATTATCTCATAGGATGGATAAACATTAGCCTAATAAATTTAAAATCTGTCTCAGATTCACACAGATACAGTAATAAAACATTAATTTGCAATCAGCTACTGATCAGGTGGTCACATTCTCTATAGTATATGATGCTTGTCTGAAAAGAAGGCGATCTGTTCCTGTGTAACAGGTATGAGCTGTTATGTGGATACGGGGCTCATGAACAAATCGGAATTTGCAGAACTGTTGTGCTGGGGGTTTTTTATGACTTCCTTGTTCAGAAAGTTATGACTTGGTTGTTGAATACAAGAATCTAGTCCAAAACCTTCAGCCTGTCAGGCCAAGCTCTGTGGTTTCCATTTCACATTCTATAATTACCCACATGCAGTTAATTTTTCAACACTATTAGAATGACTACAAGATTGTGTAGCAATTCTTTACTAGATAGACAAATATGAAAATCCTTGTGGAATTAAATAACTTGAAGACCAAATGTTTCATTTCTCATTCTTGGTAAACGGAATTCAGAATAATGCTAGAAATGACAGCAATCACAAGGTGATGGTCTTTTGTTTGGGTAGAATGGTCCAGAAAAATGAGAATAAGAATAAATCTCTAATTTTCTAATTCAGTTTTTATGTAAGAGATACAATGGTATAACCAACTGCTGTGTTTAGCACATAAAAGCAGATTTTGATTGTAACAGAAATCCAGGTACCATGAAAATAAACTGAAAAAATAAAGTGAAACAAGGGTTTGTATTCAGGCTAGTTATTCAGCAAGTGATTTAAGTTGCATTAATGCTCATTCTGGACATGATAAAAATTCTGGATTGTTCTGAGAGCAATCTCTTTGGACTAAATGTTGTTTTTCTAAATCAGTATGTATTAATAACCACAAAAAAGATAGGAAATGCAGTTATTTATTCTCTCCACACAGCACACGCTTTGGAAGTGTGATATAATCTTAAGCAAACTTTCCAAACAAACTCAAATAATATAAAAGAAAGTCTGCCTTGTGCTCTAGTGCAGTAGTTTCCTGCTGCCTTCTAGGCATGGCCTACGTGTGGAATAACTTGAAATCTTAATTTTCCATTTTCTGGTTAATAGAATAGTTATATAATATGCGTTGTTTAATTGTTTACGTGGCCTACAGTGTCTAGCGGGGCTAGTCATGGAACTTTAGAATCTTATCAGCCATCAGTTGGACTCCTTAACTGGAGATCGAGGAGGTGTAGTGTTTTGTGACTAAGCTTGAATTTTTTTTACACAGTAGGGTAAGATAGCATTAGACTTACTTGAGTGTAGCGCTCTCGTTTCTCTTTAGCACTTCAGGCACTGAACAGAGTTGTACTGAGCTAGGATATGTAAGAATACTTAACTGTCAAATTAATTAACTGTTTGCCTTGACTGTAAAATTGTTTATCACGTATCTGTCCTCATAGTTGTGCTTTGCTCCTCCAATAAATTCACAAATGTAATTGAACTAATTCCTGTCCATGTGATCCATTAGGATGGGATGAAAAACAGTAACAAGACTGGCTTTTCGGTTAGGGATAGTGTTCCTATCTGAAACTCCTGAATTAATGAGTAGGTGGACACCTACAGCTTTGTATAGACTGATTAGTACATTCGTTCACTTAATAACACCTTTATCTGCATGATATCTCACTATAGTCAGTGTAAGTTATGTTGTTGAAATATGGATGAAGGGCAGGGGAGAGAGCTGATTATTTGCAAGGACATATTGCTGTCTCAGATAATGCAGTAAAAAAAATCTTGTAAGTACTTCCAGCAAGGTCAGTTTTCTTGGATTGATTGAAAATGTCATAGATCTCAACAGGTTGGCATAATTACTTGAAAAGAGCGATTTTACGTGGGACACTTAGTTATTTTCATGCGTTGTTAACCATCAACACCTGTAAACATTTGTCTTTGTTTCAGCTGGGATAGAGTTAATTTTCTTCCTAGTAGCTGCTGTGTTTTGGATTTAGTATGAGAATAATGTTTATAACACATTGTTTTAGTTGTTGCTAGGTAACACTTAAATTTGGTCAAGGACTTTTTAAGCTTCCTTTAGAAGCTGAGAGGGAGCATAGACAGGACAAGCTGGCCAAAGGACTATTCCATACCACCCGTGTCATGCTCAGTATATAAATGGGGATTGGCCAGGGGACAGGAGTCCACGATTGCTGCTCAGGATGGGCTGGGCAATCGTTCATCGGGTGGTGAGCAACTGTATCGTGTCTCTCATTTTATATATTCTTTTATCGTTATTATTATCTGCTCCTCCATTACTGTTCTATTAAACTGTCTTTACCTCAACCCATGAGATGTCCTTTTTTTCCCCCCCAAATCTCCGCTTCCCACTGAGGGGGCAGGGAGTGAGTGAACAGCTTTGCTGTCCTAGTTGCTGCTTGGGGTTAAACCATGACAGTGTGCCTGCCAAGAGATCTGATAGGGTATATGTGGGGATTTATGACCCCTAATAGGCCGTGGAATGGAGAAACCCCAAATTTGGTGTCTGTATTCTCTTAAGTAAAGACAGCAGTGAACGCAGGNAGAATAATGTTTATAACACATTGTTTTAGTTGTTGCTAGGTAACACTTAAATTTGGTCAAGGACTTTTTAAGCTTCCTTTAGAAGCTGAGAGGGAGCATAGACAGGACAAGCTGGCCAAAGGACTATTCCATACCACCCGTGTCATGCTCAGTATATAAATGGGGATTGGCCAGGGGACAGGAGTCCACGATTGCTGCTCAGGATGGGCTGGGCAATCGTTCATCGGGTGGTGAGCAACTGTATCGTGTCTCTCATTTTATATATTCTTTTATCGTTATTATTATCTGCTCCTCCATTACTGTTCTATTAAACTGTCTTTACCTCAACCCATGAGATGTCCTTTTTTTCCCCCCCAAATCTCCGCTTCCCACTGAGGGGGCAGGGAGTGAGTGAACAGCTTTGCTGTCCTAGTTGCTGCTTGGGGTTAAACCATGACAGTGTGCCTGCCAAGAGATCTGATAGGGTATATGTGGGGATTTATGACCCCTAATAGGCCGTGGAATGGAGAAACCCCAAATTTGGTGTCTGTATTCTCTTAAGTAAAGACAGCAGTGAACGCAGGTGCTTTACTATGCTGGCCTATCCTTGGAGCTCCTTAAGAGCAAGGTTTCTTTGCAATGCACCTTCTGAAATCTCTTACCTTCTGTTCAGTGAAAACTGGACATGGAATGCTTG
Organism: Chionis minor; assembly: GCA_013398295.1. NCBI lineage: Eukaryota > Metazoa > Chordata > Aves > Charadriiformes > Chionidae > Chionis > Chionis minor. The sequence continues at coordinate 745,983 of VZSF01005147.1, forward strand.
AAGTGTTTTCACTTAATGAATATGTATGAGATAATTTCAAAGGACCAGAAGAATGAGGTGTGTTGTGGAAAAAACCCACTTTAATCCAGCCTTTCCCCATGTCATTATAATACAGTTGTAAGATTAGCCCTGTCTAAAAATGTGCGCAAAACATCACCAACTTAAATCATTTCCAAAGAAGGAAGAGGCTCTATTAATCAATAAGTCATTCCTAATATGAGGAGTAGAAGGGTTAAAATACTGTTTCTGGTATTTAATTAACTGTATGTTTGACTTTTTCTTTAAAATTTGAGCTTCTAATTTAAATTTCTTATGAAGTGCACCACCCCAGTTTTCCTTTAGAATATGTTTGAAATATGATAAATCTTGTGTATATAACGTTATAAAAATTCTGTGCAGGTAAATCAAATCTAAAGTCTGTGTCTGCAAAGAAGAACGTTATTCCATTATGAAATAAATCACACAGTTTATGAGTCTTTTTACTGCACTGCCAGAAGTTATTTACTGAATGATCATGAAATACAGATGGTATTTCACTTGTAGTCATAGCTACCTGAACAGGTCGAATATTTTAGTACATAACTACTGCACAAAAGAAGAAAATTTGAATGCCAGATCTAATGGTTCTTTGGTATTTCAAACACAAATAGAGCTTTATATATTCACTTCCAGATTAATAGTTCTCGGTATCTATATCCTTTATAAATGAGTATGTCATAGCACTTTCATTCAGAAAAATTAAAAATGTTTTTGTAAAGTATGAATCCAGTCAGGGTCGGTGTTGGTGGTGGAGGTTTGGTACTGTCCTGAATAGTTCTGTTTGCTGTAATCGGTTTGTACAAGTAAGCACCGAGGGAGGCACTGAACAGCTGGATAAGGCTCAGCCCCATTCATTAAAACCCCCCCAAAACATGAGGCAACACTGATGTTGCTGAGGTGAAGTTGGATGATTCAGCAAGAACTCCTCAGTGCTCAGTACAAAAAAACCCCCTAACTGAAAAATAAACAGCTTAGGTGACATGCAGTTTTGATATTTCTGTTAAGGTACTGAGGAATTTAGTTCCCATTGGAGTTTCATATTCATGACTTCCGTTACGAAAGCTGGGATGAATTGTAGTAATTTAGTGGCTGTAGCATCCAGGGTTTCATTCCTTGCCATACTGTGCACTCACTTGTCACCCTGCTTGGTTTATTTTCAGTCTAGGAAGGTGATGTAAATTCCTTTCTATATGAGTGTAAGAGAGCTTTCTTTGGAGTTTAGTTCACATTTTTAGGTCATCTAGTACAGTATGATTCTAGATTTTTGGCATCTGAGCTTTAATAACATCTCACAAAGGCCGTGAGCAGGGTAGCCACTCGTGTTTGGGAGTTCTCTGCATAAAGTCTGAAACTTCAAACAGATGCCTTCAGAAAGAGTAGTGTGTTTTCCTTTGGTGACGGAGCAGACAGGCTCCTTGCTGCAGACTGACGAAGGCAGAAGTTGAAAGAGCCTCGTTCAGCGGTAATGGTACTTAAGACACTTGTCACTTACGGCCCGGGAGGTTTTCAGCTGTGTGCTGGATGTTAGATCAAGAAAAGAGTAGTAGGTCCATCATCCCCTCATTCTGGGGAAACGTTGCAAGAGGCCAAACAACCATTTAACATTTGCCACTCTGCTTTGACTTTCTTTGTACTTAATTTTGTTTGAGGACACAACCTAGTGTGTTTTACAAACATTTTATAAACATTTTTTCCATGTGCACTTAAAATAATCTTTTAAAGACTTAACATGGACCTTGCAGAATTATACTATGACTTGCTAGCTGGAATGTATCTTTATGCACATTTATATTAACTATTCCAATTTGTGCTGATTTGCCATAAATAGATGAAACAGAAGGATGATATCTAGTAATAAAACAGGATAAAATGGATTTTTGAATCTTTGCTAGTCCTTTTTAGGATGACCTCCAAGTTTCTCATGAATTGCACTCAGTAAAATACATACTAGTAGGCAAATATTTCTGGTGACTTAGGCAGGTTTACTGATTTAGATCTTCATAGATTTTGACACACTGTCCTTAAAAAAATAAAAATAAAAATTTAAGAAGCTGCCACCAAACTTTTCAAGTTTTTGATTATGAATTGCTTAGCTTTCACATTTCAAAGCAACTCTTCATTTGAAAATGATACTTTATTATGCAGCATATTGAAATACTAAAAATTGGTCACATTCAAAGGGAACATTTGTTTTGATACTGGCAATTTTGAGAACTTTGAAAAACTAATGAACTGGGAAATGATTTTATGTTCAAAACTATTTTTGAGTACCCTGTCATGTAAAAATTACTTTAAGTTTGTATTGCAACCACTATTGCCCACAGAAGCAAAAAAATTCTTATACAGTTGTTGCTCAGGATGTTCAACATACTAAGAAACAGATCATGTAACTACTAGGGGGAAAAAAGGCAGTAGGTTTTCTTCTAGTATTTATAGTCTGTTTAATTCTAATGCAAATAGTGACCACAGCTTTTTTAAAAGAGCCAGCTTACCAGGCTCTGAATATTTAGCATGCTCATGTATGTTAGGAAAATGTGGTTATTTTAACATAAGCATGTTCATAAATATATATGAATATATTTGAAGCTTAACTTTCATTAAATATGCGATAAAAAAGAAAGAAATACTTACAGATGTGACTGTCCATGAGAAAATGCATATGCTGCTATTTTCAGCCTCAAAACTGTGACAGGAGTATTTCCCTAATACTTGGTCCTCTGAATTCCCAGAGGATATGAACGTGGATTTGTAATGGTGAATAACATGACAGTGGAGTATGTCTGAAGGGGTTGCATCACTTTAGCGTTGAATGTATGCTTACAGACTAATGCTATGCCATTTTGTATATTCCTGAGAATACTATTCATGCAATTATAAATGCAGTTTCAAAGAACGATCAAAAGGTTTTATATTTTCAGCTTTTTCAGCGTTTTTCCATCACAGAATGCAGTATAGACTAGACTAGGCACTAACTGTAAGCTCACACTTGGCTTTCCAGAGAGCTCTTTAGCATTTGATCATCAACTAAAACCTTTTCTACCTCAGCATCTGGACCCCAGAGTGGTAAAACCTTTGGGATTTTTTCTGACTCAGAAGGTGGCCGGTGCATTTCTAGGCTGTCTATTCTGTTAATAAACCACCAGGAGAGACTTTATTTCATTCTTCATGGCTGAAGGAGCATATTGTATCTGTGAGGCAAGAGGTGAATGAGGAATGGAGAGCAGAACTAGAACAGACAATTGGGGCAGCATTCAGCACAAAATGGTGATCTGTTGGAAAGGAAGTTACTAGTGTGGAGTCTTAGTGGAAAAGTTCTTTAAAAATGTTCTTTTCAGAGAAATCAAACAACATCCAAAAATGTTGCTTGAATCTATGGCAAGCGGTCTTTGCAAGCCAGTTCTTTCCCTGAGCTGCAGGGGCTGTGAATCAGCAGTACCCCTGGGTAAGGAGCATTCACAGTTTCATTTTCTTGGAGTCCACTGCAATGCCCAGCAGCAATTTTATCTGTCCATTTTGAAGGAAAAATAGTAATTGCAAAGGTGAAAACCAAGCAAGCTATCTATTGCAAGTGATTTCCTATCAAATTTATTGGAATATTTAAACCTAGCATATCAGGATATCATGGCGGCAGCTAACAATATCTTAAAATGAACCACTGGTCCAGCTCCTGAAAGTCATACTGTTGGTGTGCTGCAGAATGTCTAAGACAATCTGGAACTTGTGAATGAATATCTGAAATAACACCGTAAATCTGTTTGCAACTTTGTTGTTGACTGCAGAAGATACTTGATAAGCTGGAGTCCTTGCATAGTCCACATCTTTCTTCCACAGAAACAACAACAGAATTAGTAGTTGAATGGAGAGACTATTAAGCTATTTCTGAATTGGATAGCTGACATTAGTCATTCTGAATAATTATTAGCGTATTGTAAGCATGAGAGGCTGAAATGACAGAGCAGAATTTATATGCCAGAATGTGATCATAGTTACATTTTCCATGTATGCAAAACTGCAAGGATAAATATTGGCTAGGAGCTCTAAAGCTGAGCTAGGAAATTGTAATAATTCCATTATGATCATACTGAGCTTTGAAATGCAATCATACCCACCGTGGCCAGTGTTCACAGAGGCTGAATAACAATGTTGCAAAATCATCAGTAGGAAAAACACGGAAATGAACATCTTTAGCTGATGCAACCAGATGTGACACAACAAATTGGGAAGTAAAAATTACCTATGGGAATGAAAACATTTTGGAATGCGAGAAAGTAGCAGGAGGCGCGGGGGGGGGGNCATTACCAGAAGCATGAAAAACAAAGTAACAAGTTTGTGTCAGAAAAGTGAGGAGGTCACTGTATTCAAACACTGCTACAGCACCTATCAGAACAGTGTCAGAAAAAAACCAGATTGAAATAGATGAACAAGTATATCTCAAGAATATCCAAGCACATTCAGAACATAGTAAAAAATTTAGTGAAATGTTACATATGTTATAGTGTGGTACAAGTCATAATTCTAGTGAATCAGATGCCTGTTGGCACTTGCCTGGAAGTTTTGAAACTGTCTAGAAAGGTATTTCAGTTTAAAGATTATGCAACATTGTTTAAAAAACTCAGAATATAACAGCATAACAGGAAGTATGCACCCCACATGGTTACTAGAAAATTTGGCTTCTGGCTTTTCTAGTGACTAGAGTTGCACCTGCATTGGGATTCTGCCTAGTTCATCTCAAGCCTGCCTGATCACTCGAACCTTGCCATGCTCTGCTCTTCCCTGAAGGAGATGGCTCCAAAGGCGCATGGGTGTGTTCAGAACACCTTGCTATATTCACCCACCTACTCGCCTAATCATCCAGACCATGCTGATACTCCAGTCTTTTACTTCAGTTAAACGAAGCTCCCAAATGGTGCTCTGTTGTTTCAGGGAGGTCTGACTGGGAAACTCAGCCAACACGAAAGCTCAGAAGAGACCATGTTCATTTTCTGTTAATTGAGAATCAGGAAGAAAAGTAATTCAATTTACAGCTACAGAGACATCCACCTTCTGAGTTAAAGTGAGTCTCTAAGCAGAAGGCGTGTTGTCTCTGTTCATCGAGCTGGAAAATATAACAACTAAATAGAAAATTATCAATGCTGACGTGCTTAAAATGGTTCCTATTTGAATCACACTTCTTTGCTGAGTGGCAGCCTGTGATTGCTAACCCCCATCAAGTATGCCTTTAGCAGTTGAGAGCAAATCGTAGGAAGGATTATCTCTGTCACAAAGTTTCTGTAGCCTGTCAGCAAGTACTGTATTCATGCAAGGTTGTAAAAATTCATGGATTTAAATGCTACACAATTTGGAGAATGTACAAAACGGTAGTGTTTGGTGGGGGTTTTTTTTGTTTGTTTGTTCGTTTGTTTTTTAAATTAGGTAAGAATAAAGACAGCATGAAAAGGCACAACTGTGATGAAAGGCTCACTATGGCTCTTGTCACTTTGAAGTACACCTGTCCATGAGAAGGTGTATTTCTGTAAATAGGAATACAATAATGTTATTAACTGGATCTCTAGTGTCAAGTTAGCTGGATGGTTGTAATTGAGTACAGTGAGATGCGTATTCATGTCATCCACATCATCAGCTCTGTGGATAAAGAGCAAAAATTTCAGTCCTTTGAGATTTCCTATAATGCATCTTAATTCCTAGAGTAAACTGCTGAGTGAGGTTTCTAGGGACCTTTGTACGAAGTTGGCTGTGTACATGTCACTGTCCTTAGCCCATAAGGCACCTAGAAAGGGAATATGCAGACTATATATATAAATATTTGACATATACATAAATATCTGACAAGTGTCAATGCGTGTACATGTTCGACAAGTGTTCGAGGAGAATAAGGGGAAAAAACCGACAAGGGCGTACTAAAGAGTTCTACTTGTGTATCATATATTAATGTATAACTGTTACCTAATGGGGAACTTGTCAGTCAAATTCATTTCTCAGAAATTTGGCCAGATATTGGCAATAAGTGTTTGGGCAGCATTAACTGAAATGAGCAAGAACCAAAGAAAAACAGTGGAAATGTTTTGAACTACTCCACAGAAATTGTTAGGCAGTGTCAGAGGTGGTTTATGGCTGAAGCTGATTTACTTGTTTATAATTAGTAAAAGCTGCTTTATAGGAATCAGCTACTAGTACTTACCTAAAACATTCTTTATTTCTTATGTGATGGTTGGGGAAGTTCTCAGGTTTAGTAGTGTCCCGGTGCATAGAATGAAAAGCAAAGTAGCTGCTTTCAAGGTGTAGCCAAAAATCAAATGAGCAGAGTATGAATGAGTAGCTGAATTTTCCACTTGGTACAGAGAGTTAGAGTACTGTAATAGCTAAATCTCTAGTAAACAGTTATGCTTGCTAGTTTTAGCTTGGTGTTTATAAAGCTTTGAGTGTGCAGATGAACACGTGTCAGTCAGAAGAGCACCTGCATTCTTAAGGAACTAGCTAGTATATTCTCAAAAACAAAAGCGTCCAGCCATGAGTTTCTCTTTAATGCAGTTATTTTCCTATGTGGTGTCTTCTCAAGTTTATTGAAGAAATTAACATATCTATATGCTCTGTTTACTTTGTTTAGGTTTCAGTCTCCACAGGGATCTCTGATTGATGTATATTTTCTTGAACAAACATCTTTCACATGCAAAATTTATGTGCAGAACTCTTGTCACTGTGAAAGATATTTTTTCTGCTCTCACAGGCACCCCAAGGCATATAAAAATAGAATCTGGTTATGATAAGGCACAAAATCAGCCACTGAACCAGCATGTGTATATATTGGGGGGGGTGTGTGTGTGTATATATATGTACATAATATATGTTGTGTTTTTCACTTTTTAATGATATAAATAGTGTTCCATTTAATACATATTTTGTTTGTCCTCCTTGCATGCTTACAATAGCTGAAAATAGCATCAGAATATTCCTGCCAGTTCTGCATTCTCAGGTACGTTTGCTAACTTTAACATTCTTCTGACAATAAACAGTAATTTAGACCATTTTGTTAATTTAGACTTTTTTGGATTACATGTTTTTCTGTTGTGAAAGCACAGATTCTCAAAATGGATATGGTCAGTGTAGTGAACATAACAGTTGACAAGGATCCATTACAAATCTCAGGTTCTTCTTCAATAGCTTCAGTGATCAGGCTCATTAACTGCATGGTTCCATAGGTCTGGCTCTGATGTAGTGTGGCATAGAGGGAAGGGAAGGGAAGAGAACATCTTTTTATTTATTTTTTTTTAAAGAAAAATTTATCTTGACTTTATCCATTTTTTCAAACTTTATAGTGTTGGGGGAGTGAAAATATCATGCTTTATTCCATTTTGGAATAAAACTCCTTTGTCAGTGTCTTGAAGAATTGGATTCCAGTTTTTGACTATCTTTTTTGTCAGTGTAGGAGATTATCATTTATTGGTACATGCAGTAATGTAAAAATTGATCCAGTTAGTAGTTATGATAAAACTGCTATAAATTGTTAATATATTTCTGAATTTTGTCTAGAACAAGGGAAATTTGGGTGCTCAGCCGATAATCTTAGTATGCTTTTGTTTTCAAGCTGAAGTTTGACTGTTTGGAAATCTACACTCTTGCTCTGGATTTACAAGTTGCCTGGTTGTTTTGTCTGAAGTGTGTTCAGCTCCAGGATTATTTTCTTCAGCTGTTTCTGTTTTGCAGGTTTGGTAAAGTCATTTATTATTGGATATAATATGTTGCTCAGTTTTTAGCAAAAATTAAACCATCTGCAATCTAACCAGTCAGCAGTTAGTTTCTGCCATCTATATAACAAAACCACAGAGTGAGTGTTTGTGCTTAAAAAATGTTACAGCTTTATAAAATCATAATCCCTGATTGACTCGCTGGACAACCAGTTCAGCATCTGTAATGTACTTCAGACTTCTCAAATTTTAGCACAGATCGTCGTCTTAAAATCTTTCTGTTAAAGAGCTGAAGCCAAGGATGTAGGAATATTAAAGACTAATGTAATTTTCTATCAAACATGAATTTTAATTTGACAGAAGAGTGCTGTTCTTGGGAGGTGGGATCTGAGTTGCATTTCCACATTAGAAAAATGATCCCCTAAGGCTCGGTGCTGAAGCAGCCTCTAAGCACTTAGCAAAGCTTACTTTAATCCATTCACTGTGCCCTTAGAATATTCAGCATAGAAGGGAGCTAACAGCCAGGCATACAGTCTGACTTAGGGTTTGTGGGGATTATCTCACATGATTTTAATACATTAGGAATATTTCTAATGTTCCATCATCTTCTATTAGGGTATCTTTATTTTGATTTTACGGTATAAAAATATTTTTGGGCTGCTTGCTGATTATTTTCAACCTAAAAAACCAGTAACTAGACCTTAAGTTCTTTCTGCTGCATTTCTTGATCTGCAGATTTACCCTACTTAATGTCTTTTTGGCCTCAGCCCTTGCCTAGCAAGGCAGCATTATCATTTTACTATGGTTTTACAGGTCTTGGCAAATACACTACTGCATTACAAGTAGCTGGGGTGACTTTTTTGGTTTCTTCTGCTCTTCACCCACAGTGGGCAGTGCTTATCTTTTAGCTATTTTTGTCGTAGCTGCTATATAAATCTTGATATTGTTCAGTTAAAATTGAAGGTCTGAACAGGAATGAATGACAATATAACAAAAACAGGTTCCTAAACATACTTTTTTAGGCTGAAGAAATAGGCCAAATTCTGTATGAGAAAATGCCCAGCTGTTGAAGTAAGGCTGAGTTAAATAAAAAATTATACAAAAAATAAAACTAATGTTGATTAATACTACTCCCTTATCTTTCCTCATTAAATACAGTTGACTTAGGTAGGATGAATATGAGGTCGGTATGATGTGCCTTTGGCCGTACACTTAATTCTGTCAAACTTAATTAGACTTTCTGCAATAACAGATCCGAGTATTTGGAGTATTGATGTTTATAATATAAAAATATACCTTGCAACCATTTTACAACCAGTAACTTAGAGTAGTAGTGTTTATAGTATGAGATGGACATTACAAGTGTGTAATTATGGAATGTGTATTCCATATATCTCATCTGTTGATGTGTTTCAATGTGATGGAGAAAGATAATAACGAAATTTTAGTTTGTACACCCTTCCTCTTAATAAGAGTAAAGCTTCCTTTTAAGACAGTATATATAATGGAGCAAAATAATCCTCTGCTTTGCAGCTGATTTTAAAGAACAGTAGCTATTATTCATCGTACTGTTAGAAATTCTTGCATGCATATAGATCTAGGGTCTAAGATCCTTGCCGTAGAGCAAAAAGACAAGTTTAGGATAAAGTCTGGCTACTTGCCTAGGTTCCCTGCTCCTCACTGTCTGCTATACTTCAGCTGTTTCCACAAAAATGTAATTGAAAGGAAGGCAGATAATGGGATTTACAGAAGTAGAGCTTTTGAGAATGCTCATTCTACTGGGGAAACTACTAATGTTTTTAAAACACTCTATGAAGTGGAAAGAATTTCTCAGAGGCACTCTCTGCAACTTCAGTTTACTGAACTCCGTGCTAATTCTTCATTTTCCATGTTTAGAACCTAGATTTTTAACAGTATGTTCTGCCACATGCCTTGAATTGTTTAATTGTCCTTTCAACAAGCCTCTGTGTGCAAATGCATAGTTACATGCATGTAAGAATGTGCAAATGTTTTCATTCTGTTAAAAGAAAGTAAAATTTGCAAAGAAGCTCACAAAGAAGGGAAAAATACTCAGAGAATCAAGTTGCCTGATGTTACGATTCCAATACATACATTTAATATTTCCATGTGCAGTTTGCTTTGGAACATATTGTGATAAAAACTTGTACGTTTTTATCATTGGGACCACAAGGAAACATTTTAAATAATGTTTTTCAATAGAATATATAGAAAATAAATGAAATTTCTGACAGTTTGACCTGTGAAAGTCACAAAGATGTGGTCCTGGTATGATGCACTACTGTACTTTTTAATTGCATAACATTTTGTAATAATCGTAATAACTTAAAGGATATGGAAAAAGTACTTTTTTTCAGGCAAGCAGTTTTGTGTTTCTTTTGATTTCTACACATGATTTTTCCAAGGTCAAGGAAGCTCTTGATTTCTAGCAATACATACCAGGGACTGTATTCCAGTCTTAGTAAAACCAGAGTAATTACAGAGTGAAAGGAGTTAAGAATATTTTTTTGCACAAGGATTTGAAATTGCTCGGCAAGTGATCATTGGGAAATATGACAGACTACATAATGAATCCTAAAAAAAATAAAGGTGTTGGATCTTGAGAGGTAATAAATATAGTGATGCTCAAATGTCATGCATGTCATAAAACTTTGCTGAAAAATGAGAAGGTCTTGTGTTTACAATCTTCATTAAAAACTATAATTCTGAGTAGAAGCTCTAGCGAGAAAAATCTATAAGATGATTGGTTAAGTTATTTTTCTGCCTGTTAATTCATTGAAAGAAGAGACTGTTAAATAAGAAATTACATTTATCATAAGAAATGTCAACCTAAGCCTGCAGTTTTCTTGGGGGAGGGGGAGGGACACCCCACAAAAAAAAAAAAAAAANAAAAAAAGGAGGGAGATTGAAAACCTACGTAGGGTTTGCATTTCTTTTATGCGGTAATTACAGTTGACAGGTCCCTTTTCTCATTTACTTCCCAGATGAATCTCCTCTGTGTCTCTCTATTTGCCTCTCTTTTTCCAGTAAGTTTCAAATTTCTAGGTAGATAGAGACAATAAACAAGCGTCCTGTTGCTGAATTAAGTAATGTTAGGCATGATTGTTGTGGCAGCTTCCTGCAGAAGATTCCATTTAGTATTGTATAAATATCAAATGATAATCAAGGTCAGGTATAAACTGTCAGAACTACAGCTGTAATAAATGCAGAGGATCAGAAAATTGCTTCATAAAGAAAAGATATATGGCCTTATTCCAAACCCAAATTCATACCACCAGCAAATTAGAAGAGGATATCTCAAGAACACTTTCAATAGACCACAGTGTATAGAATATAAAGTGACATTTCTGAAATCTTCTCATTATTTTTCTGTTTATTTTAATTTGATATTATACACACTTGTCTGTAAACATCTAGAACTAAAAAAAAAAATCTTCTAGACTTTTCTGGCTTTTTTTCCTAAGTGTTTACAGTTTTCTCTCTCCATGTTGGAGAATTTTTAGTACTTACACAATGAAAAGTTGCGTGTGGAAACTGAGTATGTTGAACCACAGGGGCCACCAAAGGTGGCGCTTCCTTCAAGAAAAGCAAATTCTGACACGGTGGAGATAATTTTTAAGAAGATGTTTGTCTTTCTGAAGCATCGTATGGCTGGTATGAAGATGAACCCTGCCTGCATCTGAAGAAATTAATTTACCAGGCACAGTAAGCTTAGTTGATAGAATTAGTCTGAAGTGAGGGAAAACAAGAAAAAATTGCAAATAATTCTAACAGTCCAGGTATCAGTAATGCAATGACTGGAATATATCTGATCTGGAAATACAGAAATGGCAGTGAAGACAGAAGTTGCTTTTTCAAGTTGATTGAGCACTGCATTTTCAATTTTTTGTGTAAGTGTAATGTTGCAATTTCTGATGGCGTAAGTCTCAAAGACATCAAACCAGTTCCTGCCTCTGGGCTATGTCAGTTACAGAGGAAAATACAGCAGGCAGCAAGATAAATAAATTCCACCTGATGAAAAATTTACTGTGGCAAAAGAGGAAGGTGTACTGCAATAAAGCAAAATGCAACTATTTTTGTAGGTTCTTTGTAAACTTTCCTCTTTATATTCTATACAAAATTCACTTGAATTTGCACGTCTGATGACCATATGTATCTGGAGTAGTCATGCACAGACTACAAATAGAAAATAGAGGCAAGGTAACCTCAGCTTACTGGCAAGAACAGTGCTGTGCAAAAAAGCTTTAACTTCCTCTGCTGACTTGTGCATTAGAAACAAAATGACTGTAAATTTACTCCACTGACGTTGTTGAATGAACTGAGTCTTTGTGTAAAGAATCATGAGCCAGCATTCAAGTTATGCTCAAGGTCAATTCATTTACATTTGGTAATTAAAAAAGGCATATTGAAATATGGTGAATCCCAAGTAGGATGCATGAAAGCTCATTTATCAGGCTATTATGAAGAATATTTTATGCTATTAATGGCTTTCCTTCAGACATGCTTATGCACTTGCCCTTCATGTCCTCTTATATTTCTCTGCCTTGTAAGTTTGACTATCTTATGAAAAACACTGCTTAAAATTCCACTGTCAACAACATGCAGCTATTCGATGCTCTGGCCCTCCCACAGGAAACTTTACATGTAATGTGTCATTATTTAATCTCTTGCATAAGCTTAGGTTAGATGATCCGGGTGTCTACTTTTAGTATTTTGTTCAGTTAATATTATTTAAAGATTTAGCCACAAAAAGAATAATAGCTCTTTTTTTCCTTTTTATGGGCCATCATTTAAGATACAAGCTAGAAAAATTTGTAAGCTCTGGGTTGTCATGTTCCTTATGTAGCAATCAGGCAAGGATACATAACAGGACATGGGTCTAAAATCCTCACAGTCCAAATTTGCTGCAAGATTTTTCTTTTAAAATCTTCTTCCACTACTGAGACATAGGAGCTACATGGGGAGAGGAGTTACACTTCGCACTCAGCAAACTTAACGCCCTCTGACAGTGTGAAAATGGTGCAGTGGATATTATCTCTTCCCCTAAATTTTGAAATCTCAGTGGTTATATTGCTCATCATTACCATGTTCTTTTAAAAGTAGATTATTAGAATGCAGTAGTATTTTGCGAGTTCCCAGACAACAAAGGAATATCTCAGCTGGAGTCCAGAGCATCCATTTTTATTGCAGCAATCTATATGACAGTGCCTTGACTTCAGGGGGACTCTTACCTCACTAGAGGCATCAAACAGTTCCCTGTGCCAAGAAGTCCGCTGCATCACGGTAAGAAAAAATTCATTTTCATCTTCACAAAAATTATTTCTAAAAACCATTTACTGAGATGTTGGGAGGAAACTCTGAGGTTTGAGTTTAGAGCATCGGGGCCCTACTAGGGACAAAGTGATGTTAAAATTTCATGAGGGAATGCCTATTCCTGACGGTAGTTATCTTTTTCACAGGAAATCTGGCTATCAGTGCTGGAATGCCATAGGTCAGCAGCCTCTTTTAGCTGACTCTGGAACCAAGCACTGACTCAATTTACTGGGGAAATGTTTTCTACAGAAGACTGGCTAATTCACTCCACCAGTGCATCCTGCCCTTACTGTTCTCAGACATGTCACAACTGGGAGGAGAGCAATGGTAAGAGATGAGCAGGTCACTGTGCTTCTGTGCCCTTCTCACATTGTATCCCAAATCCAGCTCTGATTTTCACTTTCTTCATATGTGTGAATAAACACAGGGAGAAATGCCCAGGCTGGGAGGGGGTGGCTTTCCCCTTAACTCAGAACTATCTCTGAGTACACTTAGTTTTACTTGTACTGATGATTTTAAAGAGATATTTACAGTTGCCCTTTAAGATGCCTAGTCAAATTACTTGGCTATTCAACTGAAACCCATCCCAGACACAGGTTGCTTTCTTTGCAACAAATTCCACAAACATTAAAATGTTATATTTTTCAGTAAGGAATCAATTTACTGCAGAGCATGCATTATGCAAACACACTGGCAGCCAATACAGCACTGTATGCAGCCAAGGGAAGATCAGAAAGGCTATTTCAGAAAAAGCAATGAATCTCAGGACCTTCCATCTAGCATTTAGATTTGCAATATAAGTTGACTTACCTTGAAGAGACAGGGGTGAACTCCAGGAAAGCTGAAGCAAATTAGCAAAAGGCCAATGTGTCCCTAATCCATTTTTTGATGAGATGGCTTATCAGTGTCTCAACAGCAATAGTAGTGGTATTTAGGTTTTTTCCCCTCTTTAAATCCTGTAGCAGTTATTTGTCTCTCTTAATGATCTAAAAATGGCTTGCCCTTCATGATTACGACTGTTTCCTGTGGTCCAGTTTCAGTCTCCACACAAAGGGAGATGGACTCCAGACTGATTCTGCACCATTTCAGAACTGCTAATGAGATGGTTAATAAAGAGTTCCAGAAAACCTGGAAGTATTTTGAATACCCAGTGAAAGCGTTATTAATGTATGACTTTCAATTAGTTTTAAAAATGTGACCACGATCAGATGACTACATCTTTGTTCACACTGTGCATATATATGCTAAATTGTTTAAAAAAAATAAACTGTGCTGTTCAAGATTTATGTGGAAGTGTAGTCTTTATTATTATAATATTTCTGCCTGAACATAATTAAACAATGCTGTCTGTGTTATTCCCTTTTTTTCCTCCATGGATAGCTCTGCTACCAGACCAGTTTCAGCTGTGTTTGACAAACTATGGAAGTCTCAAAAATACTAAGCATTACGGTTATGTCCCAGCAGCACCGTGGGGTGCTAGAAGGTATTTCCTTGGTATGGCAGCAACCAGAAGACAGCAGGTGATTGATGTGAATTTTAGCTAGCCTGGCAGCTTAGAAGTATTATTAGCGGCAGCTAATCAGCAGCACCTGTATAGACTTCAGAAAATGCACACTGGTAAAAGATAAGTTGCATTTCCCATCCATTGAGATAAGCTTCATCTGGTGTTCATGCATAACTAGAGAAGCTGCACCTCAGTCTAGGTTAGGTTTCTACAGGAACTGAGAAAGTGTGAGTTCAGGATGTGGCTTCACCATAAGCCAGTTAAATACACCATCAGCCCCAGGACACCCCATGTTTTGTTTTGGAAGGGCAGTTTCATTTTATTTTTCTGTATTTCATCTATATTATGTTTCCCTTCATTCCATTTTCTACCTGTGCTCTCATTTGTGGTATCACCTTTTACAGCTTCTCTCATCCTATTTGCTTACCCTATTTGCTGTTTGAAAATACTTTAAGTCCGACAAAAGGAAGAGCAGGAAGTGAAATGGAATAAATATGTCAGGCTTGTTTTCCTCTCAGCCGCCTGTCCTGCATACTGCATTTACATCAGCCTTAGAATCACAGAAAGCAATGCAAGCCCAGAATATGGCAATTTTCATCTTAGCTGTATCTTAGGCGTAGGTGTTGACCGTAACTGATTAATATGTGTACAGCAACACAGACCAGGCATAACCCTCACACATAGAAAATCCCATTCAATCATTATAATGGTGGCTTAATCGTGCCTGACCATTGTTGGTGCTTGAAGCATACTGAAGGAATTGAAGGAGTTCTTGGATTGGTAGGCTTGCCCATTTACTCTAAATCTTTGGCAGGAATGAAACCATATAGGGAATGTTAGTGTAATACAAAATCTATTTTTTTTAGGCAATTTAATTGTTTGTTTAACATAAATCTAAAAGTTTTGTCACTATAGCATGGACAAATAGTTTTGTGCCTGGAAATATAGTTGTATTTTTAAATTTAAGTTACATGGTTACCACAGAGGATCAGGAGGAAAAACATCTGCTCTGGAAAAGGATAGAAATTTGTAGTAAGTTGTGTTTACTTGGAACATGACTCTTCTCTTAGGAGGCTGGCTTTTGATAGTATGTGTACTGACTTTAATTACTCCCGTGATGTTAAAGATCTTCCGAAAATTTTCATTATTGTTACAAGGAATGAATATTTTCCTTCCTCTACACATCATCCAAGAAAAAATTGACAATTTTTATCTTGCAATATAACAGAAGTTCTAAATGTTTCACCTAGTGGCAGGTGTTACAGCATCCTTTAGGACCTTAATTACTTCTGCTGTTCTTCGATGCTACTCCCATAAAATGTGTCCTGTGAAAAAGATAGAAAAAGATAGAAAAATCTTTTCACCCTTTTCTCGAGGGTGATCTTGTTTTGCTAGACCAATACCCAGATGTTGTATCTGAACTCATAGTGTGGACTTGAAATGTCTTGCTTTGTGGTTTCATTTCACAAAACCAAACCCATCTCTGCTTATATTGTAGATATATGCTGAACTAAAAGTAACTTTCGTAGGTATTCTTTACGCTGCTTCATCATTCTTCTTATCTAGTTTCATTGGAGAACATAACAGATGTTCTGGTTTCAGATGACATTGTACCTTTTAAGCCTCCAAAAAATTCACCTGGTGAAAATCTGTAGGTGTCCAGGTTTCACTTTTTCTGTTGCTTACTTGTAATATGATGAAAAAAATTCAGTATCTTACTCCAAAAGTGAAAAGTAACTTTTTGCAATATGCACATTTAGAAACATAATTCAAGTAAGAAAGTTTGGAAGTACAGCAGTTTTTATGAAAGAAAAGAAAGAAGATTGAATCACCAAAAAAAGAAAGACATTTCACAGAACTTGCTGCATCCAAAAAACGTGTTGGTGTTGCCTTTCTTGGGCTTTGTTCCATTTGTTATTGGATAGCTTGAGCAGGCATCAAGGGATGAAATGCCACCAATCTGTAACTCAGTCAAGATTTCAGCAGAGATACATTTTACCTGTGGGGTTTTTTGGGTTTTTTGGTTTGGGTGGGTTTTTTTGGGGTTTTTTTGGGGTTTTTTTTGGCAGTTAGGGGAATAATTTGCATCATTTGGAAAGCTGTATTTAGAAAATGATACACAAATGCTTTCAAAAGCAGTCTGCAGGAACTGAATTTCATACTGTAACATCTTCAGCAATTTCTTGTGTAAATCACAGTTCATACTGATTTTGCAATTTGTGGCTTAATAGGACTTGCAAAATATTTCAGTTCTTAGTCTCGTATATTTTATATTCAAAGGGAATTGTTTTTTTGTTGTTCTGTATTGGCTCAGCATTGTTTTCTAAGTGTACTTTCCAAATACTTCCCTACAGCTGCGTAGCCAATACTAAAAGTTTCCTTACTGCGGTGCTTTCTGGCAAGGCTTTTGAAGTCACAAAGGGGCACACGGTCCCTCAACTCCCATTGACTACATAATGTCATTCATATTTTTGAAATCTTCTTATTAATGTTTTATCTCCATGTCACAGAATCCTTGTTGTAATATGGTATTTCTCTAACTATATGGGTTTTGTGACTCTTGCTGTTAATTTTTCTCTCAGAAGTGTGATTTCTTTTGTTTTGCGTGTGCAAGGAGTATGCATTTGTTTTATCTTCATATTAGTGAAGGACTGGAAGATACTTGTAATTGTTTTCAGTCATTTGAAGTGAAGAAGAGTCTTTTAAATAAATGTGAAATAATACTTTTGGCAGTATTTTAGACTGGTTTATTCAACTCTAGAAAAGTATGTTACCATTTAATAGGATGACTATCAGAGCTTTAGGACTCTACATAGTGTGTGTATTAACAGAATTCCACTGATAACACTGCATTTCCGTCAGAAAATCATCCTTTCTCAATGGCACATACAAAGGGAGATTTCGAAGATGAATGTCTTTTCCATGTTTCTAGCATGCTAACAAACATGCTATGATATTTTATAGTTAACATGCTCAGAATCATTCCAAATATATTACGTTGATATATTCCTATCTTTGGGCTTTTGCCAAACCGCTGATTCGCTGTTCCTCATTAGAGCTTGTAATTGCTGTGTGAATTGGCTGCCTTAGTTTATGATCTTACAGTGCATCATTGCCACACCTGTAAGAGGGAGATAGAAGTAGATATCCAGAGCCATTGTTTTGCCAGATTATCATTGTTCAATGTCCATTTTCTTGACTTTACTATAACATGTTGACTGAAGGGATCTTTTAATGTTGTATAATCATCACTGTAATTGTTACAGAGTTCCATGGCATTCATTTATCCTATTCAATGCACTCGCTGTTTTCCTTAAGAATAAGAAAATGAAAAAAAGTAGAACTATAAAGTGTATGTATGTTTACGTAATGTCATGTTACATGGTATCTTTTTATGTCAGCAGAATATTGGAGTGCATTCTCATTTGGCTACTGGTGTGGGGTGCTTAAGGATACCCAAATGACTGGCTTCAGTTTAAACTCTGTTGGGAGTAGCAGTTGCCGTATAATCTTTTTGACCAGCTTTGATCCTAGAGAGCTGCGATGAAGCTACTAATTAGTTTTTTGATTCATCTGTGTTTAGGAAAGAGAGATTTATTATAGTAGCACCCGCTTGTGCCACTGATAATTAAAAGACTGTCAGCATTTTCATTATATAGCTCTAGTCTTGCAGGAGAGAATCCCTCCCCATCTGACACTTTGGATTATTTGCAAATGACTAAGGCACTCTGAAGAACTTGCCACTTAGGCTAAAATTGACTGGAAGCAGCATTG
Organism: Chionis minor; assembly: GCA_013398295.1. NCBI lineage: Eukaryota > Metazoa > Chordata > Aves > Charadriiformes > Chionidae > Chionis > Chionis minor. Next base: position 764,313 of record VZSF01005147.1, read on the forward strand.
CCATGAACCACTCCAGCCGTCACTGCTGTGAGCTAAGCACAGCCTGTCACTCTTTTCTCTTAGGGAAACACAAGATGTTGAAACTTTGGGACCAGGCCCCCCATGTTTTTTTTGGGGAGCTAAACTGTGCTGCAGATAAATAAATTAAAAAAAAGCACAGCAAAATAAGAAATAGATTCACCGCCTCTAGAAGTTCAGCCTTGTGTCACTTTTTTGTAAACCTATAGAAATAATCTGTTGTTGCCTTGAAAAGAATGTGTTCCTCATTTCTGGCATGTGATCTGTAACAATATGTTATATATCTGCTTTTAAAAAATCTGATTTCCTAAAATACACCTGGGCTCTTTGCTCAGCCTAACATGTAAGCACAGTTAATCTGTATTCAGTTTAGGATTGCAGCTGGCTATTAGCATACATGAAAAAACTCAGTTCCCATAGTGTAGGTGATTCTTCAAATTGTTTAAATCCCATGCGCCTACCTCATCATATTCTAAAGCAAAACATTTACAGGATATCTAACGTTATCAGCAATTCTGATTTTGCAAGAATCTGCAAAATTGAACTGTGGCCCAGCAGAACAAAACTCTTCCTTTCTATTGTGAGACATTTTGGTGGCTTTCTGAGCCTTCCTAAAAGCCGAAGGTGAATCCATGGCTGCTTCTGACTGCTTATGTGACCTGGTCCAGAAACAGCTGTTCACTGTTGCAGGCAGGGTTCTAGTACGCTTCTTTCTTTGAAAATTTATGTATGTTTTATAAAAAGGAGATATAGCACACTGGCAGATGATATAAATATTACTGCATAACAATAATTCAGTTTCTTTTAAAGACTCTTGAAGTAATACATTATTTTTACTTGGCTGTCAGTTCTTTTTACATTTATAAAAGTGAGATGGCAGGGAAGGAAATAGGATTGTATTAGACCTTTACTTGCATTTATGTATTTGTGAAAGACCATATGGACGGTTTATAAATTCTGTTAAATCAAATTCCTACCATTTATCGCAACATAAATTTGGTTTTTTCTATCTAGTCTCTTTGACTTGCTTAAATAGACTTCTTCCCCCTCTTCATTTATTTTATCATTTTCTCTGTTGATAAATCTACTGTCAGAAACAGTAGCTTCTCATCAACTTCATGCAGCCTATAAATTATTATTTTTTTAATAAGAAGCTTGTAATTGCCATCTTTAAGGGAAACCAAATAGCAGTTGTTGTAATTGGAGGCAAAAATGAAGCACTCTGTGTTCTGTCACATTGCTCCAGTTCTGGAGGTGTTGGCCTTTGAAGGGCAAAGGCAGATCTAATGTTGAGAGTTCTAGAAAAACAAGCATAACACACTTTTGTGGCGGTGTTAATCAGAAAGGAGAGAAGGAGAGTCCCTTGCCTTTGGACACGTATACTGAAGTTGTGAATTATGTTATTTTCTTAGTTGTCTTTGATCTGGAAGTTGTGTTTTCTGCTGAACCACATCAGCTCTTTGGTAAACCTCTGGATTTTCAGCATAAGACCAAAAATTTTTTTGTAAAAATCTTCCCCATCCAAGCATGCAGTTGTAGCATATTATTAAGGGCATCTTTAGCCATACAGAGTTTTAAACCAAAGTATGATATTACACATGTGCAGAAATACTTGTTTTCTTGCATTGTAATACAATGTACTAACAGAAGACAATGCCTATTTAAACTTTTTTTTTTTAAATTAAAATGCAGTTAAAACCACATGCACATTTAGAGTGTCCCATTACAAAGAAAAACTACCATTTTAATGCAATCTGGTACTCTTGACCATTAAATTCAGAGGAGTCAGGAGATGACGTACACAAGTCAGTTGAGGGAAGTAACATATTACAGACTTGGTGGAATTTAATGTTGATACTTCTCTTGTTAAAATCCCTTGCTACCAGTTGGCTGGGCTTAATTACAGTTTTTGAATTTTGCTGAACTTCAAAGACTGGGAGGTGCTTTCAGATCTGATATGTAAAAATGAGAAATGATGTTGGAAGTTATTCTCAGCCAGACAGAACACACAGTTACTGTCTTATTATTGCAGTGTAATATATCATCAAAGAACAGATAAACAAACCTCTTCTGATTAGTTTCCACCTCATTTATCTACTTTGTACAAATTAACTATTGCCCTTGACATCTAGAGGTGAAACAGTCAAATTCTAGTACTTAGAGGCAATAGTAATGATATTCTATGTATATAAAACCTTTCCTGCGTTTGCACATCACAAATACTTTTTCACATACGTGGTTTTGTTATGTGTGAATTATTTCATGATCACACTCTCCTTTCTCCTCATCTCTTGTAGTTTATTGTTTTAGGGTAGAAATATACACATGACAAGTTACAAAATCGCTTTTATACAGTAATAAGCTAGCTCTGGCCAGAATAAAGCATCTGCTAATCAGGCAAGGCCAAATTACATACCAATGGGGTGCAATAAGGGGCATATTCCATCAAATTTAAACTACTAGTAGGTATTCTCAGTGGGTAAAATGTAGTTAATCCGAAAGGTACAGTGACTGTGGGATATATAATAATTACGCATTGGTGGCTCTGACGGGATGTTTACACTTTGTCCACCATGGTGGTGCCACTGGTGGCATCTGTGCTGGTATTGATGCTGACTTGAGGGCAGAGTGCCCAGCACTGAACCACCTCATACATGCCACTGCCTCGCTTTCCTCCTCCCAACAGCGCTCTTTCTCTAGTGCCTTTCGAAGGGGCTTTAATTTGTGGAGAAAGTTTTTTGGGGTGCCTGTCTTATGGCCATTGAAGATAGAATTTCTAGCAGGTGTTAAGAATTATTTGGATAAATGCTTATATTGAAATTTAGTAAATTTATCAACCCTTCTGCTTAATGAATTTAAATGTGTATTTCTATGCCAGACTAGTTTAGAATGCACATAATTTCATAACTTACACTGTTGTCCCAAATCTGGGTTCTTCACCTGATGTGCAAGCCAGTAACACACAGAGCACTGGTATTTCCAAGTTTATTCCATTAATACACAGAAATGGGGTGCTCGTCCCAAAATGGCAGCACACCTTAGTTTCAAAAATTTCCATGTTTATACACTGATTATTAGATATTCAAACAATTAATAGATGTTCATTGTTATTCACTTTAATGATTGGTCAAGATTTCTTCGCTTCTTATGTAAATTAGTGTGCAGACTCTGTTTTCGTCTTCCATTGTTCTCTTTTGAGTAGGTGGTATCATTTGGGCAGGGGGTCAGTGATTTGATGGTCATGATCTCTCGCTGTCGGAATTACCTTTTACCTACTTCTCCTCTAACCTTGGCAGTTCCAGGTGGTTTTCTTGGTTTGCTGACCAGGTCCACAGTTCCCCACTCTTTTCACAGGAATATCCTACTTATCAACAAAGCTACATTGTCTAGTAGTGAGTTCCTTAATCTAACTTAGATAAATCATGTCTAGTTGCTATCTCAATATTAGGTAAATAATTAAATAGGGTTAGGGATGTATAGAGGACTTCTGGCAAAAGCAGGTTTCCTTGGTTGCTTCAGTTACATTTCACTTTTTTAAAAAAAAATTAATTAATATCAATTTTACTACAACAATACAATGCATTAGGAAGTTTTTGGAAATACGGCCATAGCATCTCTGACTCATAAGACAGTATTGTGAAAACAGAGCAGTCACTGCTTTGTGTTACCCAGCAATTCCAAGCAAAATATCATGTACTGGAATGCAGTCCAGAAGAATAAAGCTGTTGTTTTTGCCCTGAGTGGGAAGTGGCAAATGTGGATTTCAAAGAAATGCTGCCAGTGCTGATCCAGGATAGCCAAAGCTGATCCTCAAAATACGGTGGCCTGAAGGGGCTGCGCTATGAGTGGCAGATTTCAGCCTGATCAGACATATTTGGGCTAGTACATGTTTAGCAAGGGCAGTCACTTTAACTAGCACATGAATTGGAAGATTTAGAAAAATGCAAGATTAGTTTCTTGTGTTAAAACTTGAAGTCTATTGCAGAAATCATTTTGGCAATAAAATTTAATGAACAGCTAGAGATAGAATGTATATTTTGCATATTCTGTACAACTTTAGAGTATAATTTATGTTTTGTTTTATTGTAACCTGGAGTATGTGTATATGTGCATGCCTATATTGCACAGGAAAACTAATAAATTCTTTTAGTGGTGAAGATACTGCTATAAAAGAAGTGTATTTTAGAGATCTAATCCTCCTTCAAATTTATTCAGCCTTTTTGAAGTAATTAAATGTAACTTGCATAGAAGATGATACTTATCATAATTTCATTGACTATATTTGGCTGTAAAGGGAGATTTGGTTTTACAAGAACTGATGATTTGTATTACCTGTTATCTAGACTTTGTCTGCAGGCTCAGTTTTTTTATTGTGAGAATTGTCTACTGCTTTCTCTGAAAGCAATGGATACGGGAAATGACGACCGAACATACAGACGGTACCTGAGGTGACTCTCTACCTCCCAGGGCCAGCCGGGGACGGGGAATGGCGGGTTGTGGTCAGTCATTAACATCTCCCCTCTGCTGCTGCTCCCCCTTCCTCACGCTTCTTCACCACTTCAGTGCAGATACTCTCCACCAGCCACAGTTCCTTCAGGAAGGAGGAACTTCTTTTGAGGAGGAAATTCTTTACTTTGAGGGTTGGCAGAGCACTGGAACAGGCTGCCCAGAGAGGTGGTGGAGTCTCTGACTCTGGAGACGTTCTAAACCCGCCTGGACGCCATCCTGTGCCACCTGCTGTAGGTGGACCTGCTCTGGCAGGGGGGGTTGGACCAGATGATCTCTAGAGATCCTTTCCAACCCCTGACACTCTATGACTCTAAATGTCTGTCTCCTCCAGCGTGGGGCCCTCCGCGGGCTGCACCTCCTGTGATGTCTCCACAGGCTGCAGGCTCTGGCCCCTGGAGCACCTGCTTCACCTTCTCCTCTGACCTTGGTACTCCCAGGGCTGTTCCTCAGTCTTTTCCTCATGCTTTTCCTCACACTTTTCCTCAGACTTTGCCCTCACTGCAGCCATTTTGCCCTTTCCCAGGCAGGTTTCGGCAGAGGCGCCCCCGGCCTCGCTGCGGGGCTCGGCTGTGCCCTGCGCTGAGGCGGCTGCAGAACCGGTGGGAACCGGCCCTGGGCAGCCCCACCCGCGCCTCACAGAGCCCCCGCAGCCTCCCGGGCACCGGCGCCCAGAGCAAGTTGCCTCAGGATGGGTGGGCACGTACGTCACACACGTCTGTACGCGTTCGCCCATCTGCACGTGCACCTTAAGCTTGCTGCAGAAAAACAACACAGGGCACGGGATGGGCTGCGAAATTCAACCAAGAAACAAGTGTTCAGATGGCTGGTTGCTGCTGAGGGCTTGGCTGCCGTGGCTCATTTAAAGATCACTCAGGTATGTGCACAATTAAATGACTCAGTATAGATGGGCCATCAGAGCTCTGCTGTCCCTCTTAGTTAGCTTATGGTATTTAAGCGTACATTAGGGAAGATTGAGCACAGACTGACTTCCTGGACATTCAACCAAGCGATTGATACTCGCCATAAATTGCTTTGTAGTTTCCTCTCACAGATTCTTGTGTAGTTTAGGACTCACTTGCCTTTCTCTAGAGTGGGAAAAACAAATTAAAAAAAAGACAAAGGAAAAAGAAAAGATTTATATGGGAAGTCCATCTCCAGTCACATTTCTTATCTGTACCATGGAGTTCCAGAGAACAGGACTTAGAGGGCTCGGCCAGCGCAGATAACTCTTTGGGAGTCATTCTGGTATAAGCCTCTCGAATTCCACAATGCCCTGTACGTGACTGGCTTTCCCAAATGTTAGACCTTTCCTCTCTGCTGTGGCGTGGAAAGATTGTCACTTGAAGGGGGCAGTGCTGGTGATTTGCTAACAAAACCAGCGTTCTGCACGACTGAAGGCATCTGTTCCTGGGGGCTTACTTCCTACTGCAGCCTTCCAGGGCTGCACAGAAGAGGAGAGTGCTAGATGGCATTTCTTATTATCATATTTTTCCTCTGCTGTTAAACTAGGTTTTGTTTGTATTGATGTTTATTCTGTTCTCAAGTTGCTCTCAGAAAGAGGAGGTAAAAATATGGCCAGACGTTGACTGTAGTGAGCATCTGAAAAAACAGCAGTGAATGTCAGAGGTGAAAGCTGGTACGAACTCATAGCAGCTTTTTCTAGTCCATTTTTTTATGTTGAATTACTGATTGTTCACCTATAAAACAGTTTATGTATTAATAAACATTTTTTCATAACAATCTGATCTCAGAAAACTCTTGTAATTGCAACAGATGATAAAGGATCTAGAGCTTGTTTAATTGTTTTTTAGTGAGCACGTTTCTGGTGGGCATTACTAGGAAAAGCCTGGTTAGTAAAGTCAAATGAGCACTGACATACCTGACACAGCAAATTGGCAAAATTCCTATGGCTATTAGCTGAAACAGTAAATGGAAACAGAACAGCTCCTACATATTTATAAGGAAAAACAAATGCCTGTTTGGCTGGCTATAATCTTTCACAGCCAGTTGCTTTATTTTGTAATTGCAGTATGTCCTTATCTTACAGTAACCTATAGGACAGCCAGCCCTTGACAGCCCCCTAGTCCAGCCCTTCTGACTATCCTAGGAATGGACTCCTAGAACAAGGGGTACTTTGTGTCGCTTTGGCAAAGAAAGTTACCAGCAAATGCCAGGAGCTGGGACAATGTGTTCTGCAACAAACTTTGTTCAACCCCACCAGGTAGAACAATTCTGATCCTAATACTCAGTAACTTAACAGGATGAGGCTTTGAATGAAGGAAACAGATCATTAACACAATTTTCAAAAAGCTAGGTATACCTTTATTTCTGTTTCTTTTGAAGTAGCTACCATCTCTGATAAAAGGTACAGAATCCCAGTCATGGTGTGATGGTATCTCAAGAAATGTTTTTACAGCCTGTCAGAGATTATCAAATAAACACATGACCTTTACATTGTTTCAGTGATTTAGCAATGCAGTAGATCTGTTCTTCCACTACATGGAAGGCTCTCAAGAGAAATGAAAATTGAACTGTATTTTCAGACCACTTGGGTTCAGGTGCAGGAAATAGTAAACCCTATAGGAGAGGCTTTTGAACCCAGGGGTTTTATGCTTCAGCATCTGTTGGTGTCAAGGTCGAGTTTAAACTTTTAACTTTGCTCTGAGGCCGGACTTGTCATCCTGATACATTTTTTATAAGTAAAAGCAGTGGTTCTGCAGCATTCTGAAGAAGGAGGACCATGTTGGGATGCTGTGAGCCATGATGATCCCTTCCCTTACCATTTCTAAAGAGTTTAAAATATGTTGACCTTCACAACTGAAGTATTGGAGACTGAGGTCTGACGTGGTAACAGGTACTCCGATAGGCTTTTGGGCAGAAGCTGTGCACAGGTTTCTCTCACTACCGTACTGGACTTAGCTGATTCTACCTTAGCTGCAGGCAAGAACTTACACTGATCATGTGCTCCTTGAAATTATTATGGGTGGATAAAAGGTATATTTTATGATCTTAGATTGCAGATTAGGTAAAATAATTTACTTTGTTGGATCTGAGTTTTGTGCTTCTGAATGCTCAAATGTCTGTGAATGCACTTTTAATTTATCAGGCTATGAAAAATACTATTGGCTTCCATTCATTTGTGTCTAAATCTAAACAAATAACGTGAAATAGAGAAAGTGATTAACTATAGTCACTCAGCTTTTCGGTGGAAAGTATGTTTGTACTGTCACTAATTGGATAGAACTGTGGCATCACCTGTGGTAAATATATAGATTGTGGTAAGCAGGATACAATTTTCAGTTGCTCTCATCACTTCAGATAAGAGCTGTGGGACTTAGCAAAGTCACTTTGCTAAGGATGACTCAGAATGAAGGACTGTGATGCCTAGTGCAAATGATTCTATAGAACGTGAGTAAACTGGCTTGGTGGCAACGGCTTGGTTTCTAGCTGTCACTTGAGCAGCAGATGTAGTTGCTGAAGACTGCAACAGAAGTTACAATTACTACCAGAGTATACGAACTTGAAACACACAGATGATTTCCATCTTAAGCTTCTTATTTTTGTTTGCCCATATGCTGACTTCATCATTTTAATATAGTTCGTGGCACAAACTGGAACGTTAGTGTGATCTGTGTCATATATACAGCAGAGGTGCTCTGGTGGGCAGCTAAACTGCGTTCCACAGGTGTCACTAATGTGTCTCTAGTCTCTTCTCTGGGCAGCTCTTTGAATCGCAAATAGTTTAGAGCACAGAATCAATAATGTGACACTAAGGTAACTCATAAACTGCATTAAACAATGAGTTTAAACAATCAGATTTAAAAGTCTTGGGCAACAACAGTCCCTTTGGTGAGTTGTTCTGTCCTAGGCTTTGTCTGAACTCTGTCCTGGCTTCAGTTCTGTATCAACGTAGACATGGTAGACGTCAGTAGCTGTCTGAGCAGTCTCCTAAGAAAACCTTCTGACTGCTGGAAATAGTTTTCTTCTGTGCATCTGTGCTTTTTTATCTCTTTCACTTTTTTTTTGGGGGGGTGGGGGGGTGGGGTGTGCGTGTCATTCACAGATAAATACGTGCAGTTTTTCTACTATAGTGGAGAATTTTTCTGAGCACTAGCAAGGTAAGTTGACACCTAATTCATAGCCCATGAGCTACAGTAGAATTCCTGAAGAGGTCTGATTGCCTGAAAACCTTATTAGGCATGGAGAGCCTTGGTCTTATGAACAGCTTTTACAGAAATAGAGATAGAAACAAATAAGTAAGGGTAATTTGGGTCTCTTTGCCGACCCCACCATGCCATTCTAATAGCCTGGTAATTTTGCTAGCTATTTCTATGCTTGCATTCCCCCCTCTCTCTTCCCTTTATCTGTAATAGTAAAAATGGAACATTGCTACTGTTTAAGCAACCTAATTGTTTGGCATTTTGTTTTGTTTTGTTTTTTAATTTTGAAGATCATATCAAGTTTTGTGAAAATGTAAGGGGGTTATATCCACCATTGTTTTTCTTTCTGAAAAGCTGTTCTAAATTCAACCAACAATGTTCTTTTTGTCATATCGATTCCTATTTGGCTGCATAATGGGAAGGAGGGACAAAATACATGCTTTTGATTTATGTGGCAATGTAAAGAACAGCTACAAATGCCGTGAGGCAGACAGTTTGAGTCTGTCCAATTGCTAAGTGTTTCACTGTGAAAAATGACTCCTTGTTCTTTGGATCACAGAGATTGTACAATTACAATTTTAATCAATCCAACGCAAGATTCATTGGTTCTTACTGTGCAAAGCACATAGTCACAGTCCAATAAATCTGCTTCTGATGTGCAGATCCAGACTCCTGGAGCCTCTAGAGACTGTATACAAATGATGGGCATGTCTGCATTGCCTATGTATTTGCGTGGTGTCAGGCATACGGGGAGGGGGGGTGTGTGCTGATAGTGTTCTGACTTCTGATGCAGTATTTTATGGCTTGCATTTAAATGATTAGAAATGATGTGACTAAACTGGTGGATGCAGGAGACAATACTCCTTGTTCCAGTTTTTGTCTTTCTCAAAGTGAGATTTTGGTGCTCTTGGATTCTTTTGTTGATGTTTAGCTCTAAGTGAATAAGATCTTCATATTCCCGGGGTCAATAAGGCATTTCAACATCAATAAGAGCTTGTCTGCCCTGATCCATTTTGAAAAGCACAGAACTGTCAAGTCATGGAAAGTGAAGGATGTGGTGGATGGGCAAAGATATGTCCATTTGAAAGCAAGGTGAGAGTGAAGCTTACCCAACGGTCTCCATGATACCTAGAAATGTTTCTAAGTTTACCAAAATTGTAAGTATTGGTCTGAAATAGAACTGACTTTTATCTGTACATCCCAAAAAAAGAATTCCTGAAGACAGCAAACCATTTTTCCTGAAAAGCAGTTTTGGATTTGAGGAAAGTGAAATCTGCAAGGAGGGATATGTCCTTTGAAATCTCTCTGAAGAATTTAAACAAGCTGTAAGCTTCTGACATATTCCGTACGTGATCCATGCAAGTTTGTTAACAACTGTTAGCTACATTCTCTCAAGATTTTGTCTTAACTGAACATGCTTAGCACCAGTCCTGCTGATGGGTTTGCGCCTACACCATCCCAGGAATGAGAAACAATAAACATGCTCCAATATGCAGAAGAAAGTTGGCAGAAAGGCAGCTCTTTGTTCATGTACCCAAATTTATTGCCTGGCATAACACTTGAGAGCAGACAGAGTGTCTGTCCTGTGCTGAGAGTCTGGAGGAAACAGGACAGAAGTGTCTGAGCTCAATGTGAAGGAATGGCAAGAGAAGATGTATGGACAGTAACCTGCTGGTGAAGGAAAGGGCAGATAAGAACAGAAACCTGAAGAATTTGATGGGCAACAAGACAGATAACAGTGCTGAAGGGGGAAACCCAAGTATCTGGTGGAAGGAAATATCATCAGGACTTGAAGGAAGCAAGAACAGAAGTAGTGCTGACAGGAAGGAGGGCATGGACTGGATTGCAGGGCTCATAGAAGCAGTGGAGGGTATGGAGAAGAGGCAGGCCATAGGAAAAAGAAGAAGAACGAGACACAAAGAAGTAGGTTACGCAATTCCTGGTATTTCCTTAGGTGCAGCTGTAGGGTTTTAAACCACAGTATTCTTCTGATGCAGTGTGGATCCTTTTGGATTCGCTGTCCAATTCTCATCTGGCTTTCCTTTTAATATTTAACTTGTTATTAACTGAGGAAGTAAGAAATAACTTCAGAAAAGTTAGTGCAAAAAATACGGACTGAAAAAGTAATCTAGAAAATGCATAAAGAATCAGACATTTCATTTAATTATATTTGTCTGTCTTTTAAAACGCTTGTTCAGTTAAAACAAGCAAGCAAGCCAGAAGCCATAATTTATGATGGACAATATGTGAAGTTTTTTTAATATCTTTTTAGATAGCCTTAGAGAAGTTACAGCAAAACTGACTGAAAAAGAAGTAATTTTGAAGGTATTTTTCAGTAGTTATTTTCTGTTAATTTGTAGATCTTTCTAAACATACTACTATACAATGTTATAAAATGAAGGCTTTGCTATAACAATAGATGACATGATAATGATAAGGAGCAAAAAAAATGGATTTTGGTTTTAGTAAATGACTTCTTATGGGTAAATACTGTTCATTTAAAGGGATTGCGTACACAGCATTTCAGATGAAGAACCTCTGTCTCACCTATATGGAAATGTACAGAACTTCTTTCTGGGAAACAGTATTGCACTTACATCCAAACATTTCCTTTCACAGTTTGTGCAGAGATTTCTGCACTCTGCTTAGGAGCAGCTGCTTTCTTGGTTCTGGTCTATGTTTCCAAAATATTTTTGGTCATTCAGAATGAATGCAAGATATTTTCATAACTCTGCTCTTGTCATGCTCAAAGCCATGTTTACATTAATGAATTTATTTTCTTCAAATCTGGGAGGTGGTGGGTGCTACGTATATATGTTGTCAGTGGTGTTCAAGAAAACAAAGAACTATTTAGGCCCTAATGGAACAGATCCAGTATTAATATGACCTCACATTTCACTTTGCAGTTTGCTTTCCAGGCTGTACTCACTGATGGTCCTGTGCAGTACTAGTATTCTGCCTGCTGGCTTGTTCTTCTGAAGTAGTCCAGGGAAACAAAGCCTTCAAACAAGAAAGCAAGGTTTTAGCATCAGAATTATTTTGGGGAACCTTTCAGCCACTCTGTCAAAAAGGAGGTAGGATTAGTTTCTAAATAAATTATTTATGGTTCTGCTGCATAGTAAATTTCTTTATCCTCTTACTCTTAGTTACTCTTCAAAGTAACCTGTTCATGTCATCACCGAGCAATACTTTCCAAAGATCTAAGTCTTGTTTAACAGCCAAGTTCAACCAGGAGGGAAGCATGTTCTTGCCAGTGGGAAGGAGGCACTGAGAACCAGGGATTGCAGTCTCATAACTGACTCTTGAGTCAGACCTCTGAGTAAGGCAACTCAGTTGCATCGGGACATGGAGATAATGGTACTTCACTATGATGCTGGAAGGATTAGATAGTTCTTATAAATTGTTTTGAAGATGGAAGGTATCACAAGAGCTGAGAAGTCAGGCTTTTGATTATCCACCAAGAGCTCAGTGCAGGAGAGTTTCCAATGTGCTTAAGGGTTTCTAGAATGCATTTCTTCCCTGAAACCTAGTACCTGTCCATTTGCTTTTTCCCGGACAAATGTTACCATTAACAGACTCTGCCTATCCTTTTAGAAGCTTTAGAACACAAATAGCTTTTTCAGGCCTGAAAAACCATTCCATGATTTATTTCATATCCAAATGCAAAATGGCATGGGAGACTAGCGCTGTTTTCTGACAGATTGTCAAGCCTGAGGCTAGTGTGCATGTCTGGCCTCACTGAATTCAACAATGGTAATTTTTAGAGGAGGATGGCTGACTGAATTCCTGCTACACTGGTTCCTTTTTAGAGTTTTTCTGTTCTGTGTTGTGATTCAGTTTGTCTTTTTCTTCATAAAACAGGCAATGACAAGTCCTTGGGGTAGTCTTAGCTTAGAATTCCAGGAAAATCATGTAGGTAACATGGCACATAAAAATTCACTGAAGCATGTTCAGCTTTTTTCTACTGTTCATGTTTCCACATATGCTATCCTTAAATTTCAGATACCCCTTTCTCCTTGTAAACCTTCAAGACAGACAAGAGAAAATAGAGTAACCTGTTCTGAGTAAATTCAGTGCACAAGCTTCATACTTGGGAAGTCTGAGATCATGTACATTATTTGTAGCATGGAATGTTTTAGGATTTTGAAGCTTCTGAAAAAAGGGGCCCTTGTACCTCTATGCAGATAAATCATGTATTGTCGGAGTATTGTCAGTATGGAGCTGACGGCACAAACAATACAGAACTGGGCATTGCAGAACAAGAAGATACACATTTTAACTGCACTTGTGGAGCAGTTTTTTTACCAGATGTAAGGTAACATGCTATGTTCAGCACCTGGAAAGGAAAAAGCTGTGTCCACATGCATGTAATTTAAGGCATGGAATTGCGTTTTTATATAAAAACTGCTTCTTTATGTAGTATGTCTCTTAAGACCAGCACTGGGTGATGATTCTCTGAGTCCTTCACAAATTGTGTTCATTGTCTAGCCCCTGGGCCCCGAACCTTCAACTGGTGTTTCTCTGCAATCTTCTGCAAATACCTGCCCAAGTTAGAGGAAGACTGGAAAAAGGAAATTACTGTTGCAGCCAGGCTTCATATGGCATTGTCAAAGCCATATTTTGCCAGATGAAACTCCCCTAATGAATCCTTTTAATAGAGATGCATCTGTTAAATGAACCAGCTTCTCCAAATGGTGGCAGGTTTTAGTGCAAGGACATTGTAGCTGTCAAAGAGAATTCCATTATGCTGAAGTGGGTGCAGATTCCTGATAATGACAGACCAGAGTTTTCTCCCAAACAATATTTGTGCTTGTTATACCATGTTTTGTCATCTTCATTAAACTATGCATTATGCGACTGAAGTAACTTGTTTTCTCTCATCAATACGATGGCATAGTTTTTTGTTTTTTCAGCTCTTTATTAGAGCAGTAGGGATACCATTCATGACTTTTCTTTCACTTTACCTTTTCTCTTTTCCTTTTCTCTTAATGCAGTTGATAATACTCCAGATGGTGTACTGGGCTGTGGCTCAGTAGGCACTGAGCAGGGACATTGCTAAAAATGAGAGAGACATTAGTTTATGTGGGTTGTTGTACTACTTCTAGCATAAGGACGCAGATGCTACCAGCAAACAGAACAAGAATTTCCTCTGCAGACTTCAGCATCTACAGGCACACAGCTGTATCTTGGAAACTGGTCCATTAGTCTTTAGCTAATTTGGTCATGCCTGATTTACAGTGCCAGTCCAGCAGATAACAGTCGAGAGGAACTGAAGCAGTATGGGTGATTTTGCTATATTGAACACAATCATCTGTGATGACTTCTGCTATTTGAAAAGGCTTTAAGAGGCTGATCAGGCTAAAACACAGCTTCAGGAGCTAAAATACTATGATGTGAAGCATTTGGGGCATGAATCCATGCTGTCTGGATTTCAGTTATTAACTGAATCAATCATTTTACTTTCCCTTACTTTTTTTTCATCTTCTTTTATATAACTGTCCCTAGCTACTCAGTACATGACATATTACCTTATTTTTCTCTTATTTAGTTTGCATGTAAAAATGTAGTACATAGGACATGACAGCACATGCTTTTGACATTGCAGTGCTGACCTTATAACTGGTATGTTTCGTAACACCTCCCATTGAAGAAGATAAGGTTGACTAAACTAGACCTGTTTCGAGCCATTGGGCATTTATCCACAATGCTAAAGCCAATTTCAGTGAGGTCACTTTTTCACACAGCGACTCTATAATAGTTTTTGTCTTCTACTGTCCGATTTATTCTTCTGGCAAGGGCTGCTGGTTTCTCTGAAACTGAAGAGGCAGTTCATTCAGGTTTTTTTTGTTTTGGTTTGGTTTTTTTTAGGCAGGAAAGTGATATTTATTTTTAAGTGCACAAGATTTTATATATAACACTTTACCACATCTCAGTTGTATTACTTCATAGGTTTCTTTTTGATCTGTCTGTATTTTAGGGTCCTGCAGAATTTGCATTGTGAACCATACCCTGCTGCTATACATAGAAGGCAAAGTATTTAAATACTTTCCTGCTTTATGGAGATAACTATAAGCTCTATTTCCTGAACAATGAAAGCAAGACCATTGCTTAAGTCTTCATATTTCATTTGTAATAAAGCAGATGTAAAATGAATTCCAAGGGATTAAATACCCTGGATGTACTTTGAATTGTCCCATTAAGCACCTTGTCCCAGAGAGCATTGTAATTACCACATTTGATAGTTTCTCATTAATTACACCACCACTAATCCTTAGTATCCTATGCATTTTCTTATTGCCTTGCAGTTCTCTGAATGAACTGAAACGTAAAGAATATAAATATGTAAATAAGATGTACACTAGGAAGTTATTGGGGTCAAATACATGCTAAGGTCAAAGTGGAAGTGTAGCTCCATACTGACCTGGGTGGGTTTGCCGCATGAGGATGGTCTAAGGTAATTGTATGTCTGAGAAGTGTTTCTGCTGTCTCAAACAATAAATGACTTTTAGCTAATTTATGCAGCATGGACATAGTGCCATGGATATTCAGCAATGAACTGGAGTTCATTGCTCCAGTGTGATTAGTAATATAGTTACACATTCCATAAATATACAGACTTTCTAATTTTTGTGAGATCATGTGGATGCAGTTCAAGTAACTGCATACAAACTGATGAAGATTTAGACACCTAGGGGTGCAATTATTGCACTTGAAAGTACAATTGCAAATACATAACTGAGCAAGAATGATCCATTATTGCATGTAAGATAAAAAAAAAATAGTTTTTCCTTATCAGATGGTAACTATATTTCTTAAAATGTGGATATCTACCTAGACTTGGGACAGTCTGTTGGATTGAAAACTGATTGAATTGCCTTTTCAATCTCAACTGTTACGTGACTCTGTGGATGTCTGCTGTTTGAAACACACACTGGAAAGATGAAAAATACATTACAATTAAGCTTTTGAGCGAAACACTGGAAAGGAATGCTGAGAATATCTGGAACACTGAGTTGTTTCCTTATTGATCAGCAGCAACCACATCATAATTACCTGATATGAAGGAACCTACATAAAGTACTTTATGCTAATTAACTTAAAACATGCTAAACACTAAATCAATAAATCTTAAGGTGGAGTAAAATAAACCCACAGAAACAAAACCAAAAGAGAAACAGGAGAGTTCGTTAGCACTGTCAGTGGCCTGTGTCTCTACAGTGGACACATCAGTCAGGTCTCTGTATTGTAACACCCCAGAGAGCACCAGTGCACCCATCCTACCTTCCAGTCTTTTGTCTCTACTATACTTCTGTCATTCATCGCTCAGCATTGACTCTAGGAGATCATCACAGTGCTCAAGTCCACCTCTGAGCTTCTGTTTGGGTAGCTTAAACAAAGCCAAGCTCTTCCAGTCTCTCTTCAGAAGGCAAATACTTAAAACAGTAACCCATCTTCATATTTTTGTTTCACTTCTATTCATGGATAAGGATCAAGAATACTCAGAACTGTATCAGATAGCAATACGCTAAATTAGATATTTCCTGTGTTCTTATTTTCTAGCATTAATATTCCCTTATGCCTAATAAAAATGCTTCATTTAATCTAATACAGAATTGTATTCACCTTCTTCAGAGCTGCATCAAGGTGGCAATATATAATCACCCTTTTTCTGAGCAATAATCTAGATTTCTTTCTGTCTTCATAATTTCCATTTTATGAATGTATAAATAATAGCAAAAGAAATTACAAAAACCTGCACCTTATAGTATTAAATTTCAACTCACAGTTCTTGGTATTGACAGTCGCTTCTAATTTTGTGTTAGATCCCAAGATCAGTCTCTGGGGAATACCACTAGTAACCTCTTTATTCTGGTAATTCTCTCAATACAGAGAGTCCTTTCATTACATTCACAGTGATGCATATGGAGTCACCCCAAGCAATCTTCCAGTGTCAGAATGACACTTCACAAGTCTGTGAACCTTGTGTCATATATGAGCATAGGGTAAATATAAAAGTAAAATATAACTCCAGTTTATTCATAGAGTTGGTATGACAGGATAAGGTTGGAAAAAGTTAAATTTATTTTTTGTTTCAACAACTGATACTGATAGAACAAAGTTTTCAGACACACCATGAAGGTGCACAAGGATGCTATCAATTTTATTCCTGTTACATGATTACTATACATTTCTAATGTATTTTTTTAATGTAGAGTTACTTAACTGGAGTCTGTTAAAAGGCTAACTTTTGTCCTACAATAATCTTTTTAATTCTGTGAACCTATCTGATGGTCGATAAAGGAGTGTGACTTATTGATGTGATGTGGTGAAATGATGAAGTTCTTGCTTAGGGTCAAACCTTTCTGCAGATACTATCTCAATTTAGAAAAGGAATGATGCCATTAGTTCTGATATCAAGGTAGCTTCCTCAGCTGACTTCTAGTGTAAATCATCCTGACCTGTGCATTCGTCATTTCTAGAGGAGAGCATTCTCCTAGTAGAGGAGTCTCAAATGCAACTAGTAGTAAGTTACCCTTTTATACTGTCCTTCAGGATGAATGGTTTTCTAAAGTTGCCGCAAAGGGGTAACACATCTTACTAAACTGTCCCAAAATCTACCCTTCACTGCAGAATGAAGTGGTAGGTGTTGCGATGCCTCAGTTACTAAGCATACTGTGAGACAGAGCAAGCTTCAAAGCATTGATGATGGGGGTTGTAGTGGTCATTGTTAAATGGCGCAGATCTTCATGAGCTTTCAGTGGAGGAAATCCTCCTTTTCAGGATATTGTATTTCTACTGCCATGTCCAGATTTCCACAGTTGCAGTGGTAGTATGTGGTGCTGTAGTAGGACCTGTCTTTAGGGCACAGATGTTCCTAGATTTATAATGGCCTTGGTTTAGAGCCATGGTAGAATTTTTCTTGTGTTGCAGAAATGAATCTGTCTTTCATCATTATATTATAACTTTCTCTAGGGCTGTGTTTCTAGCATTGCAATTTTAGACTATAGCTCTTTCTTGGTAAGAGATACCTCCAAGGATGGATTCTCATTATTTTAAGCCCTTTGCTATGCCTCTAGAGGAGAATTCCTGAACCAAAACCATAAATACATTCCTTTTTTTTTTCCCCCCAGCTACTTCCTGAGTCACTCTGACAGTACGCTTACGTAATACAGCTCCCAGCAGAAGATTCCCAGCCTCTTTAGAGGCATACTTATATCAAAGAACACTTACAAAACCACTGTGACCAGCAGCAATATATGGCGTGTATATAAAAATAATGCATCTGTCTGGTTTTCCCTTCTCAGACATTTAATATCCACAAAGAATTTCTCTCTCTTCCTTTTCAGAGAGGCTTCATTGCCATATATTCTTATTCCATTAATTACTTCAATCCACTTGATAACTGCATCACTGGGGGAGACTATGCAAATAAATAGACAGAATAGAAGAGAGTTAGTACATTAAACAGATAAACAAGTAGCAAAGATCTCTTCAATCATAGCAAGTAGTTTGGACTAGGACATCTTGGGCATTTTTTCTTGTAGTGCTTGGTGTTCCAGCACTTGGACAGGCCTGAAATATATGGCAGCAAAGAAAGATTTGTGAATGGGATAACAAATAATTATACTACATAAATTCAGCAACAATAGGGCACTCATTGTTTTAATGTACGAAATGCTGTCTGGGATCTAGATGGATCTAGGAACACAACACAGAACAAATGCTGGTAACTGCAGAGTTTCTACTGGCATTGGCACTGAGATTTACTGTGTTTGTTTTTTAATTTTAGTGAACAAATGACTTTCAAGTCAGAAAGGATCTATTTCTGAATTTTTAGCAAAAGTCTCTGTAGACTAGATTTTTCTGTACATGCGAACATGATATATTTCCAGGCTTAATGACTTCTGAGCCTTAGAAAGCCCTAATGTTCTGCGTTTATCAGGGTGAACTGAATTTTTCCCTGTTTTTATTCCTATTTAATTGCTAATGTCAGCTGCACTCAACAGACTTGGGCCTTAAAATGAGGTTGGCTGAAAAAAATCATAGGGTGGTGTTATGGTTTGAGAAAACCCATAACAATTTATTGTCGCTTAGACAATTATTCTCTCACCCGATGACCCCTCCCCACCCAGGAAGGGGAATCGGGAAGAAAATAAGAAAATCCAGGGGTTGAAAGATAAACAGATTTAATAGGACAGAACTAGATAATTAACAGTACTAACACAAAGGAACCCATATTGATCCGGATACCCGAATATACAGTACAAGGATTATACTCAGCCAACTATATCAGTAGGAAGCTGTGCACTCCCAGCAGTGAACAGTGAATGTCGGACACTGCGAGCGCTACAGCTTCAGGAGGAAGGGAAGGCCTCAGGGATCCGGCACCGGGGCAAGAAGTCCTCTGGATCGCCATCATCAAGGGAGAGCCATCAAGGGGGAGAGCACAAGCAAGCGGGAGAACGCAAGCAGGGGGAGAGAGAGAGCCCCCTCGCAGCAGACTTTCTAATTTATATTGAATGTGACGTTCATGGTATGAAACAATCCTGTTGGCCAGCTTGGGTCAAGTGCCCGAGTCTCGCTCCGCCTCATCCCTGCACCTGGCAAGCTCGAAAACACTGAGACCTTGAAACCCACACACCATGGCTGGCTATATAGTAAATATCTTCCCTAATTCAGACACTAGAGTCTTACACAAATACAGCTTTTCCCAAGAATTAGGAAAGAAATTAGTCCTGTGTCGCTCACACCAGGACAGGTGTTTAAAATAATAATAATATAAAATTTTTGTAGTCTTCTGGGTTCGGTAAGTTCAGTGTTTTCCCATTCAGAGGAGATTTCATAGGACAGCTTGGTTTGAACCATACCTTCTCCCCCCCTAAACAACTCCAAAGTATTGGTCAGGGTGTGCTTGGAGAAGGGTTTTTCAGTACTGCCTGCAGGTTATGGATGCAGCAGCCACCTTTGCGAATTTGTTTATAACCCAGGTTAAGGTGAATGAGAAAAAGTCATTTATTACAACCTTCATATGTCACTGCTGATACCCAAAGCACTGATGTCACAATACAGCATTTTGGAGAGGTCTGATCTAACAGGTTATACCACACCTGCCCTGCAGAGATACCTGAGACAGCGTAGGGTGAAGAAGTTGACGAGCTGCAGAAGTATGAATCAGCCTGCGTAGAAGTCTGCTGCCATGGTGAGGCTGCTTATGGCACTTACTTAGAGTTAGCTGAGATGCTCCTGCCTAATAGTGTGTTACAGAGTATTTGTCTTCTCAATTTCAGGGTCAACAGTTATTCAGGTCTCTGTCAGTCTTTCCCTAATGCCTCCTTAAGACGACAGACCTGTTTGCTTTTGATTTTTTGCAAAAGCAGGTTTACGTGCTTGTACAGTGAGGAACGCTGGGTTTCTAAGTTGTAGACTTTTTTTTCTGTGGACCTCTTAGCCCAACTATGGTTTGTTTAAGCAAGTTGTTTTGCCCCCAGGAAGCTGTGACTTATAAACTGATTGGAGGTTTACAGTAACAGCTCCTTCACAAACAGGTACCTTTTATTCTTTTACCCAGCACAACGAGTCTATGGAGCAGAAGTTTGAAGCCCAAAGGATCTGTATTCTTACCTATGCTGCACTGTTTCACAGACCAGTTTTTGAGATCCCTTTAGTCCAGTGAACTCCATATTTGGTTGGATAGATGATGTGATTTTGCAGCATGATAAAAATAAAAAAATAAAATTTCAGACCGTCCTAAAAATTTGCCTCAGTAGGCATGGGGGAGCATGCTCCACTTAGTAAATTCCCCATTGTTTTTCTCAGAAACTCTTACATTGCATATGAGAGAGCCTTAATTTTGCTGTGGTTTTGTTTCCTCTTAAATCCATTCTTATTTTACTTCGGATAGTCTGACATATTGAGAGCTATTTGATTTAAAAATGAATCGAAGTATGAGGTACTCATTTTTCATACTTTTGGTGAAGACATTTCCAGATATCCTTAAAGAGTCCATGGTTCTGCTTGCATGGCAAGGAAAGCACACTTGAGTCTGTCTGTCTAGATGTGACACCTGGACAACTTCAACCTCTCTAGCCAGTGAAAATGAGGCTTGTTCTCAGCCATGGATTATGTTTTCAGTTTGATGCTGTTGTTGCTAAATTAGGGAGAAAATACAATTTGGTATTCGAACTGAACACAAAGAAATATATTTTGTAAAAGAGGAAAAGGCTTGTCAGCTTCCCACTTCTCGCAGAATGCTCAAAATTTAGAGAGATAAAGATTAATAATGCTGTGTACCGAGGCATTTAAAACTTAGCTTTTGGGAAGGTTAACTGGTGAGACACAGCAAAATCTCTTTACCAAAGTATTATAGGAACTATTTAGTATATATTACTCTATAGTCAATAAATCATTATACTCATAAAAACTGTAAATGCTTTTGAGCAGATTATATATAGTTATATATAAATAGAGTCATAATAATATTACAGAATTTTTAAAGTTTAATTTGACAATGCAGTGCAAAAAGCATTACCTTTTCTGTCTCTTTGAAACCGCCTCCCAATGTGCAATAGTCCCATTAGGTTATCAAATGCCCTTGCTTTATAAAAATCAAGGACGTGCCTTTTAGTCACCATGCTGCTCCCTCCTCTATTTGAGGTGTTCTTCTGTGTGTGCTGTGGCAAAGAAGAGGTCTCCAGCTTTACAGGACATCATTCTTGCAGGCCAGGAGAGCAGCCTGGTACTGCTGAGTTCTTTGTGGGGAATTTCTTATTTAGCAACAAACGTTCGCTGAATTTGCCTTTATTTTATAACTTCTGCAATTTCATCATCCCTTTCTTGCTGATCTGAGAGCAGGTGAAAGTGCTCAGGATCAGTCCTGGATGTGCTCTGAGCTCAGCTGAAGGAACTGTATTCAATTCTAAAAGACAAAATGAGGGAATTAACCAATATTTTGACCCCAAGGTGTACTTAGATCAAAAGTAGAAATCAGGTCCGTGGTCTAATAGCACATAATGTTGTGGATGAGGCTTTACGACTGAGAAGATGGAGATTAATTCTAAAAACTGTAAGGAAGAAGTCACTTAGTATTTTACTATCAACACGAATAGCACTTTCCACGATTTTAGTTCTAAGTTTGATGTAAGAATCCAGATCATGTTAAATGTTTCATGGTCTTTCTACTTTACAGCTTGCATTAGGCCTGCAGCTATCAGTTCATTTCCAGAGAAGGTTCATTTTCTAAATAATTCTCTGCTTGGACTAGATGGGTTAAATTATCAGAATGGTTTACAGGAAATCAGGCATCTGACTTCAGTTAAAAAATAATAGGAGCAGCATGCTTAATTTGCAGTGGAAGTTTGCCATCTGCTTTAAGAGTTCAGGTTTTGAAACAAAGTAATTTAAAGTGAAATGTTCTAGCAGATGCAGGGAAGTGAGCACCAGAGAGGCATGTATCCTCAAAGCTGCCCTGAAATTTGGTGTTGGTATTGTGAAGGAAGCCTTACAGTCGCTTCCTTCAAAGAATAACAAATTGTTCCAGATGTATATTAGAGTACAGCTGGTCAGTATGTTATAGTACAACTGGTCAGTAGCCCAGGAGTACCATATTTCAGGTGAGAAATAAAAGGATACAGCAGGAGACATGGTAAGGCATGTATGAGGAGTACGCTTTAAAGCTTTTTTGATCACGGGCAGGATATGAAAGTATCCCATGTAGCTGCACGGTTAGACCAAAGGCAGGATACAGTTTTTATCCATTGAATTCATGCTACAGCTGGCACTACACCAGGGCTGTAAAATGATATCATTTCCACTAATATTAACTGGAAACCTTTATATTACTGTCTTAAGAGCATCACTTCACCTTCTCTGAAAGGTTCCTGCCCCTTCCATTAGAACATGGCCACAAAACCAGTCAATGAGCCATTTGGCGTGGTCAGCAGGGATTAAGGTCGAGGTTTTTAGAGTTTCAGTCTCATCTCTACATAGTTTCACAAATGAGTTTATGCATTTCCTCCTAAGCAGCATGAATTATCAGGTAACCCCCCTGTCAGTAAAAGTATACTCAGCGTTTCAGAGTTGGTTTTAATTTATTGTGTACATAGAAAAAGCCTTTGTTCTTGTTTGTATAGAATATACTACAGATGTAAATTTAAAAAATGGAGAACCACGTTTTTTTTTTTTCTTGAGCAGCTATTTTTTCATATGAGAATAGGCCATCTGCTAGAAAAATAATATTCCTGGATTCTAAAAGAATCTCAATGCTCAGTAAAATCTGAACTTTTTCAACTGAGTATGTCTTATGCATATCTAAACCCAGGCAGCTAAAAAAGCTAAGCAGCTACTCCCAAGGAAAAAAAATTACACTCCTCATAAAATAAAAATTACTTTGGTAAATGTGATCAGTATAAGCAAACACTACAGAAACTGAGATGTGAGGTTAATATTAACATGGATATTATCTGAATTAGTTTTCCAGTTTTTATTCATTTAGTTCTGGTCTTCAGTTTGAGGGTATTGGTTGCGGGAAATGCATAGATTTTTCTATTTCCTTTACACTTCATCAATTTTCCTTGATTTTTTGGTCTTATTATCTACTAGATTACACTTTATAGCCATATTGATATTGAGTATTTAAAAAGATGAGTTTATCCACTCTGGTCTATAAATTGGATTGGATTCTATGGGCCATGTACCGACCACCACCCGTTAGTTAAAGAATATTCATGTCTTTGCTAGTTGCAATACAAATAGGATGAGCAGCAATCTGCCAGCCTCTTCCCCACTAGGCTTTATATCAGATCAGATGCTTGCCTGCAGCAGCAGCAATTCGATACCGGTCTTCGTGATGCTACTACAGAACTCATTACTCTGGGCAAATTGCTTTGTATAGTATAATGTACCGTGATGGACTCTAAAGGGACACAAACCCCAAACAGTGCTTAATACAGACCATAAAATATTTAGAGCCTGCTACATTAGTTTTAAAATGCTTACAAAGGATAAACTTTATCCAAAAAGAGAAAAAAACCCGACATTCTGCTCCCATTAAGTCAGTGATTTAATAGAGTTTTCAGTACAATGCATTTGCTCCATGATAATCAATTACCTCCAGCAAATTAAAATATAAATTAGGTTGTCTTGGAGAAAAGGAAGCTCTAAATCAGTTTGTTCTGGCTGCACATAAATACAAATTTTATAGTTATGGTTTCCTAATGTCAGAACCAACACATCATGACAGAAAGCTATTTTTAGCTGCTGTGATTCTTAACCCATCAACTGTATAGATTTAATTTTTTTCAAAGTTGGGAGTATCAAAATATGTACCTTTCCTTAAAAACCTCCTTAGGATTGTTTGGGCAGCAGGCAATGTGTTTATTTTAGCTCAGCAGAATTGGCTTTCCTTTTCCTAGTGAGCAAACGTACATTGAATTGGAAATGTCATTTCTATTCAAAAGTGGGGATGATAATTATCTTCAGACTAAATACCACAACTGATAAATGGACCACTAATATAATTTTACATTGTCCTAACTAATACTGCAGCATACCGTGTAATATCAAAATTCATGGGGGAGAAAAAGGGTGATTTATTATGAAAGCTGTGTGGGGAATGCTGTATATACCAATGTCTCAGTTGTGGTTTTGTATAGTTATTCTGCCAATGAAAGTTCACTGCATAACAGAAAGCTATATATAAATTATGAGATTTCAATTTCAAAATGGTATGATAAGTTGATTCAGATTTTTCTTAGCTCAATTATTGAAATAACAAAATGGTGTACAATTATTTAGCAGTATTTGGGAAGACAGAAGAAATATTGTTATTAGCTTCCACTTTCACAGAAGCAGTTTGAAACGTATAATCAGACCTCCACAGATAAAGATAAGGTTTTCTTTCAACTGAAATACGTGTAGCTTAATTTTAGCTATTTGCATTCTGATGCCTAGTGATTTGAAGTGAGGAAACTTGTGTTGGAATACTTCAAGGGCACGTAATTACATGTCAGTATCGTGGTTTGTAGCGTTATCCCCCTTCTCTCATTGATTTGTCTATAGCCTAGGAAGTAAAACCCACCTATGTGGAGGAGTGGTATTTGGGGTAATATGGCTGTACGTAACTTGTTAATTTTATGTGTGATTACGAACCCTATGTACTTCTGCACTTGTACCTTTTTACTCATCTTTCCTCTCTTTTTATCTGCAAAAAGGCTAGAAATTAATGTGAGGTATGATACAGGGTTAAGAATAGGGAGGTCATTAAATCTAGATGATTTTCTAGTCAGAGAGAAGCGCTTACAGAACTGGCTGCTGCATAGGCAAACCAGCTTGTTGAGGAAGGATAATCTGACACTCTCCGATAGGAAGTGCATGGTTCAGGTGCAGTTACTGTGTTACGTGCCATCACTTCTCCTTTTAAGTAAAGAATAATGGTATTTTTAAACTCTGAGGGTATATTGTGCATTTTGACTACCACATGTGCCTGAAAAGATTAACTGAAGGCTTCAGAGTACTGATGGCTGGAGCTCTTGGAGAAATGTGCTCAAGTTCAGGAATACCTTGGGGACAGCCTAGTCCTTGCAGTTGAAGCCCTGGGCAATCCACCCCCCTGGAGATGTGAGAATAAAGCACAGTGCTGCAGAATGCCCAAGTCCAAGTCACCTTTGGGCTTACAGGCTGCATTGGAAGCAGCAGCGCGTGCCCTGCTTTGGGTCCAGGAACAGCAATGTTATTCTTCTTGCATCACAGTAAAGCAGGACAGTAAGTTTTCCCTCCTGGCCTTGCTGTGCTGTGTGCGCGAGCCTCAGATCATGTTCTGGGCTTTGTGTAGCTGTTTTGGCTCTACATCTGCATAACAATTTAATTGATTTTGGAGGATGGTTCTCCTCTCTTGTGCTTGGCTGGAATATGGAGAAAATACTTTAAAATGCCTTTTTGAAATGTATTACTATTTTTAAAAGGACTTTTCTTTTACTGTGCTGTGCAGCTTTGTGTTTCTGAAGATGAT
This sequence comes from Chionis minor, assembly GCA_013398295.1. Lineage (NCBI taxonomy): Eukaryota > Metazoa > Chordata > Aves > Charadriiformes > Chionidae > Chionis > Chionis minor. The sequence goes on from VZSF01005147.1 coordinate 790,005, forward strand.
GAATTGTGTCTAGGAATGCAAAAAATCAATTTCGCAGATTTGTCAATGTAACTAAAATCCTTTGTATTCCAGAGGAAGAATAATTGATTCTTGAAATCAGAGTTAGACATTTTAAGCTTGCACCACTGAGGCTGGTAAACTCTTGTGTTATTTAATTTTTGCACATGAATGTTTTGTTGTGATTTTTTTAGATCATAAATAAAATGAAGATCATCAGCTCTCCAGCGGGCAAAGGGTTTTCTTTATTTCTGAAAAATACTGATATCCAATACAGCACAGCTGAGTGATGCGTGAAAAGAAATTCAAACTTAAAAACCCCACCATGAACTAGAGCTGCTCTGCGAGTAATTCTGTGATAGCTGGATCCCATATCAGATGAACAAGAGACTATGTCAGTGTAGTTCAAAAAGAATTATGAGCTTGGTTTTATGAGGTGTAGTTCCATGGTCTCCACTGTAGTTTTTACCATTTGATACAGAATATGTTCTTAGGTCTTTATTCTACCTGACATTAAAATACTATTTTCAGATTTAAATTAAAGATCTCAACAGCATTACGTCAAGGCCGTATGGTTAACATAGTAATAATTAACACTGGCAATATGGACACAGAATTATTGTGAATATTTCTTTAGAGTTTAGGAAATTATGACAATTCTGAATAAACCTTCCGCAAAAAGTAAAATAAAAATAATCTGTTTACCAGTACAAAAAATTAAAAAAATATTTCTATGGAATTGTGGGAACTAGAGTGCTCTAAACAGATATTCTCAGAGGAAACTATGCAAAGTTTGTCCCCAAATCCCTGAGAAATTCCACTTGAGGATTCATGAAGCAGTGAACAAAGGGAATGTACTTCTGGACTTCAGTCCTGATCAATCCTGAATTTGGTTAATTTTCTGTATCTGAGTCTTTGCAGATCAGAATCTGAGAGGTGACACTTGGGAATGAAGTCAACAGGACAAAATATAGATAAGACCTTGAGAGATATGTTTCCTTATTAAAGGCAGAGTTAATTATTTGATCTTGACTTAAAGCATCTTATCCATATATATGAAATGCAGTATTTTGACACATAAATTCGTTATAGTGAAGAAATTTCTAAAAATACAATTAACTTTTTTTCCCCTCCAGTTCCCTTGTACCACTGGTGATTTCTGTCTGTGGTGAAGGGCAGCATTTCTGTTTCTGCATTTCTGCTCAAGAAATACAGAAAATGTTTAAAGAGGAGGTGACTCTCAAGTGGTGTCCCATCAGAAATGGGAAAAAGGTAGGGGTTACCTCTTAGAACTCTCTTAGAGTCGTTGTATCAGTCGTGTGGAAGGTTAAAAGAAACTGACAGAGGCTTTAAAATGGCTGTGACTGAGACGGCACATTGAAGCCACACTGCTTCAGCACAGCAGTACAAAGCGATGAGGACATGCAGGAGGCTCATGACACCTGCCAGTCCCTGTGGGAGGAGGCCACCAATTGGTGGGAATTTTGGATTGAGAAGTGTCGATGAGAAGTCAAGTTTGTGCTCTGTGCTTAAATACGTGGTGCTCCTGCAAAAACTGCTGTAGGCTCTGGCCAGTCTTTCAGAGTTCTGGTAAAGTTGTGAATGGTTGCTGCCATATCCCACTGTGCCCCCCAGGGTAAGGATCAAGCAGGTCCCTGTTACAGGGGGCTGGAAGCATCGCAATGGCCAGTCTGGAGAAGCAGCTGGACTCAGTTCCCCAATCGCCAGAGACTGGTAGCACCTGTGGGACTGGAGGGTTTAGAGGGAAGAGGGTGAGTGAGTCAGTGGGGTTGGGAGTGTGTGTTGGGTGAGTAGGTTGTACTGGAAGGTGTTCAGGAGAAGCTGTAAGTATTTTTAAGAGGTATTAGTTGACCACTTGCAGTGCTACTTTTTGTTATGATTATATTTACTTTGGATTTGCATCTGTAAATGCTAAATCTGATAACTTTTCTGTAAATGGAATAACAACCCTCAGCTGCGCTAACAAATTCCTGTCTCTAACTGTAACGTTAGGTTGTGTTGAATGTGTTTGGCTTAATGGTGGGTATCTTTGGCTTTTTTGCCTCAGGTTTAAGGTGGTAACTGATTATTCCTCTTGCCTTCTAATATAACTTGGGGCTACACTTTTCTTCCTGTTCAGCAAGGCTTCAGGGTGTGTGTGGCTAACTTTTTTTTCTTTCTTTTTTTCTCTCTGGGCCTTTTGAGGATATTGAGTAAGTGCTGCAGATCTGGGGTGGGGGAAAGGAGAATTCTGGATGGAGATAAGTGAGGGAAAGGGAGGCTCTGTCAATTCTGTGATACAATGGTAGCATCCCACAAATATTTTATATTCTGATGCTAAAAGATACTTTAGTGTATGAATAAGAAAAACTCTATTGGATCTTGCTTCTCCATGGCTATGTACTTAACTATACAGAAAAGAACATTGTGATTGATTCTTCCCCAGAGCAGTTCAGTGGTGTAAAGCGTGTTCCTTCCTGTAGCCAGAAAAATAGCTGTACTACTGGAAAATGTTCATCCTAAAGGGGCTGCAAACTGGACACTTGTCTGCTACCTTCTCTTAAAGGGATTACTTTGAAGCAGTAACCCTCAACTTCATGTGGCAGAAAAGAGTATACTTGGTTTTGAGGGACTAGGTAAATAAATAAGCATGTCCGCACTGCAGAGTTGACTAGAATACTTTCCCTAGCTCTTAACTGTACAGAGGTTTTGTTTTTTTTCCTTGAATAGTGGCATTTCTAGTTCTTTCCTGACTAAAGCAGGAGTTAACAGAGCTTTTCAACTGTGAAAAAAAGAGTTCTATACAGGCTTGCTCCCAAGTGTGCTTTTCTCATTTGAGCAAGTCTCCAGAGGAATTATTTTTACTAAAGAAAACTTTAACAACAAAAGGTTCACAGTTTTGAAGCCCCGGGCTTTTAAGATGTGTACTTGTGATCCCTCAAAAATGAATCCTATGTTCAGAACATGTGAACCATGTGAGCAAATCATTTGGATTTGTGCGATTTAGTTGCTCTGCAGGTGCTCAGCCTGGCATGCTTATTGGATACTTTCTATACGTCGTTTGGAAATGGATGCAGATATTTTTTAAAAGTTCCTTGTTTTCTGTGGTATCTCTTTTTTATTTTATTTTTAGGAGCTTGATCAGATGTTATTTTTCTCTTTCATATATTTAAGCTGTATGATAGACAGGAATCACTTGCAAGGATATGAAGCAAATTGTTGTTCATATAGATTTTTGGAGCCCTTCAAAAAAATTCTAAGCATTGATTTGGTTTATTCCTCCTACAGTGATATACCGCCTATTCAGCTGTATTAGTCTTCTCCTTGTCAAATGCATCTTTCATTTGCATCAGCAAGTGTGGGAGTATATATCTGTAGGAAAAGAAGAATTGACTTCAATACAAATACTAAGCTGGGTGGTGCCTCTTTTTTTTTTGAAAGGCATTTTGCTGCCTTTTTTTTTTTTTACTGTAGTCACTTACTGCTCCTGTGATTTTTTTTTAATTTAATTTTTTTTTGTAAAGTATCTTTTAAAAATTTTTGAAGCATAGACTACACGTTATGTAGTACATGTGAGTACTTCCAGTTATGTACTTCCATCTAACAGGAGACCTAATATCGTAGCTGATAGCCATGGTAGCCAAAAGATTATTCAGTGGGGAAGGATCCAGATGTATTGTGAGCAGAATGCTTGAAGTGGACTGCTTTGTGGAAGCTGTTTCAGAGGAGGGTCTGACAGCAACGCTGTCCTGGGTAGAATGAAAAATGTTTATAAAATGGCAAAAGTAGCTATTTTCTGCAGATAAAAAGCCTGACTAGGTTTTCTTGCAACAAATCCGGTAGTTTATTCTGGGCTGTGATCTCTGTGATCCTTTGGAACTACATAGGCAGTTTATTAATGGGAAACACAAGCATCGTGTTCTATGTTATCTGGCACCTTCTGATAATCTGCATAATTAGAAAATAAGCATAAAACACACCATTCTCACCTGGTTTGCAAGCATGTGTCACTTCTTTCCCATAGTCCAAGCAGGACTGCAACCTCTAGGCATTTTGTGTGATCCTGCTTTTACTGCAGAGCCAATTTCTCTAGTGTTTTCCCGATTAAATTGCATACCTGCTTGGGCTCTCGTTCTGCTAATGTGGAATAGGAATGAAGACAACCCATTGCTCCCTCTGTCATGAGATGGGAAGCAGGGAAATATGATGCATGATGACAGTATCAAACTAAATGCCAGCCCTGGTTTTAAACTTGCTGCCAGGATGTCTTTTAGTCTGGCTTTGTGTGCGTAGGTAAACTACTTGCTCTTTACCTTAACAGAACTAATTAAACTCTGAAAGGCCCTAAGGAAAGTCAGTACTATCAAGACTTTTGTGGGTGTATAATACTGTAACTAATTACCCTTACCTGGTGGTGCTGCTGTTTTCTGCAGTTTGCACTGTTTCCTTTTTGCTCAAATTGCCAAATGTCTTTGTTCTCTACAGAAAAATATATACCACTCAATAGAAGATATTAGTGACTTAGGCAAATATCTCCTTCTATATATTACTCCCACCTAAACAACTATAAGAAGTAAGAAGCTGAATAAATTGCCTCTCTGCTACTATAAATCAAAAATACAATCTTAGTCCAGTGTAACACAAGGCAAATACAATAATGGCAAAATCTATAGCTGTAGAGATGATAAAATATCAAGAGGATCTGCCCTCTACTGAGGCCAGAGTATAGGATACATTATTTAAATGCACAGTAGGCAGTGAAAGTGATCAATACTTCACAAGCCTTGACTTCTAAAAAGTGGTGAATTGGTTTGATCTTAACAGTATATAGTTGGGGATGCAGTAATAGGAATTGCTAACATGCATGCTATGGTCTTTATTCTGTATTGTTGCAGTCTTTGCATAGCTGTTTAAACCGGGGGTAGCTGAATATGGTATGTCACTAAACTTAGATTAGTACTGTTTTAATCGGTAATAGCTAACTAAGGACAATGTGGCAAAACTGGCTGGTATTTTGCATTCTCATGAGATGACAGGGTAGCATTAAGCACTCAATAATGGTAACTTGCCATTGTCAGAGTTCAGTAATGCAGTTGTGGTTTTCAGCAATGTGTCCTCCTCCCTCCCCTGCTTTCACCTATCTGTTTCACTTGCTAAACATTGTGGATGAACTCCTAGCCCTTCTGGATGGGCCAGTGCTTTAGTGAAACTCAGTGATTCTGGGCTTCTCAAAGACAAAAGCCAGATTTTTTTGTTTAAAAATGGGAGAGGGGAAAGGTCCATGGGAGACAGATGTACTCAAAAGGGCTTTCTTCCAACAGTGCAGCTTCCAAGGCTGATGAGACAGGCTTTACAGTGCTGCAGGCTGGTGTGCTTCCATTTCTGAGGTTTTACTGGTTGTAATGTAGTTACTAGTCTGGCAAATGTAAGGATGAGAAAGTCCTTTGTACTATAAGAAGCACCTTATGACTTGTAGTACAACCTGTTACAACATTAACTAGTCAAAATAAGTGTAAACTGTGCAAGGCTTACAAAGGTTTAATTAGCAGCATGATGTCAGTTTACATATCTCTAATTGGTGCTAAAAACTTTCCATGAAAACTTCTAACTGTTCTTAATAAGCATGGTAAGGAAGAATACTTCTCTTGCTCCCTCTGAAATGCACGTGATTCTGTTTGGGCCATGGGATAACTAATACTTGCATATGTTTAGGGAAAAATCTGTTTTTCCATGGGAAAGTAGGTATTTCTAATCGTTTTACAGATTAGGGAAAAACTTGGGCAATTTTACAAAGGTACCAGAGAAAGATGTGATCCCAGTAGGCTGAAAGGTGGTCAATTTGAGTTTTTGAAAACTTTCAGATGTCTTTGCTGCTGCTTTTGCTTCAAAGTTAGAGTTAGTAGTTGACCCTTATTCCTTTTCCCTCCCCCAGTGGCAAGAAATGGAAATAAAATAGCTAATATTTATTGGAGGTGAGCAAGCAGTGGTTAGTGTTGTGCCCTTCCCTGCATACAGGATGCTACCAAAGACAATTTTGTGCATGTAAAAAACAAAATGGAAGAACAGTCTGAGCATAATTTCCAAAAAACTTAAGTCTTCATAAGTGTAGTTAATCTACAGACGGACCCGTGGGTGGAAAGGAACCTAGCACACTGTGTTCACCTTGACAGCGTGCGTGCCTGAGGGTTTAGTCTTCAGAGCCAATGTTTAGGGTTGTTTGAGAAGGAAGCTATTGACATAATTCTTGCCTTGAAATAGCTATAGTTACTAAATGTGGTCAAATACTAATGCATATTAAGTGGATGAGCCACTGTGGCTGAGAACTGGGAGATAAGGGGCACTTATTGTTCCTGATGTGGAACAATTTATGTTTATCATGTAAGCTGGAAGTTGGATGATGCTTCTTTTTTTTCCCCCTGAAACTGCACTGAAAACAGTAAGAGCAGACTATAATCATGACACCTGCTCATAAAAATCAGAATTTTTCTACGGAAAATATTATAGAAAATAGTTAAAGGAAAATATGGCAGTAATACCAAAAGAGGCACTTTAAAAGGATTATTTTTCTTGGATAATACAAGAATGGGGATTTCTTGAAATACTGTACTTGTACCTGTTGTTCAGGCTTGGGGAAACTTTACTGATGAAATAGATATGCAATGTGATAAGTTGAGAATAGAGATAAGTTGTTTTAGGAGCAATTTTTCTGACGATAGCTTGACTGTCAAAGACACTTGTCGTGGTTTGGGCCAGACTGGCCACTGAGACAAAACGATGGATTATGTCTCCCACCTCTCTCCCCAAGGAGAGGGGGGAAAGAGAGAAAGACTTATGAGTTTAGAAGGAACTAAACTACTTTATGAAATATTAATAATAAAAAGAAAATAATGAAATATGTACAAAACCATATCAAGCTCCCAGGATGATGATCACATCACCAGCAGGTGCTTGGGAAGTCCCAGACTGGACCCAGTGACAGCTGGGATCTGGATGAAAGGCAGACAAACAGGCAGAGTCCTCCTCGGATGCTGGCCATTGAAGAAAGAGAGCTGATCCTTTGATCCCTCAGCTTTTATACTGAGCATGAGGCAGACAGGATGGAATACCCTGTTGGTCACTTTTGGGTCACCTGTCCTCTCTGCTCCTCCCCGCAGGTGCGACCCCTTTGTATTCTTCTGCTTCCAGCCCTCTGATGGGGCAAATAACAAAGTTGGCTGCCCTTGGCTGTTATAGCAATGAGTATAAGCAAGAGCCTCTCTGCATACCATGCCTTGGCATCAACTATAAACATGGGTCTTACCACTCTGAGAGCAAACGGTTTCTGCATGATATGCTGCTAATTTCAGTAGTTAGAAGAGGCTTAGCTGCAAAGTAAAATTACTGAACAGAAAATTGGTTCTATTTTACCTTAGACCAGGACGTTCCACCCCTTATGCCATACCATTTACATCTTGCTCGGGTAGTTAATGCTTTTTATCTATCAAATTTATACACACATGCATAGATAAATAGGTATAGATACACATAAGTCACACTTTAGGTACTGATGTGATGTGGTTATCATGTAGTGTGGATGGAGTTTAATAATAAATTAAAATTTACAACCCAAAGGCAACTTTCACACAGGTTACTTCGATTCGTCACTTCTAGAAATAATTAACAGTTAAGGGAAAACATAACTTGGACATCATCCATGAACATAGTGAAATACTGCCACAGAAGAGCATGTAGACAGATACTACTTGAAACTGTGCAGGAAATACTCAAATCCCTCATTTATCAGTAGTGTGTGCTTCAGATACAAGGAAGCTTAACTAGAAAGTAGCACACAGAACTACTTTGTCCAGATGACACAGAATTATGCAGCATAAAATCAATTGTAGAAGATTGGCCTTGGAAGGTAACATTGGCCTCAATGGGAGAAAGGTGGTCTGCGCTGGTGAACTTGAGTATGTGGAACAATGTTGTATTTCACATAAGATGCCTGTTCTAATACTGCCCTTTGATAGGGACTGGTACCCTGAATGACTAAAATGGAAATGTTAGTCAAATCAAGGTGGTAGTAACTGTACGTTGTTTCGTTGATTTTTTTTTTTTTTTTAAATTCACTCCAGCTTGTCAGAAATCTGCTCTCTGAGTGCATAGGCCATGCCTGTCCATGTCAAAGGGTGTGGGTAGCAAATGTTAGCCTTGGGTGATCTGGAATTGCTGCCAATGAGGCTTTTTGATTTAAAATGACATTCAAGGGCCAGTTTCTGTCACTCCTCTTGAAATTTCTTTACCTTCTTACAGTGAGGGGGGGACAATTCTCAGATGCAAATCTTTCTAAATCTTATGGTTTGCTGTCCAAAGGTTTTATAAAGGGATGAGAAAGGTTTGGAAGTGCATGTTTAGAGTGGTGAGAGCTTGGAGAGGGTGTGTCTGAGCATGATGAATGCAGCAGAGTTTGGGACTCTGCCAGAAGTATCCCAAACAAACCATCTTCTTATCTCATCACACGTAGCTTTTTTTTTCCCTTCAGTCATTAGAGAAATATATAGAAAATCCTACCAGCAAAGGCACTTTTTGGTAAAGGATGACGCTTGTAATGGCAATACAGCTGCAATTAGAGTGACAGTGATTTGTTACACTCAGTAAAGGACACTAGTTATGCATATTTCTGTGACTTCATGCTAATTTTGCATCATGAAGAAAAATGTAGAAAGTGCAGTAAGCAACAATCACAAAGGAAGCCTATTAACTTCAAGTGAAGGGAGAGCTGGAACGAGAAACTTTAAAAGGTATTACATTTCCTTAAGGCATTTTGCAGTTCAGTAATTGCTTTCTCATAGAAGGCCAATTAGGGCTGACCTGGAAGAAATTGTTGCATTTACACTAGAAAGTGAAATAAAATAATTGTTCTGCCTCTTTTTTTTTTTTGGTTTTAATGCTGTTTGAGAGACAAGCTTGCACAGTGAAAAACTGGAGTAGCCAAACTCTTTTAGGGTTTCAAAGTGTGGATATTTGAAAGCTGTAAGAGTTTAGAAAACTTCTTTATAAATTGATTTTCTTTTATCTGACCTAATGTACTTTAGTTGTTGTGATCTTAGCCTCTTTTATCCAATTAGAGCATCTTGGAAAGTTGCTGGTGATGTTGCTTAGGAAATGAAGGATAAAACAAAAAACTGCATGTCAAATTTATTTTAAAAACTAATGTACTTTAGTTGTTGTGATCTTAGCCTCTTTTATCCAATTAGAGCATCTTGGAAAGTTGCTGGTGATGTTGCTTAGGAAATGAAGGATAAAACAAAAAACTGCATGTCAAATTTATTTTAAAAACTAATGTACTTTAGTTGTTGTGATCTTAGCCTCTTTTATCCAATTAGAGCATCTTGGAAAGTTGCTGGTGATGTTGCTTAGGAAATGAAGGATAAAACAAAAAACTGCATGTCAAATTTATTTTAAAAACTAATGTACTTTAGTTGTTGTGATCTTAGCCTCTTTTATCCAATTAGAGCATCTTGGAAAGTTGCTGGTGATGTTGCTTAGGAAATGAAGGATAAAACAAAAAACTGCAGGTCAAATTTATTTTTAAAAATACAGTAGTTTTGTTGCCAAAATAGCTAGGATAGCAGTGAAAGAGGATGCATTATCAATTACAGTATGTTGATTATTCAGGCGCTATGTTTGACAGATATGGTTCAAAAGTTTTAATGAGAAGGGTTGGAGGGAGAGAAGGTGAAGCCAGAGCAAAAGAAAATTATTTTCTGTGGTCTGAACCTCTATAAGCAGCCTCTATAAGCTTGTTTGCGAAAATGAAGCTTGTGATGTTTTGGTTTTAATAACCTGAAGAAAATAACTCAATTTTATATGGGGAACCTATTCTGCTGAACTGGCAGTCCCGAACTAAAAATTTCAATAGTTGGAGATCTGGAGGGGAAAAAAGTCTATGTCTATTTTAATACATTTGTAGGTGGAATTTGTGTGAAAATCATATGCAGAGGACAGGAATGAACTGATTTTTCTAGACTAGATTGAGTATTTTATCTGGCCAGAGACAGTTTGGCTGAAGTTTCCCAGTCTTCAGTGGCTTTTGATTAACAATCTTGAGGAAGCATGTGCCAGCATATTGCAGGTTAACATGCTTGTGCTCTTTATTGCAGTTGGCCTTCAGTTTTGAAATTTCCTTCCCCAAGTGACTTATTTGGAAGTCTGGTATAACCAAACAGATGTATATTTGAGAACACTGCTTCGTGGTTTGTTGCTAAAGGACTGCCATATGATTGCATTAGAGCTGTTCTGCCGGTTTGTGTACTGTGGCTGACTGATGTGAACTAGAGTATTATTCCTGTTTTACATCAGTTTCTGAATAGTAACTATTCAAACGTATCACTGAAAGCAAGATCAGATTCTTCTACCTGCACACAACAGATACCTGAAGCAGAATGCGGAAGACATTACTTTTAAAGGTGCGCAATTTGAATGCATTAAAAAACCCAACAAAGTAGGTGAGGTTATCCAACAGAGACTAAGCCTTAGTCTGAAAATTAAGCTGAATTCCATTCTTCCATGTGTCTTTTTACATTTTTGGTTGCTATCACTTATCTTTTCACTTTATCGCCCTCTTTCTTTCTCCCATATTTGAAGTAGACGTGGTAGGGAGTTCTCCAGAATATTTATTTATGGAATGAGAGGTGAAATGCAATTGAAAGCTATCATACTAGATATGAAAAAGCAATACTTTGAATTGGGTGTGTGTAAGACTGCTGAAGTCCACCTAATGTTCTGAAACACATCTACTTACAGTCTTGTTGTGTCATTCAACTGTTAGCCAATTTGGGAAGGTGTAAAGGAGTATGATAGATGGCTAGTAGCTTCCTGGCTCTGTGGGTAGCATGGTAAATAATTTGAGCAGAAATTGAGAGAATGGATTAAAAGTGGGATGAAGCAGAGGCAGTTGTAATAGAGGGAGGCTCCCCAGAGAACTGGTGGTGAACAAAGGTTGCATAGCAAGTTAGGGTTGATAGGGCTTCCTTGGTGGCTGAGAGAGTAGAAGGTGTGGAGGTAGCTGCTAGATGGCAAGGTGGTAAGCAGCTTGACCTGGCTTGAGCAGCCTGTGGGTGGGTACTGCTACTTCCCAGAGTGCGCTAGCTTGGAGGTGGAAAAGGAGGCAGGAGTGCTTTTCCAGCTGAGTGCTGGTAGAGTTTGCAGGTTGGATGTGTCAACAGCAAGGAGTCACGTGTGAATAAATAAAAATGGCAACACTTTTCTTGCTGCTTCTTTTGCCTATAGGGTTTATCTGTGTTGATTCTACCCAATTTGTTCCCACCAAGGACAGTGATGTACTAGAGTAAAGGCAGAAGAAGTGTAAAGAAAGTCAGAAGTAAAGCTGCTTTGTTTTGAGGATATACGTAGCCGTAGCGATTTCCTTAACTATTGCAAAGCTATGAATCATGGCTGTAAAGGTCTAATGGTCCTGATATGTATTTCAGATAACCGACATGATTTTCTTTTGACAAGAATAAAATCACAGATCTGATTTTGGAGTTCTATTAGTCATTAATGACTACAGAGTGAATCACACTGGTGCTGATGGGGTTCCTTAAGTCTTTATATATAGAAAGAAAGGTTTTGTCTAGTGCATTAGCAAAAATGACACTGTCATTATTCATCTCACTGACTTTATTTTAATCGTCTTGTACCTAACAGGCTAGTAAATGCTTTCTAATGCACTAGACTGTGACTTTATCATGACAATTGTATTTATATAGATTAAATTTATCTGTAACTTAAAAAGACAATCTAACTGGCTTAAAACCATAAACTACTCGGCCCATCCTTTTCAGGTTTAATGTGGCCATCTTCCTATTAATCTCTGCTGTAAATCTGTGAGGACAGGAAATAAATATAGTTTACTGAGAGGAAGAATAGGTAACATGCACTGCAGAGACTACTGACACTGAAAGTGAGCACTGCTGCTCTACTTCAGGCCACTGCTTGATCACATCCAACCATACTTGAATTTATCTTGAGCCAACATGACCCCTAAATTTTTTCAGCATTGTCTGACTGCTGGAAAGGGTTTTGAAGATTGTAAAAAGCATGATGGAGAGGCAAAGGTTGCGTGGTAAGTTGGGGTCCATATCCCTTCCTTAAAGAGTGTTCCTTACAGAGACATGGAAATAGAGTTCAAGCACTCCTTACTGCTAATGCAGTAGACTCCCACTGAGTCACCGCCAGGAGCCAGCCTGTGGTTGTGTCCACACTTTGATCTTACAGGATCAGAGCAGAGTTGTGCATGTCTAATGTTCTCTACCAGCTATACCTTTGAAACCATACCAAGTTCTACCAAAGCAAAATCTGTGGTGCTGTTCTTTCCAATTCTCAGTTGTTTTATGCAATATTTTAAGAGGGGGAAGATGTTGAACTTGGGAGAAATGAATGCTGGACCTGGGTGGCAGGAAAGATACCTCTTAACTGATGAAACTAGTATGTGGGATTTACTACCATTATGTTGGACAAAGCTAGGCCCACAACCCACAGTTAACCCCCAGTTCCCCAAATTTTAAGTCCTCTGTATCTTTCTCTCTCTATGGTTATAATATAGATATATAAATATGCCAATTCTGCTTCAGCTGTGAAACTTGTGCAGTTTTCCTGCTTAGAATTTTGAAGTGAGGCTTGGCAGCTGATCTTAATTTTAAATACACAAAACCCCACCAGCTGTCTGTTGGCCATTCACAATATATTAGGGAACAAACACTTAGAAAATTCCCTGAAACATGTCCTATTTGCCACTGAAATAAAGGAGTTGTCTTTCATAAATATAATTACAACAATATCCAAAAAACATTTGTCAAATGCTTGCCAGTTGATTGCTTAGATAAAAAGTCTATTTGTCAATTGGCTGTCAAGTGTCCCTGTAAGTGAAGGAAAGTTTATGTTATTGGAAATGACCTGATTTTTATCCAGTAACTCTTTCCTACAACATTATTTTCACACTGCCTGGCATAATATGTTAACTTCTCTTTCAAGAGGAAAATGGTCTTCCAGTGCCAGCTGATTTTCAGTTTAAATGCATGATGCTCAATTGGCTGTTCTGATATTTGTCAGATAGTAATAGAAACAATTCTATTTCTAGGACTACTTTGACTTACATCATCTAGAATTCATATTGTCTAAACTTGGTGTGATGGTTCAATACCAGTCCTAAATATTTTGGTTGACTTTCCAAAGGTAATTTTGAGTTGCTTATATGTATGTGATTTTTGTGTGTGTGTCTAAATAGTCATCGGTCAACTCTATACTTAGAGATACAGATAATTTACTGATATATTTGAAGGACATCCCTTTTGCATGGTATGATTTGTAGTTTGTAAAGCTATGGAGTTCTGCACAAGCCCTCCAACCTCAGTCTTGAGCACTTGCTGTTTAAAGCAACATGCATGTTTTCACAAAGTCAACAAAATGTGCTGAATTATTAGCCTTTGGATATAAGGGTACATGAGTCAGTAGTCAAGTTATTGTGCAGTAGTTGTCTGAAATGCTGTAATCCATTGACCTGATTCAGGGCTATGTTCTGAGACCTCCTAAGCTATAATCCTGGTCTCAGTAGCATGTATCTGCATTCTTCTTGTGCAGACATTGTATCTCGTCGGTTAAATATGCATTGCTAATGGCTAGACACATCTACAGTGTAGGGATAATAAAGAGCTTTAAATATTTTAGAGTGGCAATTGTTCTGTAAACTTGGAAGAATTAGCCAGCAAATTGCCTGGATGGCTTTATTTGAATACATTTTTTCTATTTTAAACTGACAAATGAGTTTGGTGTGCCTGGTACATTTAAGTGGTAGTACAACAGTCCACCTGCCTGCAAACTTTGCTGAATGTGCTTTATCAACTTATGAGGAGTCTTATGAATTTCAAAGAAACTATTGAGGTACAAACATACAGTGAGTTTCCTGAAACAACTATAGTATTACTGCTAATGCAGTTGCATGAAAGTGAAGGTAACTTCTAGTGTGACAAGCAAGATGAAAGCAGAGTTAAAATTACTTTCTGTTGGCAGCTACCTAGAAACTCTGGCTTTCCAAGATTGACAGCAGTTTGATTGTAAGTGGTAGCTATGCCATATACATTCTTGAGGAGAGGCATGCTCCAAACGATTTGAAAGGAAAAAGAATTAAAACGTAAGCTTGACCTGTACAAGGTTATACCTAAAAGTGAGATATCAATTGACTGCTGAATTACAGACCTCCACTGTCTCCTCTGTTTCCCCTCTCCCTGTGTAAAGTTTATTTTTATCTCTAGGAAGGAATACGTCTTCTCTTCACACCATCACTTTGAACAGTAGAGTTACTGCTACAGAGATCTTTGTATTCAGCACTGCTGAGGTAGCATTTACCCAGGTCAGTTGCTCACATGCTTGCTACTTACCCAGCTTCTTAACAGCAGTAGATTCAGGGGAGACGATAATTGGGCAGAAAAACAGAGTGATTGACTACGTTAAAGATAACAACTGGACTTAAAGGTTTACTTTACTTGGAGCTGATAATGTCTCTGTTAGTTCCGGCAAAGCTATTGCTGATTCATAATTGGGAGTAGACATGTTGTTGCCCTTATTACAGTTTAAATGAGATTCCTAACTGGGGTAGAGGACAAAATAATTGTGTCGGTTTGACATAGTTGTTTGTTTACGCATTGAAGATGGACTCTGATAAGGACCACATGAGAGTGAGAGGCTAGGTGGATACGTGTGGGAGCATTTAGCTGAATACATGGGTCTTCTCAGCTCTGAGCATCTAATCAGCTGCAACTTGTTGGATTCTGAAAAAATAATTTTTTTTTTTTGAGAAGTGAACTCTTGTGGGGTGTGAAATACCTGCTTTTATATTTAATCTATTGTGAATGTGCATTTCTCTCTCATTGCTGGCTGGCTGCGTAGTTTAAGTTTAGAAAGATTCATATTGATGTCATGACATTTTAAATAAACTCTCAGGTGAATCAAGTCACAGATCCTGAACAACAAGGACCACCCAAATTGGTCTTATGCTTTTGTTAATATTCTGAGTATTAAAAGCAGTGTGGCTGCCAGCATATGATTGGCTCCTCCTTGAACCTGTAGCATTTAGGTAACTCCAGTTTTACTTTCTCTACTTACTTGAATTCTCGATTGTGTAGGGGAAATGAAGCTGGGTCTGGAGCCAGGAAAGGATGTCCTGTATTTTAGAATTCTAGCTGTTCCTTAAAATAATTTTAAAAGAATCAAGATATTGCCTAAAAACTGATTGTATTTCTCACCTTGCTTCACTATTTGTATTAAAAGGTCACGATACCTTTTTATCTGGTAAGGAAATACACTTTAACTCTTGAATGCTTTTTATAGCATATGTTCTGTATGTGCTAATGTAGGTTTTTTCCTAACAATTATTAGAAATAGTCCTATTGTGAAATGAAGGGGGCTTTGGCAGAGGTCACCTCTAGTAATATTTTTTTAACACCATTTTGATGTAAGGACAGAAGCAAAAAATTCCTTTCTTAACTATATGTATATATAAAAAAACCTATAAGTGCTTAATGTAAGCCAGTTGTTTATTTAAAGATAAAAGATATACTCATTGGTTCTCAATATAAACTTTTAATGAGGAAGATAGGAGAGCACAATTGTCTGAAATTTGGGTTGTTTTCTTCACAAACGTCTCTTAATTTTATTCACTGGGAAATTGTTACACTTAGGCTTAGCACACTTGTGTGCCAGCAAATAACACGTTTATCTTGGCTACATATTTAACTTTGCCTTTGTTTAAAATAATTTAATCCTTCCACTGTCTAGTGAAATTGTATTGTCCCTCAAGTAGGATAAAAATTGATCTCATTTATTTGTGTGCAAGCAACTGCATCAGAGTCTGTTCTTGTATCTGTTTATAATAAAGGCAAGATACTCATTTCTATTACAGATAAGTGCAATGACAGTCTTCATTACTGAGAAAAGAAAAATTTCAATTCATAGAGCCTCTGCAGCATTTGTAAAATTGCAGGGTGCTTCTGTATGTACAGAAATCCAGAAAGTCACCGAAGAGGATTAGAGGCTGAATAGATTTAAATAGGGTGGGGGGTGGAAAGGTGGGGAATTCCAATGTACTTCGGCATCAGAAAGAAGAAATCCTTGGATCTAAAGCTGTTCTCTTGGCACAGAACACTTCTCTTGGTCATATCCTTTACCAATCTTTTTCAGTCCCTGCTAGTCTTTTGAATGTTTGGTTTTTTTCCTATCATCGTTTTCCTATTTATACTATCATGTGCTCAGGGGAATGGATGGTAGAATTTGTCATATGGTTTTAATGGCATGATTGCAGCTAGCTCTTAATTTTTGCTGGGGGTCCTAAAGGGTTGTGCCCTGTCTGCCTATATGGTGTAGGGAGACACTACAGGAGAGTAGACAACCATTGCAATCAGTTTTTAAGACACTAATTACAGTAAATTATTGAGATTTGATTTAAAAAAATAATTAAATGTATAAATTGGGGAGATTATTTTAAAACAGAGACATATCTTCAAGTAGAGGCATTTCATTGCTCATCTTCATTTGGACTGTAATGTGCATAGCCATAAAGCTATATGATGATCCCTTTTTGATAAAAACATCTTATTCCTTTCAGTGAAAACAGGGAACCCCATATTGTGCAGACCTTTGGAAATCACAGATAATGATGGGATGGCCCAAATCAGGCAGAACTCACCCTTGCAAGGCAGTGAGGGATGCCTTGTGGTTATCCTTCTTCTGTTCCCTGCTCTTCCTTCTCTCTCTTCAGATGGCTTTTATTAGCATTAAACAATTGCCTTTGTGTTACTAATCTGCTGTCATCTTTCCTCTGCATTATGGACTCCGGGGAAACTGTCCTGAGGTATCTTACTTGGTATTTTAGGGGACTGACTTGCAGTGCAACTGATATCAGCTTCCTGAGATGCCAGAAATGCTGAAGACTTAAAACAAAGAAAAATGCTTCTTTGTAATTGTTGAACTGCTTCAGCAATTTTGGATTATGACAACTTAATTAGTAAGTGTTCTCAAGGAATCAGTGATTAGTGAGAGACAGTTAAAAGTCCACTTAGAGTTGATGAGTGTTTTGATATCCAAGACCTTAATCTTTCATTTTATTTACCTTTTAATTTTTAGGATGCTTTTTATTTCTCAATTATAAAGTGATAACTGATGCTAGCTATCTCTTTACATTATCCAAGGATAATACCATTGTGTCTGTGTTTATAGCTGTTGTACTTTTTTTTTCCTGCAACCAATTTTATTGGTGATTAGTAGGTTTTTCATAGTCTGTAAGCGATCTTACACAGAAATGAATATGTGTCTCTAAATAGAAACTAGCAGAGCACAAAAAAAGGAGAAAAATATTCGGAAAACATGAAATTGATGTGACTTTTTCAGTGAGTTATAATTGAAAGTTTTTTCTACTTGTTACTCTTCAGTGTTTATCCATATTTTTTACTGCTAATGCGCTGCTAAGCTTTCGCACATGTTACAAGCTGCACTTTTAGTTGGATTCGAATTGGATGCTGAGATATCAGGCAAGTACTGAAACTCCACTTCCAGCAACTTCTGCTCCACAACACTTCATGCTACTGTCAGAAGTGGAGAAAAACAGAACCAGGGTAGTTTGGATTTCTGCTACCTTACCCTTAATACTGGGAAAATCATGTGGGAGACTGATCACATCAGGCTGAACTTTCTAGCTCTACCATACCTGAGATTTCAAAAGCCTAGAAACGCAGTGGGTGTTAAGCTTAAGGATCCTATAATAAGGTATAAATGAAGGCAGTAGATTAAAGTATCCGTGATCTTCTAGAAAATGGTATGCTAATGTGACATGTTAATTCACAAATATGGTGAAACTGATAATGAAGATGAAATAAGGCTACTGGAGGGGGAAAAAGATGTAAGGAAGGAAACAAAAAAGTTAGATGTTAGATGGACAGGGGGAACAAAACATGAGGATGTAGTATTGCACAGCTGGGAAAGGAGCTTTGGGACCCTCTGATACTGTGCTCTTTTCTGAAGCAGGATTAAATAGGCTTGTGCTATTCCTGGCAGGGTGTTCCCTGTACTCCCATTCAAGCTTCTATGTTGTTGGTTTTTTATATTGTTCGTTATTTATTCCGAATACTTTTGCCACAGTTTAGAAATGCTACTATTGCTATTGTCCCTATTCAATGCGGACACAAAGGCAAAGTGTTTGCTTCAGTCTTCTCTTCTTTATGCTAAACTGTTAATGGTCCAGTCAATGAATATCCAGAACAATGTCAGTTTTACTGCAGTAGCTGATTGTTTCTGTTGAAGTCTTTGGTTGGCTTTTTCCAGAGCACATTTCTAATTTAAAATTATTGCAAGTTCTAGCCAGGCTCCTACTGTATTTCCTGGCCCTTCCAGCTTTGGTAAAGTTTGCATACTGAATAATCAAAATCCTTAGTTTATCAACCATGTTGTTATGGTACTTGATAGGACTGCCTCAAAGGATTCATTGCTGTGGACTCCCCTTCAGGGCAACCTTTCTCTTTGGCAGGAAATTGCTGGTATCTTCACAGAAAGGCTGGTTGTGCACATAGGCTATTGTATACCACATTTCTTCAGAAGATGTTCTGATGCTATAATTCTAATGTGGCTTAGTGCTCTTTTTGTCAAGATGTAGATAAAACGTTATTGCTGTTTTATTTTTATAAAGTGTGTTACCTGTCTACAGGAGATTAGATTAACTTGATACGTCTTTGTTGTCTTCCATGTGGTGAAACCCAGACATTATTTGTTTTGCTATTTCTCTGTAGCTATTCAGTTCTTCCCCTTTCATAGGTATGCTACACTTGCCATTCTTTAAGTTTAATCTTTTGTACTGTAGCTGTCTCTCCTCAGCTCTCAAAAATACAGTGCTGATGGCTCTAATGATTTCATCCACCAGTTCTTTAAATATCCTAGGAGGAAATTCATCTTGACATGTGGATTTGAATGTTAGAGAAAATAAACCAACTACTTTCCCTCCCTATATCTTTCTTCCTACTAACGGTTTCTTTATAACTGTCTTGCACAAAAACAAGTTGGTAATCCTCAGTGCACATAGCCAATCTGTCCTGAAGTAGAAAAGTGTGATTCCAAGTGCAACCAATAACAACCCCTACACCCAAAGTGAATTTTTCTCCGTATAAAAGTGAATCTGATTTTTTGGGGATTGCTGTTGGTACAAGCAATGTACAAAAGGACGTGAAAGTAACAACGTATAAAGGCAGTAAAAAACTCTTAATTCATTTCTTTGGGGAACTTTCTTTATTCAGATCTTTTTAAAATGAAAATAAGGCCAGTCAGATGATTGTATGTACAGTGCCATGTCAGTGCTTCTTATTTCTAAACATTAAACTCTTTTTCTACTGTGATTTGCTGGAGATTCAAGATAAGTATGAAATAACCTGGCGTAAATTTAAGGTGCATGGTGACACCAGCTGGTGGTGAAATATATGTATATAAAAGAGTGTGAGTTCAGATCCTTCCACTGACTTGGATGGAGGGACTCCTGAAATGCTGTTACTACCATGTCACTGCAGCAGCTAAATGTAGAAGTTTGACTCCTTTCCAGAAACTGAGTTGTGTGGTGAACTTCATTAGAACTATTAAGCCTACTCACATGACAAAGAGTTCAAGAGAACTTTTACAGATTCACAAACGTGACAAGGAAAATCTTCAGCTTCACTATTCAAACTCTTGACATACTGAAAATCTTGAATTGCACCTTTCTTCCAGCATAAAAGAACAATAGTGTCTTCAGTTAAAATAACAATGTAAGGTCTCTAGGGGGTTTCAATATTGTGGACTGGGTAATCTCTTGAGGTAGTTGAATAAATCTGGTTTTAGTGGCTTAAGAGGAATATTAAAAGCTTGAACCCAAATATTTCCCCATGTGAAGACCACCTTAGTTGTTGTGGGTGGGAAGGAGTGAACACTGACCCATAGTTGTTTTGGGAGTGGAGTTTATTGAGGAACTAGTAAAATTAGAGCTGCTATTGCTTCATCTGAAGTAACATTCACCTATGTATAGACAGGAGAGTGTAAAGAAGAGATAAATACTTGCAAAAGGATGGGATGTTTTAAAAAAAACAAAACAAACTCTTCACAAAATATCAAGGTTCTATTAGAAATGTGTTATTATTAATGATATATCATCACTTAATTTGCATTATTCTCTTGAATTGCTTAGTACTTTGGACTTTTTATTAAGAACAAGAGCATGGCTTTGAAATGTCTTGGAGATTGTCAGCAGTTTTCATCTCGGTATTTCCAATGGAGTAATTCAGAAACATGCATTATCAAAAAGTGTATTAATGCATAAAAAGCCGTGTAAACAACGTCCCTGATGTGCCTTGGTATGCTTCTATTTTCAGTAGTGCAGGTTTGAAATACACTAAGCAATTTAATTCTTTCAAGCTGCATTGTTTAGATAGGATGACAGTATCAGATATTTCCCTGCCTTTAATAGCCATTGGGATTGTCATTGCTGAAGAGAACAGCTGAGCTGCCTGTTAAAACAGTTTTCTCTGAGCATTTAACTACACTAAAATGGAAGGCATTGCATGGGTCTTTGTATGTATGGCAAGTGGATGATTTTCAACCTAATATTGGATCTTCTTTGTCTCTAAGCCTCAGTATGTAAAAAATGAAATATTTAATAAAAATGCTTTCTTTCCCCTTCAGCAAGTGCTTCTGCTCAACCTTTTCTCCCCCTTGCCTCTTTCCCCTTTACATTACTGAAAAGGCAAGGAGATATGTTGCAGCCTAACAAGTCAGGTTATTTTTCTGTTTATAAAAGAAGATAAATAAATTTGTTGCAGTAGTATGTGCTCCTTTATTACACTTTTTTGTAAAGTTTGTAAACGTCTAACAATAGGTCTTCGTGCAAGCATTACATACATACTAGCGAATAACCACTGGATCCAAAAACCAACTGAAAAAAAGCAAACCCAAAACCTCCACAATTTTAAGAACTATTTAAGTGGGAGCCTGACAGTGACCTTCAGCGAAGGTTGCTGTTTGGAACAGAACAAAATAACTTCCCCTTGTCCCTCTGAGAGATTCCAGGACAAGCCTGACATTGGCTGTAAAGCAACAGCTTTGCAGCTTAGAGTGGCCTGAATATTGGAAGAGCTATTTGGACTGTAGAAAGAGTCAGTTTGTAAGTGGAAGTAATGTTATTTGTAAACTTTTCATGATTTTAAAAACCCCCCATGCAAACAAACAAAAAAAAAACCGCAAAACACCATCTGTATTCCTTAAGTAATACAGATTACAAGTTCTGGAATAAATGGACTCTGTAGGTACTGCTATAGATAGCAGTAAGTAAACAAACAAGGAAAATATTGGAAAATATTTAGCCACTGGAAAATATTTAGTGTATGTATTAGAGAAAATAAGAACTTCCCCTTCAATTTCTACTTTTTGTTTTAATGGCAACTGTATTAAATTAGTTTTTTGTATAGTAAGATGGGTGTATTGCGGTATGAGTGATGTAAGAGCTGTGTGTACCTGTAAACTAACCTACTATTAGATGACTTACTGTGCTCTAAATAGTGTTTGTCTGTGAAAAATTTCTGCCATATAGAATGTTTTCAAGCTGTAGTTGCGCCAGCTGATTGTAAAGGAATAGTTAGTGTAGTAACCACGGATGCAGACTGTGTTGTACAGATTCAACCATGCTAATGCCATAGACCACTATTCTCTTCAACCGCAGTGAAGCAGCTTGCATGATCAAGCCCTGATTTTGATTCAAGGAAAATCAAGTAGGATAACTTAAACAGTTCTGTCTGGTCGTCTTGTCTTTTTGGTGTGGTTTTTTAGTTTTTATATTTTCACTAAGCGGGATGTTGGTGCGTGTTGGGTTTTGCAAGGGGTGGGGTGGTGGTGGTTGTTTTAAGCCTCAGATGAAGGTAGCTGTGCGTGCACATACTGCTATGCCAGTGATTTGCTAGTCATGCACCAGTTTACCATGCTCTAAATTCTCAATTTGAATGTTCTTAATTACTACAGAGTAGGTGCATGGGAGGTTGGGAGAACATTCTGCAGTTCAAGTCATCCTGTCAGTTAAGGCTGGTGGTAGTTAAGCTGCATACAGTTGATGAGACCTAAGAACATCCCCAGACTCCCTCTGGTTCCCTTTTAACTGCTGCACTGCACTTGATATGGATCCCGGGGGCAAGACACCACACAAAGGGAGGACGTGAGTCCAAACATTTGAAAAGTTAAGAACACGGTGCTGTGGAAAGGTAAACATTAAAAGAAAGCATGAAGGCTAAGGAGGTTGAGATAAGAAGAAAAAAATAGGTCTGAAATTTTATTTTATTCCCATGAATTTAAACAAGCATTGGATCAGACTGAAAATAAGTAGAAACAAATAATTCTAATAGCAAATAATCCCCTGGCTATCTCTTTCACTTTATTGATGGAACCAGGGACAAATTTTAACCTCAATGTTGCCTGTGCAAAAGGAGTCTTGAGAAAATGAGGTGATGTGGGAGTCCAGCACGCTTGCATAGACACAGAAGAATATTCTGCTTTGGGTTTTAATGACTTTTTTAAAAGTTAAATTAATTCTTGTAATAATGTGATTTGGTTTCTGATTTGCATTCTAAGAACAAGCTCTTCTAAATTTCATGTTTACTCCCAGAAATTGTTGCCATGACCACAGTCCATTCTGTGAGGTCTCTCTTACTGTTTCATCACTTGTCTCAGCTTTTTGAGACTTAAGCTGTGACTCTGAAATGGCTCAGTCTGACACCACCAAGATGGGAAGTTGTTTCTTGCTAATATTCAGGTGCAAGAGTGTTTTGTGCTTTTTTTTTTTTAAACAGGTTTTGGGCCAAAAGCTTAAAAAAACCCAAAACCAAACTGACAACAAGAATCCTCCCAACACTTCCAACAACTCCCACCCCCAAAACTCCTCCTTTTTTCTTGTGCCTACACTTGAGCTAGAGTGGAGAATGATTGGAGTAATGATGGTTGTTATGCTATTACAACAAAGCTTGTTAAACTGCAACATCTAACATCTGAGAATTATTTAAAACTGTAGGCTCTGCTGTTGCCATAATCAATGGAGCTACCCTAGGGTATATGACTCCAATGTGGGTAAAATTCTTTCTGGTACTTATCTGCAGGTTATTTGGGTTTCTGTGCTTGAAAATGTTCTTCCTTTCTTTTTTCTTACTGAATATCCAAGAGAAAGTTTGTAACTGCCAGGAAATTCCTATTAAGCCCCTTCATCAACTGTCACCTTTGGAGGTGTTTTGTGTGTCAGCGTTGTTTGCAGTGCAACTGTGTTCAGTGTCTTATGGCTATAAATAAGATTTTTCCCATGAGTCAAACTGCAGAGCATTAAAAAAGTAGTGTGCTTTGCTATTTCTCAGAGAATATGAGGGGCATTAAAATTCTGACACCTCATTCTGGTAAAATAAGCATTTTTACCAGAATGAGTTGCTCACAAAACCACCAATGTGATTGTGCTGCATATTGGCACTTGAGGAGGTCTCATTGTACAAGCTCGCAACACAGCCAGTTTGTACCAACATAGGTGCAACCACATTGTGCTGGTGCCTGGCCCCCTGACTTAACCCAGTGTAGACAGGGGATTCCACAAAGCTTGAGAAAACTCTGCCGTATTAGTTTTCCATGGGTGATTCTCCAGTTCAAAAAAAACTAGCTGGGAAATGTGGATGGGGAGCCATATGTACCTAGTGCTAGAGTTATTTCTGTTTATGCCTTGCAAACTGAAATTTGCAGAAGGATTTCCAAAGCAACAGTGGTTCAAATCTGTGGAGTGGTAATTTTCCATAAACGCCCCTCACTCAAGTGACTGGCTGATGTAGTACAACTCCTTGGTGTGAAATGAAACCCAAAACGTGAAATGAAAGTGCAGCAGTGACTTTGCTGAGCATCACTAGCATTCTTGCTTGCAAATAGCTGGTGGCAAGAGAAGAAGATAAATTGAGTCGTTTATAACACGAGGTTATCAGTATGCTTAATACAATGAAATGGTAATGTTCAGTGGAAAAGCACTATCAAGAGAAAGTACTTGGTATGCAAATTACAAAAGATAAAATAGCCATTCAAATAAATCTGTTAAAATTACTGAGGTTATAATAAGATCTAGGGAGTATATAAGGTGCTGTGTAGCTCATGCAGTTGGTATTCTGTTCTGTGGCAGGGTGAGGCTGTTGCCAGCCATAGCAATATGCTGGTTTTGAACATTGTTCTGAAACCGTTAGGAACTTAAACAGATCTTTGTACCTAGTTATGCTGCAAGATTGCACCGACGGTGATCCATAGGCTACCTGCTTCTTCCCTGATAAACTAATTAATTATGGTGGACTGCATTTCCTGTCATCATTTGCAATGATATGCAAAGATCTATGTCATTAAAAAAATTGTTTAAGAAAAATAATAAATCCAGAGATAGTGGCAATCCCAAAGGTGCTTATACAATAAATTAACTTCTTGTAGTGGATTAAAGTGTCTGGATTGTAATTAATTCTGGCATTACCTTTTTTCATAAAAGGAACCATCTTACCATAAATTCATAATTAAGAAGGATTATGCATGGTGAGATTGACCTTTGTACCATTATTCCTTTTTATTTTAACGCAACGGTCTTCAAAAAAAGATTTGGGCCTTGAGCAATTTTAGGATGAAAATAAAGTGGACTGGGAAGTGTCATGAATATTTACAAGTGTGTTGCCTTTTTGTTGCCATAGTTTGTTTATGATTTGCTTATAAGCTCTCTTATAAGAGAATATAAATGTGCTTTTCTAGTGCTAATATTTTATTCATTAAAGATGTTGTTCAGATCTCAACGGAACAGTTAGGTGGTGTCATCTCTCTGTCAAATTCGTTATTCAACAGATGTTTCCCTGGAGAAAAGGAACTTTCGTGGCTATTTTTCAATCTTTTCACCCATTCCCATCCTCTCCAGGCTTAGAGCATCCTATGCACTATTCAGTCACTCCAGGAAACCTAATGAAGAAGAAAAATGTCTCAACTTAAATAAACTGTTATCTGCCCCGTTTGGATCATGCTCTGCCTGTGGCTGAACTCAGGAGTAATACTCTCCTTTTGATTGACAGTGAGGGTGAGAGAGCAAGCGGCGGAGAGTACAGTGGATTTGATCTCCTTAGTGCCTTGTATTGGCTCATGTTCCAGCAGACTGCATCCAGTAATTGCAAATAGCCACGGCACAAGGAGCCAGACCTGGTGTGGGAGTTCAGTGCAGTGCAGGTGGCATGCTGCCACTGTCCCCTTGCCTGAGGGTAGCTGCTGGGGCTATAATGCTGTGGACCGGGGTAAAAAAGGGATCAGGAAAGCTCAAGCTTGTCACAGGACAGTTATGTATATCTGAGGTCTTTCCAGGTGGGGTAAGAGATTCAGTGATGGAAAACTTGTTCTAGCTATGAAACATCTACCTACAAAAAACTGTTCGTGGTGTACAATTTTCAGTTTCCAACAGAGGCAGAGCATGTTCCTCTCCTGGAGGGGGTGGGGAGGTGTGGCAAATCTGGTTTTGAGCCAGCAGGAGGCTGGGTGGTTTTATATTTTCTGCTCCTGAGAGTGATTTTTGTCCCTTCATATTCTCTCTAAGCTGTCCTGCAGTTTGGTTGTATTTAATATATTATTTTAACTTGTTGCTGGAACTTGTCTACAAACAATTGTTGAAATGCAGGTCTGTTATTCTGATTAATAAATTAGATGACAGCTACTTGGGGAGAGTGAATATATGCTTTATTGGAAGACTAAAACCTCCATTAAATAAATGGTACCAAGAATAGCAAAAATACACACAAGTACTTTTGTCTTGTGTCCAAATTAAGGCAAAACCTTTGTAGTATAAAACAATATTCATGAAGATAAGTGAAAATCCCTTTTCTTAGCTGGTTTTTGCAGCCTGTGTTCTAAAACATTAAAGACTTCTAAAACTCAGGAGTCATATGTTTGTACTCATCACATTTTTGCTGTAGCATTGTTAATGATTATTTTTTTTAGACCATTACGATTATTTCTTCTGTTTCTTGTATCCCTAGAGACACTGATATATTCCTTGCAGTTGAATATTGGACAGAAAGGACTGTAAAGACTTGTCTTGATGCTCGTGGAGGTCATTGTCACTCATCCCACTGATGGACAGTGAGGGAACTGGTCCTGAGGGCTCTGGGTAGATGTGAGATCAGGTGGACTGACAAAGCACAGACAGATCCCAGCAAAAGCTAGCATGAGTATGGATATCCCTTCCCAGCTTCTAGAGGCTGAAGGCAGTGGAAATAGAACAAATCTACTTCTGGCTGTAAAAATACCGTGTCGTGGTGATATGGTCCTGTACCACCTCAAATGCTGAGAAGGAAGATAATGTTTTTTTAAATTACCTTAACATTCTGTCTTCACAGTGGCTTGGTTTTATACCCAGTTTGATTTTTGACTCTTTAGCATTCTTGTTGAATATTATTACTATTTGGTGTTTAACCAAAAGCCTGCATTACTGATTGTGTTGGGGGTGGGCAGGAGAAAGGGGCTTGTTAACCATGGCCTGAGGAAGAGAGATTCTTCAGCTAGGATATTTTTTTGTATTACTTGTATTTATTGAGCGTCTTAGTCTTACTGCTTGCTTCGTTCCTCCTCCGGTGCTTCTTGCAATTTCCAGAGCTGTTACTGTTCCTTCCTTGTTAGCCTTTCCAAATGTGCCTTTGTTACCTGATGAGCACTTGCGTCTTTTGATGACTATGGGACAGGCAGCTAGGGCTGGTGTGGGAGGCACTGTATTTCCCGGTGTCCAAGGGCTGTGGGGTTGTGGATGATACCTGGTGTCTGCAGTAGATATTCAAAACTGTCCGTGGATGAATTGAACAGTTTTGAAAGAGGGACTTATGTACTATATTTGGTTTTAATTAACCTTCTTCTGAAAGAGCTACACATAGCAGTGTTTTAATGTGTTGCCAAGTTATTTCAAGTTAGTTTGAGAGACAGAAGGCAGAAAATGGTCGAAAAACTGTATTCAGGATCTCTGAGCCTTGTGTATCTACATAGTCATGTTTAGCATTGGTAGAAGCTGCATTAGATAACTTGCACCATGAAATGAAATAAAATATACATAGTTTATTTGATTATTTCCTTTTTTGTGTGATTGGCTTATAAAGGATTTTATTGAATAGGTGAGATGTTTGGCTATATTTCATTAATATTTGAACTGTTCAGTCATACAATCAACGCTGTTGAGTTTTTCCTTTGCTTCCTTGCCTCTCTCCTCAGACTGTTCAGCTGATTGTAACTCAAAAAAGAGATGGTTCTTAGAAACTCAGTGGTACAAAGCAGAAACCAAGCATCTCTCTTGATCCCATGTTGGTGGTTTTGCCAGCCTTTTCTGGGAGGTGGCAGACTGTATGAGGGAAGGAGAGTGCCTTTTTCTCTCCAGCTAATTTGCTCTGATTTCTTTTTTTGAGTAATTTCTGAGGATTAGTTAGTGATTATGTGGCTCCCACTCTGTGTTTATGTTAAAACAACTAATTTAGGGGCACTTGGCTGTTGTTTCTCTAATCTACAGTAAGATACAATATGGCAGTACGTAATTAAAAAGTACTTTAAATAGACATCATTCTGTATTTGTTATTTTTCACTCGGGACGAAAATTAACAGAGCCTAGTAATGTGGCTGCATTGCTGTATGGTCAGCATTTCCAGGAATTTTAGCCCTTGTATTAGGAGTTTAAATGTAATTAAGTTTATCTAATTCCCTCTGCAAAGTGTTTTAAGCCTGCCGTGAGTTCTTTCTTTCCAGAGTTTATAAGATGTACTAAGACATTCCTAAAGGGTAAAAGGGGTAATGTGGGGGTTTCTGGTGAGGTTTACTTTGAGCTATTCTCTTTATGCTTGGCTTGTTCAGTTTGTGCAGCAAGTCTTGTGAGCCGGAGAGTCATAATGATGCACTGTAAGTGTCAATAGTAGCAAGTAAGGTAAGGGGAGACAGCAATGCTATTAGACCTCGGTCCATTTAAAGACTTTTATTTTCTGTTTTGTGTGTGGTATGATAAGTTCTTTTGAATTTCCAGACTTCCCTGGAGAATGAGGAAAACATCAGAACTGTCTGGTTTGAGACTTTCTCCAGGCTTCTAATGTAACATGAATTGCGCATTACAGCTCCATGTATTCTTTAGCTTTCTCTCTCAAAATTCTGGGAGGAAAGGATATGCAGGGGAAAATTAATGCTATTTTTGTTAGCTAGAGAAAATGTTAGGTAGTTTAGTGCTCAGATATTTCCACTTGTCATTGGTAAATGCTGTTCTTTGTTTTTCTGTTTGGTTGTTTTTGTTTGGGTTTTTGTAGGATTTTTTTCACGGGGTGGGGGTGGGGGGGTGGCTAGGGGCAGTGTCTCAAAATCCAGCAGAACACCTTTGTAGCACTGCAAGGAATAGCTCTGTGGACTCTGCAAGATGCTGTGTACCATCTAAAGCAGGTTGTGAGATTATCTAGCAAATTGAAGTGCTTCAACTTAAACTAAGTTGCTTTTAACCAGATTCTTTCTTGATCCTTTTTGAGGTCTCAAATGAGTAGAATCAGTATAGTATCCAACAGGGAGAAAACAGAGGTATGAGATTAAAAATATCTAGTGGATAAACAGTTAATGAAGAAGGAAGAAAATTTAATTCATTATCTAATCAATTAAAACTTCCTAAGACTGGTTCAATGCTGCCAGAACTCACTGGTTCACGATGGTTCTTCAGAAGTTAAATGTGCAATGCAGTTGGGTTTGTGGTCCAAAGCTTAAGTCTCATTTAGTCAGGCAATAAGCATTGCTGTCTTCCCTTTCTCCTCTTGAAAGAGGAGACTTCTGAGTATGTCTTCTGCAACAGCAGCAGTCATTGAAGAAAGCAAGAATTTGATTAAAGCAGTCTGACGCTACTCTTTATTCTTAATTGCTAGAAATCTGTCACTGGAGTAGCATGATCATGCCAGTAGAAGGCTGTCCTGAGGTAGGACTGAGTGATTTTAATACAGCGGTAACAAGCACTGTTACATATAGTAGAAACTCATTGTGGAAAAAGGCTTGCACCCCCTAGTATCCGAATTTTAAAACATCAGTTTCAGTCCTCCTTGAAGGAGAAAGTTGCAAAAATCTTGAGAGTGGGATTTATTACTGTGTTCCTGGAATTGCTGATACAATGTTAAGTTACCTGGAATCTGTAACTTCTTAGATTGAGACTATACTCAAATATTTGACATAAATGTGAATTAAATATTGCAACAAAACAATTTTCTCCTGCTTCAGATAATTGACATCTTAACTGTATTACTTTAGAGGTTCTGTTTTCAATTAATGTTGCTGACGGGTTTTTTTTGGCTTGACAATCCGTAGAAGGATTATGAATAAATTCTTTCTCCAGATTTCTTCCTAGAGGTGGTCTGGAGGTATTGGATTTTGTTTTACCTATAGCTAAGCTTCTTGGTTAAAATACTTCTCAAGTGATCAGTGTGAGCTGTATGCAATGCATTAATACATATGAAATGTGCAATTAATGTTACCACTTGTTTTGCAATACTGGTTTATTGTTAAACCCATGTAGCTTCACTAGATGGTGCTGCAGAGTAGGTTTGTTTTGGATTATTGACATTTAAATTCATGAAGCCCATTAGTCAACCAGACCACAGTGCCTGTGCTTGTAGGGTTTTCAAAAGCTTTTAATTGGACTTTACTCCGTTTCTTTGCTCCTACTGAAGACAATGGCAGGCCTTCTATTGAATGCAATGACCACAAAATAAAGCAGTGCCAACAGTTTCTGACAGTGCCGTAGTTTTGTACCTGATTTAACATCGGGATTGTGAACGTGCATTTACTGAAAATTGTTATTCAGGAACCAATCCTTTATTAGATAATTTTGGTGCAAGTTTTATACCATATCCTTATAGAAAGGGATGTGTCTTCAAACAGCATGGAGATGAAAGCTTAGAATATTGATGTGTCATTGCTTTATGATAAGATATTTGGCATCAAGTTTTGTCCATGCTGCAGTGTTTTGATGTCACCTGCTTACAGTCATGCAGAGGGCAGCTGCCCTGAAACTCCTGAAATAGTCGGGCAAAGTCACTAATTGCACAAGGCGTGTTTTATCTTGTTGCCTTATTACTGGCACAGACAATGGTTTTACCTGTCTCATTTGATGAAAGTCCAGGTAAGTGGTTGTCCAGCATTGGCTATGGTCACAGTTTGTTTCAAAAAGTTCCTTTATCTGCTCAGATGATAGACGATACAAATATCTCTTAAAAAAAAAAAAAAAACCAGCCCAACTGTTGATAATTCCAGCTTGCTGCTGATCAGCTGTCCTTCAAGTGTTCTTTCCAGATCACTTTGTATGTCTTTGAGCTAGGTATTGCACATAAATTCTCTCTGCATTAGACGTAAATTACAACTTTTAATGCATGACTCATTATAGTGTAAAATAAGTCTTTAAGCTACACTGTCTGTATCCTGAACAAATATAGCAGATCCAAAACCTTGTTCAAAGATGGCTTTTGTGTGTGTTTTATTTTTTTAATTTTATTTGTAGTATTTATTGTAATTAGGAATAGGTATTAAAAATTCTGATTGAGAATGTGAGCTTTTGTTTTGTGAGGTGAGTTAGGAATAACGGCTTTAAAAAAAAAAAAGCACTTATTAAATCCAGATTGATGTGGGTTTTGTGTAAAATGGTGTTAATCCTTTGTTACAAAAAGTTTTTGATTTTATAGTTTAAGGTTTTATTTACCTTTTGTGACATTGTAAAAACTCATTATCTTTGTCTCTCTCAATCTTCCCAGTAAAGCTAAGATAAGGCAGCCTACAAATGAAGTATTTATTTTTCTCTGTAAGAACAACATCTAAAGTATTTTTAACAAATACAGTCTTTTAACTCTCAGTAATAGTCACTACTTTAACACTTTGATAAGAACATTTGTATTCAATACACAAGAGAATACTGGGATGTGCTTAGAAATAATTTTTCCTTGTCTAGATTTCCCAAGAATACCTCTGAGGGCAGGTTCAGCTGAGATCTTCTGGGAACCAGGGAAGCAGCTACCTTCATCAATGACACGGTTTATTACATTTTTTCCCCTCTGTACAGTTAAGATACTGTTACAGAGTTACCTGATAGGTAGTGACAGTAGATTAGTGTAAGTGCTTTACTAATCGCTGCCTCTTATTTTAAAGCTGGTTTCACACGTCTAGATTCATTGAAATCATCTCTTCTCCAGCAGCTAGAAAGCAGACAGAAAGTGCTTTGTGTCTGGGCCCATGAATGTTTTTATTTCTTATAGACTGTATTTTCTATCATACGTGTTCTCTTATAGGGCTGATAACAAGCCAGGAAAGAAATGGTTAAAGTGGGAGTTGCAAACACCACCAAAGAGTACCACTGCAGTGAAGCTCAATTCCCATTCATGGCAATGTCACTAGATGGTACTGCAGAATAGGAAAACACCCAAAGTGCAAATTTTGTCCAAGTACAGGATGTATAGAGAGAACTTTAACCAACAACGAACATACTTCCTTGAGCAAAAAAGGAAACTTGGGTGGCACTTCAGAAATGTCTATTATGCTGCTCTGTTTCTTCTCAGCTGATACACAAATGCAGCAATGTCCTGAAACATCAAGTCATTAGATCTGTAACTTGATTTTTTTTTTAATTTCAGCAGTTCAGATAAAAATTTTGTGTTTGTTTTGGTTAATCTGTTATTCCTAGCTGTGTTGACTAGAACTATGATGTCTTGTGGTCCTGTTGGTGTAATGCAGTTTAAAACTTCACCTAGACAGCCAGAAGTGCTTCTTAGCACACAGCTTTGTTCTGATGTGGTGTGTAGTGTATGTCATGGTTTTCATTGATAGGATAATCAAAGAGCAAAACCAGAGTCATCAACAGCTGGAATGTGTGGTTTAAAGTTATACCATAGAAGCTGACGCGGTTGGTGAGCTTTTATCTGGAACAAGTGGTTTCAAAATCCCGCCAAGAGCGCTGTGACATTTCCCCTAGGCTTTTCTGCCCGGGAGAAGGCCATGCAATGCAGCCAAGGCAGTGGCACTCTGCTTGCTACTGCACATCTCTGGCAAGCTGGTGGCTACTGTCACTGGGGTGCTGTTGTCCTTGCTGGGCAGACCTCCACGCTGAAGGAAGCCTCCAGTACCTGAGCCAGTGGAGGGCCATACAAACCTGATGGTGAATTTGAGACATAGGCTTTTATTTCATAGATAGTTACAAGATCATAATCTTTTTCTCAGTTATTTACAGTGAAATATTTTGGTGAAAGTCTAGTTCTTGTTTTGGGTTTTTTGTTTTTAATAAAAAAGGAGAATTTTTGTTTTTACCTGTTTCAGCTGTGTCAGTGTAATCCAAAGGCTTTAATACCTTCCTCACTGGTGCTGTGGCTCATTCTGATGAGAGCTTTTAGGGATTTTTCTGCAGTAACTCCTGAATCCTTTTCCTGGTCATTATATTGCAGCTGCATGTCATTTTGCAGATTCTTTCATTGGGCTTTATTGTTTCAGGATCTGTGGTGATCGCATAATGGAAAACTTCACATTTCTTTTCCCCTTTCTCTGAAAGTTTACAAATCTGCTTTGGAGTTTTGTAGTGTGGCTGTTAAGAGAAATGGGGGAGAAGGAGTAAGAGGTTGGAAACAAAATAAGAACTTCCCAAAACAAGTCAAGACACAATTATAATCATTACCACGCTCCTTAACAGTTATATGTGAGAGAATAGTTCAAAATTAATCACTTAGTCAACAAAAGTCAGATACCTTTTCTGTATGTAGAAGTGTGGGATCAGCTGTTAATGCAGTTGTATTTGCTAGTTTAATTTACATCAGGAGGAACTGAAATAGCATCTTACTTCATAAGACACTCATTGATAGAGCGCACCTTGTGATAAATCTGATCATAGCAATACTAGTTTAAAATGTGGTGAAGTCTTGCATTTTCTTTCATAATGTGACTTGTTGAATGTAATGATGCCTAGAACAATACATAATTTGTGCAATGAGAAGATTACACTCTCCTTTCTGCAAGGTCTCTGGCTCTTTGTAGTGCTAGACAGTGTCTGTCCTGCTCTTCCACCCACATTCTGCTACAATGAAAAATAAAGTGGTTAACCTGACTGGGATTTTTACCAGTCTTTTTCTGACTAACCAGCGGATACAGTTCTGTTTGGTTTTTGACATCTTGCCTACTTTTTCATGTATGGCAGAGCTATTGCCTACTACTATGTAGGTAATCTAGAAAAGAGAATAACAAAAAGGCCTTAGTTTATTATGCAGCAAAATGGGTCTAAACTGCAAAAGGTTGTAGTTTCTGCCTCACTTTAGTAGAAAATGAGGATTTGTGACCATCACAGCTTTCAAAGGAGGGTATTTTTATAGACACAAAAATGATCAGTAAGTGTAGTGTGGAGGACTTCGGAGCAGGTATCTGCAGTAGGTACACGCATTTATCAGCTAGTGCATATCTTGTCTTCTGTAGATTCTTTTTTTCTACAGAAAAACTGCAAATTATTTATGGACTGAATTGTCAGACAAATTACACTATTTTTGAACGCTCACATTTAAATGTTTGGACACCTGTTTTGGGATTTTGGTGTGTAGTGCCATGTATTTATGACTTGTTTGTTTGTTTGTTTCTTATGATGTACTCATGCCATCAAGAAGGGTTTGCTTTAGTGATTTTTTTAAATGGACCAGTGATGAAGTTCTCTTGTCCTGTGATATGTTTTCACTCTACTTGTTTGTATGACGCTAAACTTCACAGGTAGCATAGTTATGAAACCAAACTAGCTTAGAAAACAAAGACGTTAGCTCTGTTTCACATGAAACAATTTCATTACGTAGTATCCCTACACCTAGATTGTGTTTTAAAGAATGCGTGACTGGAGTCTTATTCAATGTGTAAAGATTTTGTGCCTGTCACTGGAGTGCAACCTTTTGACTTAAACTACTGAGGTCTAAAGAGGCACGAGAAGAAGTATTCATAATTCCTGATAATACAGAAGCTGTTGGTTTATGTTAGGAAACTATTGGGGAAAAGAACTGAGAACTTTGAATAACAGTGTGGAGATTTTCCAGTTAATTAAACATACAGGTTTAGTCCTTTTTGTAGTATCCAATCAGAAATTCATTTCTTTCTCTAGAGTAGGTCTGTACCAGTGAAATAAGTGTGTGGCTCCAAAACCAATAACACACACTTTGAGTTCAGAAGTATTTTTATCACTTAGTAATTGAAACCACAAGTTACCTCCTTAAGCAATGGGTACTTTAATACCTTCATGAACAGAGTTGAATTTTGCATACATTGAAGTAATTTCACAGTAGGTAAAGAAAATTATATTGATTTTAAAAACAAACAACCCCCCCAAAACCCACCCCTTTTCCAAGCTGCTTGTGTGAATTGTTTTCTGCACTTTCACTCACTAAGCCAGTTAAAAGCTCTCAACATCCACTAATGCGGATATCTTCATTTGTATTCTAATTAATTGCTCTTAGCTTCGTCTCACTAAGAATTTTGCCTTTTAACTTCCATTTGAAGGCAAATTGCTTTATTATATGAATTTTGCTCTGGATTCTTTTCTGTGTAACTAGCAAATTTTCTCATTGATTTGTGCCTTTATTTGCTCAGTTATGGTAAGCATTAGCCAGTTTTTCTCTTGGGTCTATTAAAAGACCATTATCACAGCATTTCCTCTTGGGATCTTTTTACCCTTATCACATTTGCTATAAATTCATGAACTCCCATTTCACTTGAAGATATCTGTGCCGTATGGGCCATTTTCTTTTATAATCAAAATGTAAAGGTAAGTTCCAATGTTAAGTGCCCATTCCAAACTTCTACTGTAGATGAATGATCTCTGCATTTTTTGCAATTACTACCCTAGAAGAAATGACATCATGATAAAGACATTGCTTAGTAAGACAGAAAATGGCAGTAAGAGCAAAAACCTTGAAGGGGAGTTTTGCTTTTCTGATCCTTCAATTACTTTTTAAGTGTAAAGTTAAATTTAATACACATTTTAATATATAACAGCACACCAAATAGCAGGGCAAGTCCTACAGACAGCACAGACTCCTCTTTAATTTGAAATCTGCCCTTTTACTCCAAAGGGTTGCATTCTTGTAATATCCCGATTCACATTGGGATAGAAAGCCTTAAGAAAATCCAAACCCCAAAACACAAAAATGAATGAATCCAGGCAGTCTTGTCCTGTCTTCTTATCCTGTTAGGTATCAGATGGCATTTTACAGTGGAAGAGGGTATTTCCTAGGTGAGCTGTAGAACAAAGTGATTTACTAGTAGCATCAACGAACATTGTGTGAGACATTTTGAAATAAAAAAATATTCAACCTCTAGGAACAATTTTTCAAAGGGAAAGCACATAAAAATATTTTCTGAACACTTCTGCAGAATCTTGCCAAAAATGTATTTAAGTCATCCGGTCATTGAACAGGAGCCATGTTGTGTTATGTAACCCCAAATTTGCTGGGAAAGAAAAGACAATGGCTCTATGACTGGAGTTCACATTATTAGCTTGGCCTTGGACTAAGAACTAGACTGATCAAGGCTGGAAAGTAATGGGACAAAAGACTAAATTGCTATTTTGGTTTTCCCCTTTTTTGGAAGACCATAAAGCAGGAATTCTTTGACTACTATTGGAAAAAAAAAAGACACCGTCTTTGAACTATTTAGGAAAAAAAAAGGGGGGGTAGAAGTCTCCAAATAATGGTGGCCAATATGCAAAGTTCAATGCAGTTAACAATTCAGTTTTGTGAAAATTAAAGGATTCCCTGACAACCATGGATTTTAAGATGCAACAAATGCCTTTATTGCTGAAGCAGGAAATATTGTCTTTGGATTTAGAAGTGGGTGATGAGTTCTCAAGTGTAGAAAATTTGATCTGTGATACTGTAGTATCATGCTTGCTGGGGAGAAAGAAAAGCCAATAAAGGAAAGAATAATAGTACATTGATCAACCCTTTATCACAGCAGGGTAACTAAATCTGCTGTCACCAAATATATCACACAGCCACTTGATTAAACTCATGTAATTTGCTGGGATGGATGCAAGAGTTTAGCTCTCATCAGCAACTGCAGGCAAACACAGATAAGGAGCGCATTGAAACTGTAAGAGCTTCCAGCTGAAAACTCTCAATTTGCTTCTCAAAGGAGGAGGGTGTTCCACTATTGTTGTCCATATTAATAGCACAAATTGCTGTCTCCTTGTGTTTTGTAAGTCACTAATACAAGACAGTAGAGATATTACCAGGTTCAATCAGCCCTATTCAGTTATCAAATCAGCTGGGAGAAAGGAGGGGTGTTCTCTATTTAAAAATAAAGGAGAGGGTGGGGAGTTGAAGGCGGGGGAGAACTGTGGGAGGGTTACAGGGTTGTGTGATGCAATCTGAAGTGAGGAGATAGATGGGAGAAGTGTCCTCATTCAGTACTAGAGACACAGGAGGGAGAAGGCTTTCATGCAGTATAGCCCACACCAAGGAAGCAGTAATGCTAGTATTTGTTCTCCAGTTAAATGCTGAAGAATGAAAGTGTGCATTGAGGGAGAGCATTGGGATGTGATAGTGAGTCCTTCCTACCTTAAGAAAAATGTGGTTCACTTCATAAGAGGGCAAATAGTTTGTTAGAATAAGTCCAAGTGAGTGGTTCTTGGAGCTGAAAGGCAAACTGAGGCATGGCTGGCCTGAGACCACGATTGAGGTGCTACCATTATCCTCTGCAGGTCAGCCTTTATGGCACAGAAACTGAGAAATTAAAGCTGAGTGCCTTTTCTGTGGATCTACAAGTGGGTGTTCAAAGTTCACCTGTGGCTTGGTACATGAGAATGGGATGTTTTTCAGAGCAATTGATTGTGTCCACATGTAATGGAGTAGCAGAGAAGAGACCAGGTCTCCATTTGCAACTAATTATAATGAAGCTTTGTCCTAACAGCACCTTCCAGTTCTGACCTGATGAAATGTGAAATCTTGTAACACTTCTATGAGAAGAGGCTAGAAGGATTTATTTTTTTCTTTTTTTTTGAAAAAGGCATTTATTTTGACTATACTAAAATGTTAGATTTGAAGCCATATAAATCATCTTAAAATATACTCAATCCAGAAGCTTCATTTTCTTATGTAGCCTGAACTAAAAACTGTTCGAGTGCTTTTCTTTCCTTTTTTCTTTTTTTTTTTTCTTGTCCTCTTCTGCTCCCTTTGAAGAAATACTTGAGCTCTGTTGCACTGTGCCTCAAGGTTAAATTGTTTGGGCTAATTTAGCTCACAGAGGACAATTACAAACTTGATCTTGAACAGGGAATGTGCTACAGAAATTTCATATCCATCATGTGAGAGAGCAGTTAAGAGAGCATTACTGGCTTTTCTCTAAAGTGATAGTTTGCTAGGAAATTACTTTATCGGCTTTGTTCTCTTCATCCTGTGTGAGCTCTCTTGGTATTGTGTGTTGTACAAAAGAATTGCATAACTCAACCAGAAAAGTACTTTAAATATTTTACTTCTGGATCAATGCTTACAAGGTAAAGTAGCGTGCCTCCAGATCTTTTAATTTTGCTCTTATAAATTCATTTTTAATGAATAGGATTTCCCTTACTAGAGCAATAGCAGGCACTGCCTATGGTGCCTATATGCTATCAGATCAATTCTCTAAGCTGAAAAAACTCTGTATACTGTTAATTAGCTAAATGTCCAGCATGGTTTCAATCAAAATTGAAACTGATGTATTAGGTTTTTTATTCTTTCATATCTTCACGACCTTACTACATGACAGGATATACAACACAGCTACATTTTTGTGTTAGCCTCTGTTAGACCAGTGTATGCTCATCAAGTCACCATTAAGTCAGATTTGCTTTGCTTTATTTGAACAGCTGCTGTGTGATAAAATTCATTACACTTGGTTGAATTTTCCTGTAGCTAAAAGTATTGCTTAGAGACTTACTCTGCATAGAGAAAAGGGCTTGATTGTAACTATTTTTTTCAGGAGGGTTATATGTTTGTCTGTGACTGGTCACAGTCTCTGAAGTCATGAATAAAAAGATAGGCTTGTAGTTCTTCATATGGTTTCTGTGGGAATAACATCTCCTAGCAATAAACCTTTATATTAAAAGCCTTGACCAATGGCTTTAATCCAATGGCTGTTATAACCAATAGTAAGATTACAATTACCTTACATTGGGGGTTTTGGAGGCTGAAAATGCCAGTAGATCAGGATACGTTGAACACAGGTAGAAGCCAGAGTCTACAGTCTATTTGTTCATCTAGTTTTGGTTCCTTTTAAATGTAATGAGATATTTTCTTTGAGAAATACATTAAATATTCAGATTAATTATGATGGTCCTTTTTCCTTAAAGTATGAAAAGTCAAATCTACATTAGGTTTGAATGGAAATGCCTAATACTTAGAAATGTTGAATTCATTAACTTTTCTGTAAAGGACTACCTTTCCATAAAGATGGTTGGTGTGTGGGGGGGGGTGTCTAGCCAACAGCTAACCACCAGCAGTTAATGTCACATCCTAATGTTTGTTACCATTGGTACTGAATTAAATTCAATATGGTTTATAAATGATGCCAAATCACAAATTTGAAATAGATTCTTAGGCTTATGGCTGTAAGAGATTATTATTTTTTCCCCCAGACCAGTTTATTTGCTATAAAATGTGGTTTCAGTTGACTGAAACTCTTCATGATTTTGACTAGTTTAGACTGAAACACTTTTAAGCCAGACTCTCAAGCCACATGTACGCCCCAGTTTTTCTTTAAACCACTAAAGAACCTTTCTAGAGTAAGAACTGGCTGGATCAATCCAAAAGAACTGCAGCCCATTATTTTTTTTCTGCTGCCCAGGCAGCTCTCCAAATAGCTGGAAGGGTATGAAATATTCCTGAGTGGGCAGCTCTGTTTTGCTCTAGAAACTGCTGCTCCTTGCATTAAATCCTTGTCTCATGAAGACTGAATGCAGGAACAGGAAAATGAGCAAAGTCTTCCGTTCTGAAGGTTTGTGATTTTGGGGCTACTAAAAAAGGGTCGGGGATGCTCCATCTCCTCTTTACTTCATTCTTGTGACTATTACTATGAAGGCTTGTTTCAGGTGGACTGGTTTGGTTCTCTCTGATATCTTTCATTCATAAGAACAAAAAATGGAGATGGTGGGGGGAAGAGTGCAAGAACAGTTAAAAGCAATTAGCTACATCTTTTAAAAAGCATAAGACGTTTTAAAATGTTTCATTTCAGAGACTGAACATACTTTGCTGTGCAAATAAAGTATTTTTAAATCTCAAGTAAGGCTTCTCTTGGTGGCAAGCAGATGGAATCCTGGGTTTTGTGTGGTTTATGTATAAGAATAACCACACATCATTTGCCGTTTTTATGTGTGCATCAAAAGGAAATTTGCATGGGCATCTTCTGTACTTGCCGACCACCTTATAGATCTGAAAATGACAGGATTCAGCTGGCTGTTGTCCTTCAAGTGCATGGTATTGGGCTGTATTAAAAGGCATCAACTCTGAGTTTGCTTTGTTCAGAAGGGCTGGCCTTGCTGCAAGCACCCGGATTTGAAATAGTCACTCGCATGTTTCTTTGCAGTTTCTGCTTAGGGATAAGAAAAAACGTTGGTTAAAAATAGCTTTATGCGGGTTAAGAAACTTTACTCACTCCACTCTCTGCTTTGCTAAATCTTATCTCTGATCATCCTTTTCTCTTTTTTTCAGTGGATTTGCATGGTGTCTGCACTGAAGATACCACAGTGACCCCAGACCAATACTAATACTGCTAATTGGCTTCAATTTTGCATCTTTTCCAAGTCATCTTCTACTGTTTTTCTTTGCTTTCTTGTACAGATCAGAGCAGTCACTGCAGTTGCACTAACAAGCATACAGTTAACTTCAGGTTAGGTAAATCAGCACTGTTGGTGTGAAATACCACATATTACCTATCTATAGGTAATTAGGTGTATAGATACACCTACATCTATAGGTGTATGAGGTAAATGTGTCACTTCTGTTAAAGACTTGTTGTACAGCACTGAAGGTTGCTGTTGTCATTTACTGTAGACATAGTAGGCTTGGGGGGGAAACCCACAAAAAACAAACTCCAGGTTAAAAAAGTAATCTACCTTAATCTGTTATGGAATATAATGGACAGTTTTGAACACCACCAAAGGTGGACATTTCACAACCTCTTCAAGATTTCTCATCTTCCAGCCTGAATTTCTTGCCTGTCATCTGTTCTACAGCTCTGAGAAAGTCTGGTGCTCTTTCCTGTATCCTCCAGTCAGCCATTTGTCTGCTTCTCTGGACCTGCTGGCCACACTCTAGCTCATACAGCCCATCTGCTTGGCTGCCTTTGCTTACAACGACATCCAGTTTCACTGTTATGGGCACATGCCATCAAGGTGAAGGAACTGTCCACTGATGTTACTTTTAAAGAAATTAAACTAGGGACAATTAATCTATACATAATTATCCTAGTCTTATACAATTTTGTAGAGCTGGTCAATACTACAACAGAGTGTATGCTAGACCTGTACTGATGCGATCTGTTGAATCCAACTGTGATTTTTTTTTTTTTTGACCTTCCAGCAAAATTCACTTAAAAACTGAACAAACTGCTACAATCTGTGGATAAGTAGTCACTTTCTAGGAAAGATACTTGCTAGGTTTCTTTGCTATGTTCCTCTCTCCGTTCTGTTCATGCAGAATGTACAAATATACCTTGCAAAAAGGTTGCTCTCTGTCTGGAACGAGGGCTATTGGTGAAAGATACTCTAGCTAAACCAGATTTTTAAGTCATGAGTTGACAACGGGTAAGACACTTTGAAATTAGTATTTGAAAACAATTCTTTTTATCTTTTTGTTTCTTTTGTAATCAGATGAGTGCTGAATCAGGATGGTTATAGGCATGAAGATGTGAGGAAGGAACAGTCCCGTCTGCTTTTGTCAGACAAAATAAAATGCAGGACCGGTAATGGGGATAACAACATTATCTTTTAGATTTATTTAAAAGTTAAGGAGAGAGTGATGTGTTATGTTGGCTTGGTGTTTTGGGAGTTTTTTTTGATTGTGGTTTTGTTGTTTTGGTTTTCTTTTTTCTTTTTTTTTCCTCCAAAGGCATTAAATGTAATTAAATACCTTAGTTTTCTCTGTTCTTTGTAAATCTCTTTAACTGTAACTTTCTGCACATGCAGTTGTGGGGTATGTACGTTTCTGTCATGTAAACAACACTGCTTTTCCTTTCTTAAATGCCTAATGGTTGCATCCAAAGGCTTCTACATATCTTGGTTGGCTAAAACCAGCTGACCTTTTTAAAACTTTTCAGTTCACCTTTCATGCAACATATCCAATTCCTGATTTATGATCTCTACAGTAATAAATACTTACTGGTCTTTATTATAAGAGTCTGAATTCCTCCATGTGTTAACAAATATCAGAGGATCAAGCTTTAAACTGATTACTCTGCCCTACATGTTTTATTTTGAGAAAATTTAAGGGAGATTTTTACTTCAATGTTTCACAGTTCTTACAGTGAGATAATACCATTTCTAATTTGTCAGTGCTGACTAGTTTTTGAATACCTTGGCAAATGCTGTAATCTGAAGTCTCAGAGGATATGCCAAAAACCCCCCAAAGTAGATTCTATGCAAGCTTCAGTTCAGTTTGCCCACTAGGAAAAAATGATGCATAAACATGATCGTTTATGTACTGTAGTAAGCATAAACACTGAGTCAAGGTACTGTAATTCTGGCACAGTATTTAAGGAGAAAAAGCAAATATTTTGGCGTACAGTTGTACATCACTTCAAAACATAATGGAAGTGAGTTAAGCAGTTTTTGGTTACAAATTTGGGTAACTGAATGGTTTATAGGATATTACATTGGATCATATTCAAGAGAGATTTATATGATGGGAGTCACCCTAACAAGTGCCAGAAGAGAAATCAGCTCAGTCTTTAGTCAAAGACTTTCTCATTAGATTGCAAGGAAGAAATAAGTCCAAAGCATCATGCCTGGTATAAGGAAAAGGAGGAAAACTTCTGAGGGTATGAAAGAAACAGCATTGAAATTTTTATCTTTGTGGATAAAAGATTTATAAGCTAAAGCATCTAACTGTTCTGTATTCTAGCTCATTATTGTTTTGGTGGACTCTTCCACTTTACTAATAGGAAGGTATTTCTGCAGCACATTTCACCTGAAGACTTTGCTGTACATCCCCCAGTGTTAAACTTCACTTGCAGATGGGTTTGTGTTTTCTAGTCAGGTTATACTTTCTGGCTAGCAGCATATCTACAACTTCTTTGCTATTGAGATTAGTGCATGGGATAGAAAAAGGCCAAAGTTCTGGAAGGGTGTATCTGGATTCAGGGAATATTTTAGGTAATGTAGAAATTAGTGGCTGTTATATGTTTTTGAAACATTTTCTTTAGAATTACAAAAATATATAGTAAATAGATCCGATTTCTGCACTCTTTAAATGGGATAATCATTAACACTGTTCTAGGTTCATTTACAGCTGCAGTTATAACTAAAAGGGCTCATAGTTTCAGTAATCTGCTTAAGCTGTTCGCAGCAATTTCAGATGAAGGCACACAGAAGTCCTAAAAAACAATTTATCTCTAATGAAAGTGTGTTATTTTTCCTTACAGAACTCAGGAAGGTTCCCTAAAGGATTGGGAAGTCAGTATCAGTTTTGACAGATCAATTTCAGTAAATTGTTTCTCAGGCTTTTTAAAGGTGACCTTCAGAAGTAGAGCACGAGTAGCATTGCCAACATGCGGTGCAGGTCACCTGCAGCCAGGTCAAGTGGCAATTCAGTATTTCACTACTGGGGAGAATGTGATGGAGAGGGGAAGCAGCTGTGAATGAAACCCAAGAGCTGAAGTTTGGTTGGTCTGGAGGAAATACCAGAGTTTTCTCTCTGATAATCTAGTTTCTTGTACTCTATCAGTAAGTCCTGCTCGCAAGAAGTCATCTTCCTCACGCAGGCAGCCCTAGATTTGTGCTCCCAGTCATGGAGCAGCAGATTTAAAATTAGTTAGGTATAGAAATTATAGGATTTTCTTTTCTTTATTGCAGCATGATCACAGGCTTTAGTATTCCAGGCCCTAAATGACAACAAATAAGCTTAGGAAGAGATACGAAGATAGAAGACATCCATAAAATGACACGTATTTTTAGAAATAGAGTCAAGCTTCAGATCAGGAAAGATTTCTCAGTGGTGAGGCCCTAGCCTGGTGCTTTAGGGGACCTGGATTCGACATACTGCTTTCTGGTCGACTTCCTGTGTCATCTCAGGCAACTTAGACTCACATGTCAAAAGATGTTTAGATACCTAGATCTGATACCAGAGTGAAGAAGGTGCCTCAATGCTGCATGATGTCTGTGCTTCACTACCTCATCAATAGGATAATATGCCTTTCATCTCTGAAGGTGGTGTGGGATTAAATACAGTGAAGATTAGGAGATGCTGTGGGCACTGCAAGTCACCACAAGATTGCTAAGAAGGAAAAAGGTTCTGCTTGCAGCCTCTTATTACACATATTGTTTAAGTTAGTCTCTTCAAATGCTAATAGATGAATCCATAGAGAGACAGACAAAGAAGAGTTATTCCACTGGGTCATGAAAAAACTGGATACTCCTAATGAGACACCATGATTCTCTAAGTGCAAACTGTCTTTAATATGTGAGAGCCTCTAATAAATGACAACACATATCCTCATGCAATGCAAAATGATCAAAAGGATCTGAAAATGAATCTTTTGTTTCACTCAGAGATCAGTACTGTCATTATATGATTACACTTCTTAGTTCCAGAGAAACCTTTGGCTGCTGCATGTTTTAAGAAAAGTGCATCTGCTAAAGTGAATTTTATTCTAAGACCTGAAAATAAGGATTTATAATAATCACTGTGTCCATAGTGAGAGCACATTTTAATGTATTTTCATTATATGATGGTCCTCAGATGAATAATATTCTGCACATGACAAAACGATTCATTAATAGCTTGCAAAATGCAAGGAAAGATGGCTAAAAAAGATTTGTAGCTTTCTAGCTGAACAAAAACACTGATGTTC
Organism: Chionis minor; assembly: GCA_013398295.1. Taxonomy (NCBI): domain Eukaryota; kingdom Metazoa; phylum Chordata; class Aves; order Charadriiformes; family Chionidae; genus Chionis; species Chionis minor. The sequence goes on from VZSF01005147.1 coordinate 834,141, forward strand.
ATAACAGTAATGGTATATTTAACCTCTCTCAACATAGCCTAAAATTTAATTAAGAATTAATTTTGAACTTCACTACCTCTTGATGGAAAATACAAGGATTTTATGTGAAAACATGCTTGGTATTTTCCCTGTTGCTCTCATGATCTCTGTCAAGGACGTGTTAGAAAGCTGAGGAAGACAGAAAACTCAAGAGTTAAGATATATTAAAGAGAGCAGGCTGTTCCTTTCCACCATTCTTTATCTGTAGGCAAAATAGAAACTGGAAAGAAAAAATAATGATAAAAATATATCTGATTTAGTGCTTTGTTTAAAAGATTTTTTAAAATAACTTTTTTTAAAAAACCTTGTTTGCCTGAAGTTGTCTCAGTAACAATGGTAAGATCTATTCTTAAGTCTGTATGTTGGGGTTTGGGGTTGGGGTTTTTTTGTAAATGAAAGCATTTTTTTAAGGCAGATGCCAAGATTCAATTTCATATTTTGCTGTTATAAGGCAGTCATTCTGCACCTTTTTTTTTTGCATGCTCTTTTGATTTGTTGTTTTTTTTTTTTAGGCATAAGACTGCAGAAAATGGTAGCCTTTCTCATGATCAAAGGTTTGAAGAAGAAAGTAGAAAATATTTTCCTTGGAGAGAAGAAAATACCCTCCAAAACATAAACAAACTCCATAAACTAAAATGAAAGGCCATGTAGAATTATGGAAACTTTTTTTTTTTGTGGAAGACAGAGCAATTAATTCTGCCAATGCTATCATTTGTCACCTTTCACTTTATCACTAGAGGTGGTGTTTTTGACTTCAGTTAAAATAAGAGAGGAAAACACCCTTCTCTCTTAAAGTAAACATTGGTGAAGAAATACATGGCTGAATCCTTCAGAACCAGGTCTGTAAACACAATTGAACTGAAGGAGAACAATTCAGTCTCTTCTTTTTCAAGTTCTATATCTTTGTTCTCACTTTCTCTGGTTATTTCTCATGTTCAAGTATCTTTTCTCAACTGGGGCTTTGCTCTTCACAGACAAATAGAATGGCACCAGTCCCTCAGGACTACTTTTTCCCTGACACTCCTGTGCCAGGTATGCAGATGCTGGAGATGATGCCAAAGGAGAAAGATTTATTTGGACACTTTTGCTTTCTGTGTTGGAAGTGAGCCTTTGTGAGTGAACAACCTCTAATGAGCAGCGTAGGGAAAACTGGAAGCTTTAGATCACTGAAGGAGCACAACAGGAAAAAAGTGCTTAATCAAATTTCCTGTGTTTAAGAAATAGATAGGGGACCTCTTTATTCGATTTATCTTAATTGCCTTATATTCAAACATTTCTGCCAAATATGAGTATCAGAATTAAACCCCTCAAAAACGATTAATTGTGTTCATTTTTACTGTGGCTTTATATATGCAAGCTGAATTCTTGGAATGAGAGAATTTTGTGGTGCTTTTAATCTGCATTTTGCTCTTGTTGGCTTATAATGCTAGGCCTTCGGTTCTAATTAGTGGTCTCCAGCAGTTTATTATGGCTTTGCCAGGTGGTGGTTTAAGGCATCTTATTTGCTAAGGTGGCATTTCCAACTGGCCAGAAACTATTAGATTATGTTAACCTAGTGGGTGTTATCAACATCAATATTATTCTCACTTGAAACAAAACAGGACAGCAGTTTACAAGAGTGGGTTTTGCCAAGGGATGAATTGATTTTTCTATCTTTTCAAGTCCCTCAAGATGTCTAGCTGGCAACAATGTTTGAATTTTCTCTCTTCTGCTATTAAACATGCTGAATTTGGACCTCAGCTGCAGCAAAACAAGACTATTTCACCACTGCACGGAAACAATTGTAAATCCACACTAGTTGAGAATGTATAATCCACTGTCTAGTTGAGCAAGGCCTCCGATACAATTAGCTGTTTGATTGTTTTGACAAGATTAAGACGTCCTCAAAAGTTCATGCATTTGAAACAGGAAAGCTGGCTGAATTCCCTCTTGTTATACTGCCATTGTTCTCAACCAATCATATTTTAGGGGAAAACCCAATTCATTTGTCTGTTCTATACCCTCCAGAGCTTGTTTTAAAAATAGATAAAACAAGGAAAGATAGTTGAATAAGTAAGATCCAGGTTTTATTTCTTCTGCTACCACACCTCGTGAACTTTAGCACATGGAGATGGGGCTTTATTAAGCCCTATACATTTTGTGAACATTATGCAGTTGATTTACCCATCTTCCTATGCTGATAATCTGGAACAAATCAAAGAAACACCCTCACGAGTCAAATATTAATGGTTTAATTTCCTCCAGTTTCTACCTCCACTTCTCCAGTTTGTTTTCAATAAATACAAGTTGATCTCTTTCCTTGCCTAATTTGACAGTTTTCATATTAAGTGCAGCAGGATCTGAGCTGCTTGGTAGCTGTCAGCTAAGTGACATTTGATGTCCACACTTTTTTTAGAGCTTCCCTTGAACCAATTTACAAAATGCTGCATGTGGTGCTGGAAGCAGGAGGGAAGTGCCTCCAGCCAAGCAGGAGTCTGTTCTAGATGACTTGGATTAATGGAATGTTCTTCCATCTATTTTATTCTATTCTTCTGCCCTTACAGCTGGAAGCCAGTATTCTCAAACAACTCCATCTATAACATCAGAGGACATAAATAATCAGAGTATATATTTAATCATATTAGAAAATAACATGGAGGTGAGTTTTACTTTGTATAGCCTGCATAAGTAGTGAAGTGCACCTCTAAATAAAATTTTAAAAGAATATTTTGGGTCTGTCAATCTAACCTAGAATGAATAATTAAAGTAGAGCAACTATAAATTACAGTAATGTACAACATGTCACATTTGAAGGGTACAGAATACCTGGAGAGGTAATTTTTCAGGAAAGCTTGAGATTCCAGCATTATCACAGAATTCTGTGGCTGACATAACAGCTAAGGCTGAAACAAGCGGCTTAGGCTTTGTAGAATAGTTCTGTGTTTGGAAATATCCTACATCCATTTCTGCTTAATATGTTGGTATAGGTAAATTTCTTATTTTGACTACCAATACACTTTTATAAAAGTTTTTGCTCTTTTTGAAATGTCACAGGTGTATGTTCTAAAACATTAATTGATGAAAATAACCTATGACCATCATACCTGCATGAAGCTAATGCATGTATTTGAGTTGCCGACAAACCTAGGAACACTTGGTGTCGTGTTTTTAGCTGGGATAGAATTGACTTTCTTACTAGCAGCTGGTACAGTGCTATATTTTGGATTTGGGAAGAGAATGATGTTGATAGCACACAGGTGTTTGTGGTTGTCGCTAAGCAGTCGAGGCATTTTCTGCTCCTCACACCACCCTGCCAGTGGGTAGGCTGGGGGGGCCTGAGTTGGGAGGGGACACAGCCAGGACAGCTGAGCCCAGCTGACCAAAGGGGTATTCCATGCCCTATGACATCATGCCCATAAAGCTGGGGGAGGAAGACGTTTGGAGTTAAAGCATTTGTCTTCTCAAGTAACCATTACGTGTGACAAAGCCCTTCTTTCCTAGACGTGGCTGAACACCTGGCTGCTAGTGGGAAGCAGTGAATGAATTCCTTTTTTTGCTTTGCTTGTATGCGTGGCTTTTGCTTTACTTAATAATCCGTCTTTATCTCAACCCATGAGTTTTCTCACTTTTACTCTTCTGATTCTCTTCCCCATCCTGCCTTGGGAGGAATAAGCGAGTGGCTGCATAGTACTTGGTTACCAGCTGGGGTTAAACCAAAACACATGGTAAAGGCATATTTATTTGATTTAAAAATGACCTAATACTTAATATACTTCAAAGCTCAGGCACTGAGTTTTAATAGCAACTCCTGAATGAATGTGGGGAGGCCCCAACAAAGCTTCTCATAGCTGCTTCTTACGCCGCTCTTTGCCCAGCAGGCTGATCCAAGGCTGCATATTAGAGCTGCTCAAGGTGCTCACGGCCTGACAGTTCTAATTCCTGCAGTTCAGCATCAAGAGTAGAACTTTGAAGTGTTACTACGTGTATTGCTAGGTACAGCTGAAGTTGTGGCTTAAAGGCAATCAGCTTGCTCTAGTCTTATAACTCTTGGTTTTTTTCTGGTTAAGTTTCAAGCCACCCTTCTAAGTATAGTCTGGACCGCAGTTGCCATATTCACTCACAACTACTAAAGTGCAAATCTCTGAAAAATAAAGGTTCAAAATTCATAAGGTGGGAAGAATGGAGCGCACTTGAATCAATGCTGTCAGCTGCCCAGTACTTTGCAATCATGTATCGTACCATTTGAATCATATCCAAAATGGAAACTATATCTGGTTTTGTGTTGACATTCTGATTTTTGGAAATATAAACTAATATATTCCTGTCTCGTGCTTCACAGCTGAAGAATACTTCATATCATTTGCACAAATGCAGAACACACTATTTTTTTGTTGTTATGGTGGGGTAATTTAAACTGCTGTGCAAATCACACCATCTTTCTTTACTGATGGACAATGCCAAGGCAACTTACTGAATAAAGTGCCATTCACCACTGTTCCTTTATGTATTATAAGCATATAGTAGAAAATGACCTAATGATATGATCTTATGCAATAACTTGATAAATTAAAGCTATAAAATATTTTTAAAGGTTTCTTTAGTTCCCTTCGTATGTAGGAAGAAATTCATAGTAGGTTAAGGGTGCTTTTCTAATCAATTCACGTAAAGGTAAAATGTGGTAAGGTTTTTCAGTTACAGAGCTTTGCACTTTCATTTACTAAATGCTGTTGTTACGTACATATTGTAATGGCAGTGTTTACCACAACTGGGAAACATGGTGGTATGAAACAGATTTTTAAAAATTATTGAATCTCCCTTGTTATTATTTTTTTTCAGTATAATCTTGCATTTTTGAGAGGAAGCACAAAGGATCGATGACTCTGACTAGTATGCTGATGATTCTCCCCAGCCTAAAAAGGGCTTGCGAAATTAAATGTAAACAGGTGATAAAAGCTGGGTGTTAGTAACCTTCCTTTTTATGCTGTTACTTTACTGAAATCTTTTCCAGAGCTTTTCCAAAGCTGTACCGTTATTCTATTGATTGGTTTATGGTATTGCGGGGCATAACTGGGCAACTCTTGAACACGAATAGCACCATGACAGAGAATTCAGCCAGGATGGAGGTTCAATTCCTATTCAGTGCAAAGGAATTTCCAGGCTGTTTGGTAGTCTCTGACCCTCATTGGGTCAAGGAGAGCAAGCAGGTGTAAGGGTAGTGTTATGCTTTGCAGCGTGGGCATCGGCTTGACAGAAAAAGGGAGAATTTCAGTCCTTCTGCAGTAAGCATTTAGGCTTTACTGAAGTAAAAGCTGGAGGTTTCATTTATAGCCATGCTAGAGGTGTCTAACTAAAGGGAGTACTTGAGGTTGTGAATCACTAATGACAGTGGTAACTAACCACTAGGGCTCAGGGTGTGTTTTAAGAGTCTTTTCTTGGACAGCTTATGGAGGCTATTCTGTAGCATCCAGTTCTTGTCCTGTGTTGAATAGAGTCAGGCTGCATCGCTCAGACAAGGCGCTGGAGGGCAATGTGTTTTGCAGTGCTAACTTAGTGCTGTTATTCTGTCACATTCTCTGTTTATGGGTGTGTTGGTGAACACTGGAGGACGTGATGTCCTCCTGCCAGGAGTGGAGGTACAGCTGCCCCCTTATTACTGCTTTCTCTCTGGAAAGCCAATTGTGATATTTTATTTATTTATTTTTAAAGAAGGGCAAAATGGGCCATACAATCATTCTTGCAGGCTCTGGTGCTTTTCCAGCTATTTTTGGTTCTCTGCCCTTCTCCTTTGCAGGAGAATGTGGCAGGAAGGGAGGAAATGACTCTCCAAAACTTTCATCCCTGAGCTACAAGTGAAGATATTCCCAAGAGAGAATAAATCAGTAACCCCAAGGAAGGAGGAATGCCTAACAAATGTAGGAAAGACAAGAAGGTGTTTTGGAATATTTATTTGTAGAGGCTCAGGGGAAGGTAGGAATAAGAACTACCAGTAGTAATCTTCACAGATGTAATGTATTGGGTGCTTGTCCTTCAGTCAGCACTTTGAGTGCTTGGAACCCTGTAAGATTCCCAGGTTTAGCAAAATAGAGCTGAGGCTCCATTTGGAGAACCAAAGGGTACTTTGGGGAAACGTATTTTGTAGGCAGTTCCTACAACAACTGTTAAGTAGTGGGAAAGACATAGCTATAGTGTATGGACCATTCATTGCCATATCAATGAAAAACTACCAGCTCCAATGTGTACTCTGCAAAACCCTGGTGTAATTAGAACTTAATGATTTTTCTCATTTGAATTATTAGTTTCTACCTTTCTTGATCTCCTAAGGAACCCAACTGTTTATTATAGGCAAGGTCTAAAGCATGGCTGAGGTGATGCGTTTGCTGCATAAATGTGTATCGGCCTACCTGCAGGAAGATGGATAAGTTGTGAATGCAATTAATTTTCTTTGTTTGTCAGCAGAAGCTTTACCATCAAATCACTTGCCAAACTAGAGACTATAGAAGCTCAAAAGAAATTTTGAGGCAAAGAAAAAAGGTGTAAGAACGGGTAGAAGAGGTGCTTATCTCAAGAAACATCAGGTTTTGATTTAAGGACCCCCAAACTTCTCATCCTTGTGATTCTGTTTAGTGACTTCTAGGTTTAGAATTTTCTTATGGAGCACTGTCCTGATGGACTGTAATAATCTTTGTAGAGTTTGAATACTTAGTGCAACTCTATGAAAGGAACTAAACTGCCTGGGAAACAAACAGCTTTGAGAAGATATTCCTAACAGAAGTCATACATTTTGTCTGAGACTTGATGTTTTTTAATGCCTTGTTTGTACCTGGTGGGAGAGGGTCTTGCTGTTGGTGTTTTGATTTTTGTTGTGGCTGTTGGGGGTGTTTTTCCTTTCCATACGTAAAACCCACACTAAAACAGACAGTGTGGTGCAAGTCCTGAAGGATGCTTCTCGGTGGGTAGGGTGTGAAGGCAGCAGCACGCTAAGCTGTATTTGCCGCATTTGGGGAACATGGTGTGCTGTGTAGAGCAATGCACTGCCTGCCTGTCACTCTGCATTTGAGAGTCAGCCATTTTGTTCTGCAGTTTTCAAGTCTGGAAAGTATGATGCTTATATTTACCATGTTTACTGCTGCAGTGCCTTAACTCAGTGAAAAAGTAGGACCCCTCCATCCTAAGTAAAGAACAGACAGATGGTCCCTGCCCTGAAGAGCTTACAGTCTGTTTTCTAAGCCTGGACTAGTATTTCCAAAACGCTTAAATGAAATACTTTGTCACGCTATTTAGAAAGCAGTGTTTCCTGCCAGCAGTTCTGCCAGTTCCCCCTATCCAGGGGGCAGGCAGCTGTGGTGGGTTTGCTCAGCCTGCCCAAATCTGCCTGGCTGGCTGGAGCTGTGCCATGAGGAGCAGCTGCCCCCAGCTCTTCCTCATGCTCTCAGCTGTGCTTCCCTGCATAGCAATGCTCCAGGCACCTGGGGATGTCTCGTCTCCCTTGTGTCCGTCGGACCAGAGTTGGGAGGAGGGCAGGGTTTGGCCTCAGTTCCTGATTTCAGCAGGAATCTGTTGCTGTGGGCCTTGAAGTCATTCAGAGCAAGGGGATTTACGCTTTCCTATTCTAACTAATCGATAATATCAAACCAACAAAAAAGTGACTCCTCTCCTTTAAGTAATAAATAAGTCTGTTTGAAGTCATAGGGAATTAAACATCTTTTGGAGCTATGTACTGAAGTATCTGCATGCTAAAAATAATAGGATAAGGCAGTAGGGATTGTGTTTCACCTCCTCTGTGCAACACATTTTTCTCTCCTTCCCATCGGTTAGCAGAACATGGTGAGCATTTCAAAACTACTTGTATTTTGTCATCATACCATAAGTAACTTGTGTTTTGTTGTTTGTTCGTGGAAAAAAAACATACTGCCTTGGCTTTGGCTACATGTCCATGTCCTGTACTGTGTTTTCACCTGCAGTGACAGATGTTTCAAATGCTGCTAGACTCTGTAATTCCCCTGCTTTGCCTGTACTTGCTAAAGGTATGCTATAGAAACAGTTAACTGAAATGTTAAACACCAGAGCCTGAGAAGCAATGCATTGCTAATGGATGGAGTAGTCTGTTACTTGCTTAATTAGTTATGTTAAACAACTTGAGCTTTGGTGTTATTAACAAATTCATTTAATCGTAGTAAATAATGAGGATTATAATTGAAATGATGACCTTTGTCTCCTGCAGATAGTAAGTTGTGCCAAGTTTGCTTCATACCTGCAAAATTAGTCCTGATCAATGACTGGCAATGGCCAGACATAATAAATAATGTATTTGCACTTTTAAAAACTGTAGAGGAAGGGAAGCCAGTTCAAATATGCTTTAAGGATCTCAGGAAGAAAGTGAATGTTCTCTGCCACAGAAAAAAGTGGAGAGTGATTGCAACTACAAGTAGGAAAGTACTAGTACATGGTGCTCATGCAAATGTACAGTGGCCAATAAAGGTAACTTCTGACCCCAAACTAGTCAGTTAGAGTGCATTCAGGAGTGATTCTTGAGTGGGGAGCATGTGGAACTTGAATCTGTTGTCACCATTTTCTGAAACGTGATTAGAAAGGCAAGATTGAAAAAGTAGTAAAGACTATGGAAAGTCTTGGGAAAAGCCGGGATCTCCATTGTGGTATTGTACAAATCCCTGTCTATAGGGCAGCGGGCACAAAAACCGGACGGATTTACAAAGATACTGTACAGTGGCCAAGCTATTTTAGGTCTATACAGTACTGGCTTCACATCTTGCACACTTTCAGCTATAATGTCTGAGACTGCCTCCTGCAGGAAAGATGCCTGATCAAGTGGTGTATTTCCTGTTTAACGATCTAGTTGTATTAAATACATGTGCTCACCCATAGCATAATAATATATAGTCAAAATGTGGAAATACTGGCTTAGAGGGGACCAGAATGTATTTGTAAGTAGTTTGCGTGAAAATACATACTGTTCATATATATTCTGATCAGATAACTGATGAGGAAACTTTATCCTTAATTTTTCTTCCTATTTCCTTCTCTCTCTCTCTTTTTTTTTTTTTTTTTTTTACAGCTGTAGGCACACACTTCCCAGCCCCCATTCAGCATGCCACTGTTTGCAATTGCCCACCTTCCCTGTAAAACCTTGTTGGGATTTCTACCTAAAAAAAAAAAGTCAAGTGTGCCACTCCAACCAGGACACCATCTGTGGAGCAGGAAAAAAGAAAAAAAACAAAAACTAGTTTCCTTAGGCAGCTGCTAATTGCAAGCTTCCCCTGTACTGTGTTGTGGGATGGAGCACGATGATGCAAGTTCTCCTTGCCTCAGACCTCTGTGCTGAAGGACTGTTTCCAGACCAGTGGGAATGCAGAAAGTGTGAGAAAGAGTCACTTCCTACACCCTGCTGTGCCCAGGAATGATGGGGTGCTTAGAGCTGAGAGTCACCTCTGGTGTTTCTTCTCAACCTCCAAAGAAAGAACCTAAACTGGAAGCAAACCCCTGCCATTGCAGGAGTAGCACTACCTCTGTGAGGAATATTAGCTGTTCTGCATCCATTGCTATAGTAGCAAGCTGTATGAATCCTCACTGCTATAATTAATTTGGAAAAATTATCTTCCTGTAATAAAAGCTGGCCCATCAAGCACATACCTAAATAGAACTGTACATGTTTCCCTTCTGCTAAAACCACTGAGATTGCTGCAGTACACCTGAGTGCATAAAGAACTATGCTACTGGGAGACTTAAGCAACAGGAGCAGCTACAGTGTCACGGCTGCTCAGTTATAGCTGCTTGGTTTAATTCGGAGCTCCCCAAGTTTCCCTTGTTCCCCAATTATTAATAAAGCTTAAAGCATTTAAGAATAAAAAAACACCACCACCCNCCCACAGAAAACTCTTGGCTTTGGATGGCTTTGACAGAATCTGCATAATATATGCTGGATGTGGGGTAGTTATTTTGGGGAAAGCCAAGCAAGAATTGATAACTCTTTCTATGAAAATTACTTTGAGGGGGAAAAAAAACATTATGAAGCATTTCATGGCAGTTGCAGATTGGGGGCATGCTAGAACTTCTAGTTTAGTTAAGTGCCTAAGGCAGAAATTTGTTTGCCTGCAGAAGCTGAACGCTAGAGAAATATTAGAGAAAGAAACTATAAGCTATCAACTAGCAACATATGATGCACTTGAAATGAATATGTCAAACTTGACTTGTAGTGAATCTATTGCAGTGCCTACGATATCTCTTCAGATATGCTTGGTCTTTCCTATGATAAAAATAAACCTTCTGATAAGTATAATGAAATCCTGTGAATAAGGAAAGGCTTCATGTTCCATAGGAAATGCAGCAACAAGAATTAAATAGCTATTTCTGCCCAGTGAGATTTAACAGCTTAAGATGCAATCAGCAATCATATGTCATTTGAACTGGTATCTGCACGCATTAAAGCAGGGTCCTAGAAGCAATCCAGAACAGTTGTAGAAGCCAATGGAAACAATTATACATTTTAAGCCCAAGCATAGGAGCTCCAATTTTATCCCGGGATCCCACTGTCGTAGGTTCTATATATACGCAAAACATAAAGGTATTTTCTACTGAAAAGATCACTACGTTCCTATTGTGAAATAGACAAATCCTGTAAGACAGTATGAATGCTTTCATAATTTATTTAGCATTTATACTGTGATCACAAACAGGTTGAGCCCCACTTTGCCATGCAAATGGAAAGCACAGAATGAGTGATAATTCTGTCCCAAGGAGCTTATGGTCTAACAACTGTAGTAAGAAGGCAAGAAAAGCAAGCAAGATAGAGTGCAGAAACAGTGCAACCAGTTGAAAAGGATGTCATGTCAGTGTTTTTAAGAAGTGTTCAGACTGTGTTCTGCACACTTAATTCACCTGAGCAGTTTGTACAGACCAGCTGGTGTGAAACTGCAATTTTCCATTGTTCACACAGTCTTGTGATTTCTACATTGCACCTAATGAAGGTTGTTGACATCAACATGAGCAGAATCAGGCATAAAGCTTGGACCAGTTCTTGTCAGTAGAAGCTCTAAGTGAATTATTAGAAAATTACTTAAAAGGAAAGCAAGAAGTCTAAACCCCATACTATTGCTATTCCTATAAAATCACAGTTTTCCACAGACAAGATAGCAAGTTAAAGAACCGCAGTATTATGATAACTAAATAATTAGAATAAATCAAATGTTCTCCTTTTGGTTTATTTTAGACTGCTTTATAATTAACTAATTTGCTTTCCTTGAAACCAGTTTTATGTTGTCCTAATGGCTTTGGTTACAAAATGAGATCAGCAACTTAATGATTGCCTAACCACAAGGACCTTTAATGATCTTTTAGGAAGTGCTGTGTTACCTTAGACTGAGAAATTTTGCTGGTGTACTATCTGATGCACAGTAAAATTTACATATAGTACTGAATGTTCATATTGCATAAAAAGCATTAATATGAAATTCCACATAGAAATATTCATTTCTGTGTTGTCAATACTGCATGACAGTTTCAGGAACTTTGTTTTAAAAATTTCTTTTTAATAACCTGGTTCAGCAATCTACCGAGAAGGCATTTAAGTCCCCCTGAGGTGGATGCTGAAGCTCTATAAATGTGATATATATCAGGTGAGGACTTGTCCCAGGGGGACTTAACATACAGTTATATGCTTTCCTGAATTGAGACCACAGAGGATTACATCCAGCTCATTAAGGCAGTTAAGAGTGCATAAAATATTTCAAGGGGGTTCAAGTGGAGGTGGGGTTGGTGATGGCTGTTCTTAATAATTTAGGAAAAAAAAGTAGTACACAAATATAGAAACAGACTTAGCCTTCAGAGACAAAACCTTTTAATAATTAAACTTTTACTAATAATCTTAAAGGTCTTCTGTGATAAATCTTTTCTCCCCACTTCCTAATTCAGTGGTCTATAAAGCAATTACAATTCAGAATCATCATTTCATTTAATAGACTGTAGCATGTTGTTGGTTTTTGTTCACTCTGGACTCTGTATTTGTAATTAATCATGTACTACATTATTGGGTTTTGTTATTTATAGTATGGAAGTTAGAGGTCACCAAATGTAGTCCATTCTACTGTAATGTGTTTATTTGTTTAAATATACCTATCCTGCCTTGCTTTCTTCACTAAAACTGGATCCTGAGAGCAGTGCATTCACAATTTCCATAGCTGACTGAGTAGTTTTATATGGTAGATAATAAGGCAGGAATCATTTGAGGGGAAAAAAACCAAAACAATTTTACAGCTTATAATAACAAAAATGTTTCCTTTCATTCATTTTTGGGGAGTGTATTTTATTAGATCGTAGTATTTCTATGAAATGCAAGAAGGGAAAAACCTGTTTATTGAGTTGTCAGCAAAGGGATGTTTCCTGTTGCCTGTTTGGATTTCAGGTGTGTGCTGCCTATCTGCTCTGTCCCTCAAAAGAATCACATAAGATGGCAAGGACTGCCAGTCTTTCCTGCACACCATCCTCAGGCCCATGAAGCTGTTAATGCTTACTTGATCTCGGCTTGTTTGGAATTCTTTGAAACTTTTGGCTAGCTTAGCAAACCCTGAGAAAAGCTGAATTTTAAAGTTTGACCTGTTGTCTTTAGGAAGTAGATAGGATTCTGTATGTAGGAGACTTTCTGTGTGGTGTAAACTTACATAAGAAGATTACTTCCCAAGTGATTTACGAGTAATACTCAGCAGTCAAAGAAATGAGGAGCTTCCTTTCAAGGAACCCTTCATGTTCTGAGGGTGGTTGGTTGCTGAAGGTGTCAGGAATACTCAGCAGATGTGTCTGTGATCCTGCTGACAAACCTTTTCATCCCCTAAATATTTTGATAAGAACTGAGGTCAATTATTTCATATATATATATAATGTCTAAAATAATTTAACTTTTATTATAAAAATCATAAAACTGTGAGAGAGAATCTGGTAATGAAAATAATACCTTTACTTTTACAGTCCTGTAAGATTCTGCTAACTGTTCTTTGAGCAATACATTACTTTTCAAGTCTGTTGAACAGACGCAGCCAGATGTCTGCATGATTTATAGCTACTTGCCTGACAATCCTGGGATAGTTAGTTGGTTTTATACATCGTTGTCGTACTATTTTGTGAATATATTATCAGTTGCTGAAGTCTCTGTTCTCTCCTCGGATTTTAATGTTGTGAAGTTTCTGAAAGGATGAAGAGGAAAAAGATGCTGACGGCAGTCGGAGAGTAGTGTTGTCAAAAATGTCAAGCTGGCACAGTTTTATTTTCAAAAACAACTTAGCTTGCTAGGTGCTGGGAGACAAATAGGTTTCCAAAATCAGATTCCTGAACACCTAAATCATTCTTGATAGAGTTTAAAACTTCTGGATTTCGAATGCTCTCATTTAAGTTCCCCCCATTCTTACTTTTAGAGTAAATCTAATTCTTTGAACAACTAATCCATATAAAATCTCATTGACTTCAACAGAACTNTACCTTATTGTCGCCAGCAAGGAGGGGCTGGTGGAGAATGTGAAGCTCAAGGGCAGCCTTGGCTTCAGTGACCAAGAAATGGTGGAGTTCAAGATCCTTAGGGTGGGGAGAAGGGCACATATAAGCTCACAATGCCTGGAATTCAGGAGAGCAGACTTTGGCCTCTTCCAGGATCTGCTTGGTGGAGTGCCATGGGATAAAGCCCTGGAGGGAAAAGGGGCCCAAGAAAGTTGGTTAATCTCCAGGGATCACCTCCTCCAAGCTTAGGAGAGATGCANCAGTCCTGTAAGATTCTGCTAACTGTTCTTTGAGCAATACATTACTTTTCAAGTCTGTTGAACAGACGCAGCCAGATGTCTGCATGATTTATAGCTACTTGCCTGACAATCCTGGGATAGTTAGTTGGTTTTATACATCGTTGTCGTACTATTTTGTGAATATATTATCAGTTGCTGAAGTCTCTGTTCTCTCCTCGGATTTTAATGTTGTGAAGTTTCTGAAAGGATGAAGAGGAAAAAGATGCTGACGGCAGTCGGAGAGTAGTGTTGTCAAAAATGTCAAGCTGGCACAGTTTTATTTTCAAAAACAACTTAGCTTGCTAGGTGCTGGGAGACAAATAGGTTTCCAAAATCAGATTCCTGAACACCTAAATCATTCTTGATAGAGTTTAAAACTTCTGGATTTCGAATGCTCTCATTTAAGTTCCCCCCATTCTTACTTTTAGAGTAAATCTAATTCTTTGAACAACTAATCCATATAAAATCTCATTGACTTCAACAGAACTTATTTTCTTATGTAATTAGATATGTAAGTAAACATTGTGAAGACTGAAGTCTAACATGCTGTGTGCAGCACAAAAATACTTTCTTTGGCTGTGAGGTTACCTCCTGAATTTTCATACAGTTAACATTTGATAGTAGTTAATATAAATGTAATAATAATACTGTCTGAAGCACATAGTGTGTGCTGACTTGATTCTGTTGAGTATAATAAGTTTGATAATCCAACCCTATCCTTTTTTAAGAACAAGAGGAGGACCATTATTTTATATGGTGCTCAGCTCCCTCTGAATATTTTTATATATATATATATATATATATGCTGTACCTTATTGTCGCCAGCAAGGAGGGGCTGGTGGAGAATGTGAAGCTCAAGGGCAGCCTTGGCTTCAGTGACCAAGAAATGGTGGAGTTCAAGATCCTTAGGGTGGGGAGAAGGGCACATATAAGCTCACAATGCCTGGAATTCAGGAGAGCAGACTTTGGCCTCTTCCAGGATCTGCTTGGTGGAGTGCCATGGGATAAAGCCCTGGAGGGAAAAGGGGCCCAAGAAAGTTGGTTAATCTCCAGGGATCACCTCCTCCAAGCTTAGGAGAGATGCATCCCAACAAAGAGCAAGTCAGGTAAAAATTCCAGGAGGCCTGTATGGATGAGCAAGGAGCTCTTGGACAAACTCAAAACCAGAAAAGAACCATTCTATGATTTGTGAATCGTGGAGTACCCATACAATAGGCATCCTCCTCAAACTTCCAGCAGTTTATTAGACCGCTTAGAGCACCTTCCAAATACTGCAGCAGTATTGCTCTTAGACCAGCTTAGAGAATCGTACAGCTACTGTTGCTCTGCAGGCAGCCCTAACCATCTTGGTACTGTGGCAACTTTGTGCAGAGCCACCTGGGTGGCTATTCTGCACTCTTCCTAACCTGATGGAGTACAGGACTATTCAATATATATGCTCAGAGAACAAAATTAGTCATATCTGGAACATAAGCGTTCTTAAATTTGAAAGTGGTTATTAGAACAGAGATTATTTCTTGCTGATACAGTGAATAAAATTCCTTATAGAAGTGGCTGAAGGAGTAGGAAATTATGGCAAGCACAAAGCTGCAGTGTAATGGCTCAACATTTAAAATAAAGGTCAACAAATGCATAAATTACCCTAGCAGTGCAGTGCTTTCTGCAGCATAAAAATATTTATTTGGAAGACTTGTTTATACTTAGAATGTACTTGCGCAATATGAGTAGTATAATTTTAACCCTTTTGTATTTAATATTCAACAACAGGCTTTTAATTACATATATTCTGACTAGCATGAGGAAGTATACAAGCTTATTAGGTAGTGTAACTGGGCACCCACTGCTTTTAAAGTCCTTGTAGTTTTCCCCTGTTCAATTCTGGTAGCCCCAACGTTACCTGTGAGCCTGAAGGCAGTCCTGTGCTTTGCAGAGGCTGAGGGCTGCCACCACCCTGGGACAAATTACCCTGCAGTGCAGGAGGCCGCTTGGCTCCGTGGCTCCATCAGGCAGGACTGGAGGGCTTGGTGCGACGTGGACGGAGTCCTCTGCTCAGGCAGGAGGCCAGCAGTGTCCTCTGGCTCTGCTCTGCCCTGCGAGTAGATGGGGGAAGCACGTGTATGCTGCTGGCATCTCCCAGGTTTTGTTTGGTAAGCGTCCTAATGGAAAAGCAATGCTTGGAGTGTGTGCTGGGGAGAGGAAAGAGGCAAAACAGAGAAAGGAAGAGCCCATTTGTTTCTTTTTGCGGGCATATATTTCATACTGAATGTCTTGCTTTCTCCTTGCTGCTGCCAACGTACTGGGTGTAATAAGGAAAGCGGTTTAGTGATTGTATAAAATAGTACTTGAAGTTTTATCACTGAGAAGATAGAACTGGGCTACATACCTGCTTTTAAACCATAATCTCGCCTTTAAACTTTCTAGCTGATGTCAAACCTCAGGATGGGATTTAAAAAGAAAATGTTAGACAAGTTTTTTTCCAAGAAAAAATAAAATCTTTTCCCTTTTGAGGATGAAAATGGGAGCATCATTTCCATACTGCAGTCTGCTGCAACTATGCAAATTGCTAAAACAAGCATTTCACTCTCTGGCAATGCAAGGGGGCACACTTGTATACAGCTAAAAATTCAGGTCTGTATTTAAGACAATATCAGTCAGCTCATGATCATATAAAACTACACAGAGCAGGACCTACATTTTGACTTAATGGTGACCGTGTTTAAGGAAATAAAATGGGCAGTATTCTAAATTCTGTCCTGCCTCACACCTAATTGGAAAATGTGCACGCTACATTTTCTGAGACTGTTTTCCTGCTCTCTTGGGAAGGAGTCGGGGTCTTGAGTTAACTTATAATTTAAAAGACAAGTCTACATTTCTGATTCACAAAAATTGCTTTTCGTCTTCAAAATCTGGAAGATGTCAGATCAAAATGCTGTCAGATGCAGGAAAAAGTAGAATGTATCTAAAATTATGTATACTTTTCTCCCAGAAATGTTGTTCTCACTAGTCACGTTCCAGTGGCATTCCTCAAAGCATTATAACTCATTGTGTAGTAAGCACAAGTCACATGAGACCATGTTTGTATATTCCTTGTATTTCTCATGCAGTAGTTTATGCCTAATGAATTATAATCAATGCTGTTGTTAGAAGTTGACATTTAAGGGTATACTTCAAACTAAAGTTTATTTTTCAGAGTATTTTGCTCAAGGTCTCAAATGGTCATGGGAAGGAAGAAGCAAAGGTCATGAATACATCTTAAAATACACCACCAAACTTTCTTTTGAATCTTTGTCGATGCTTGTGGCAAAGGCTCTCGTCTCTGTTGTAAAGTTCTGCCTCTGCCTATGTCGGTGGGAGAGGTGCCCCACAGTCCAGCCACTCGCCTGTGCTCCCTGAACGTCACAATGGTTCCTGTCAGGGCTGTGTGCGTGGTGGAGCACCCTTAGTGGTCTTGGATTGCTGCCAGGCGTGCTGGTCTGGCTCTGTTAAGATCAAATGAAGGGATTTGAAGACATGCTGTCAGGGTATGATGCGCCTGCCAAGGGAGAAGCGCCAAGGTTGAGTCTACTGTATTTTATAAAGGAATTCTTTAGCATGAGGGCTGTGATTTTTGGAGAAAAATTACATTTATGAAAGAAAGAGTGAGACAAAGACCTATTTCACCCTTGGTGAACCATCCTATCTGACAGAGTACAAAGTTTCTTTGCGTGCATGATGTAAAATCACCCTGTATGCTGAGGTGCAAATGAGAGTAATAAAAGCCCCCTCCATGTGGCAGGGCAATGGGAAACCCCAGCTCCATGAGTGGAGACTGGTGGAGCAAAGCACATGGGCACAAGCTAGTCTGGTTTTTTTATTGTAGCGTGACTGGCATTTCACTCTTGCACTGTCAGTCCTTTAGAAAGGATCTCCAGGCAAGACAGGAGACTGCTCTGACTTTGTACTTGATCTTTCTCTAAACCAGAATTGAACTACTCAGATTTGATTGAAGTGTAAAATGTTCTGGCCAGCCTTTAGCTTGTTTCAAGCATTTTATTTCGTGTATTCCCAGCCCTAGTTTAGGTGTCTAGAAAGGATCAACTGATGAGCTCAGGGACTCTTCATACCTAATAGGACTAAGATTAATCTTCTATAACTAACTGTTAGAAGGGAACGAGTTGTTAAATTGCTCTGTCTTACGTTATGTAAAAGTTGTTATTTTGTGCAGAATGGAAGTAGTTTGAGGCCATGGGAAAGTTTGCCAAAGCTATAAAATCAGACATAGAGTAGAGGACTGACTTAAAATGAAAATATATTTTAAGGGGGCAAAAAAAAAAAAAGAGACCAAAGACACACGAGTTGAATGTGAAAATAGAATGTCTGTTTTATCTGAAGTAAATTCAGTGTTTCTGAACAACGATTCTACAGTCATCTGAATATTATTGTTGTCAAGTATGGATTTCTAGCTGTGTAAGAATGTTTTTGAATCTGCTATTTTAGTAGATATAAAAAATTAGTAAGGGGAAGTACTGAGAAAGCATGACTGGATTTTGAAAGTAATATTTTTGAACATGGTACTTGTAAGAAGGAAATGTGAACCGAGTCATATGAGAGCCCAGAAAGCATGCTTAACCCCTCCAATATATGTTTAATGTCATGGCAGGATCATATGCTGAGTGATGGATCTTCTCAAACATTGTAGATACTGCCTTCCTTCTCAGACAATATACCCAGTTCCTCCTTGCCAAAACCTTCTGTCCCAGCTCCTCGGCCTCAGCTCCCATTTCTTTCTGTTTAAAAAATAAAAAAATAAAAAAATAAACTGTCCCCAAACCTCCTAAAATAGGTTTTATTGAGGTGAATGGAATTTACTCAAAGCAAGAGGTCTTTGTCTTGTAAAATGCTGTCTGAATTATGCTTGTGTCTCCTCTTGCCCTGGGTGTACTGAGCAGTATGTAATTGTGTCCTTGAGGTTATCTATGAGGATGCTGACTGTGAAGAGCCATGGAGGTAGTAGAGTGTGCGTAATGGAAGGATGTGACTGAAGTTGCCTTGGAAGTGAATGGGTCTTGCTATCAGGAACAGGAGCCATGCAAAGTCTATCCTAATGGCATAATTCCTGGAAACAATACTGAATTTGGCACTGCAAATCTAGTGAGATACATCTGTCTGGAATTTTTTAAGGTTTAAGCCAGCCAGGTTCTGCTTTCCAAAATACAGGTGTTGGGTCTTAGCCTGTACTAAAATGTACTATAAAAATTCCAATTTTTGTGTAAATACTAACCACTAGATCTCCTCTGTCAGAATATTACTGCCATATCCACTTTTATTTTTCCTTCGAGCTTTTGTCACTCTAGGTTTAGACATTGCTCACCTAAAATATCCTGAATGATAAAAGCAAGGTGTTTGGTTTGCATTCTCTTGTTTGTCATCACCTACAGTCACTTCAGTTTGGAAAAGGACATTAAACGTATTGACAGGATTCCTTTTTACTGTGCTTGATGTGTCTAATGATAAATGCTGCTTCACTCTCACTAGATTAAATAGATTCAGGGTCTTTGTTACTTCTCAGGTATCCTAAAAGAAGTAGTAAGTAGGCAATAAGCAATAAAGGCTAGCGAATGAAGAGGCTGAGATGGTTTGCCAGGCTATTCTGCTGTAACCTGTCAGGTATTGTGAACTTAAGGAAAGGATAATAGAAGAAGGATGTCCTGTTTTGAAATCTTTCCAGACCTCAGATGGGAGGTTATTTTCAAAACCAAGTATGATTTGTGCTGTGTGATTCCAGAGGTCAGAGTTCGTCATTGTTTAATAGCCAAATTTTCCATTGACCTCAAAGAGAGCTTTGTAGGAGAAAGGACTGTGGGATTCAGTTCACAGTGATTTCTGTTCTTTTTTAATAAGGAAAAGTCTTGGCTGGCTAACACTGTGCATTCTGCTGAAATACTGGTTCATCATTTACAGACTAAATGTACTGTTTAATATTAAAGAAATGATTCAGTCTTTTAGTACCAAAGTTCTTTCAGGTTATTAAACTAGCATTATAATTTCTGTTCTACTGGTGTCACAAATGAAGTTCTGCAGGATGGTCGTGACCAATTAGTAACAGTTTGAGCCTTAAAAAGGCTCATTTTAATCACTTCTTACTATCCAGTTTTCAGTTTTTCAGTGTTGAAGGAAGGTTTGACACTCAGCAGATTATCAAATCACTGAGCATTTTCCAGCTTTTTTAAAATACTAAGCAGGGTTCTTATCAGTGGTAAGGTCTCCAAGATTGTCTATTCCTTTTGCCTTAATTCTGTGTTCATATCTTACATATAATATCTTTTTTAATCAGTGTGATGTATAGTGATACACATAGGTGACTCCAGCTAAAAGGGTACCCAGTAACATTTGGGAAAGGGACTCTTTTTGAAGAAGTTTGTAATCTGGGTAGACAAGACAGGACTAAGAATAGGTCTCTACACACTGGATGGTGAATCAGGTATAAGGAGGGGGGTGGGGTGTTAATCAAGTTAAATTGATAGTTGACAAACATTTACTGTTAGTATATATTAACGTATTTAATATTCTAACTATGTACTGCTGTATTCTAGTGTTTTTTCCGTATACTTCAATACTTTACATGTGAAAATAAGTTGCTTTTCTAAAAAGTTGCATGATAATTAGCAGCAAATGTAGTGGCACGTATCATCCTAAATATCAGAATATGAATAGAAAAACAAGGTGGAGGTACTTGTCAGATTTCAAAATACTGCTTTAATTCAGAAGACTGGGCTTGACTGATGTTAAGGGTTGTTTGCGAGGTGAGAAAGGCTATTCATCTTGGTTTCTGAATCCAGAAATTAGCCAGGCTCCCTCCTCTTACAGCTGTGACAAATGTTTCTTACAGCAACACTAGTGGGAATAACCTATTTACAGATAATGTGAAAAATGAAAGAAGATAAATCATTTTTGATAGTAGAGCTAGAGAAATTTTAAGCCAAAAGTGAAAATGGGTATTTATGATAGTTCCAAGGAAGCTTTTAATAGCTGTCTGTTCCATTTTCCCCCCTGCTGTCTAGAATACACGATGTTGTAAAAACATGTGCCTTTTTTTGTGATAGAAGTGTCATTCAGAATTAAGAGATTTCTGGATTTGTTAGTACAGAGCACATGCGTGGTTACACAACTGGCCAGTGGCTGGAGCCTTCATTTCCTAACACTGTCATCCTTTGGGTGATACACTTCATTGTTTTACATCCCATGTGTCCATTCTCCTGTATCTATTCAAGTGATACTTTTTGTCCCCTTTGATACCGTATTGGTGTCTCCTTTATAGGTTTGCTAAAAATGTTCTAAATCTGATATTAAGAAATTTTTTTGCATATTAAATCCAATATTAACAGAAACATAATCCTGGAGCAGAGCCTTTTTTTAAGGAGGCTAGTAAAGATTTGCCTTGTCTCAGTCCGTAACCTTGGCTGTCTCCCTCCCTGTGATGTGACGACAGCTTCTTGTTGCTGTTCTGCCCTGGGAGAGCTGCATCTGAAACTTCCACGAAAATATTAAATAGCCTGTACGTACAGCTGCTTGGGCTGCCACTTCCACTGAACACTTTTCCTGTTTTCCTGTTGCTTTTGCTATGGGAGATTGCCTGCAAGGCTTCTTTCTGAATCTGGGCCTTTAGCCAAAA
The DNA here is from genome assembly GCA_013398295.1 of Chionis minor. Lineage (NCBI taxonomy): Eukaryota > Metazoa > Chordata > Aves > Charadriiformes > Chionidae > Chionis > Chionis minor. Next base: position 855,585 of record VZSF01005147.1, read on the forward strand.
TAAAAGCCAAAGACGTATCAAAGGACTTGCTCAGAGGATCACCAAACACTACATTTAACTAGAACAGAGAGAAGTATTTCTTCTGAAACCATAGGCTGCGTATGGAAAATTATGTGTAGAGAAGGAGACATTTGGAAATCTTGGGAAGAAGTATTTGTATTGGGACAAATAGATGTGCTTGCCAAGCTTAAAAAAAGAAGAACATCTTGGCAGCAATATACTGCAGAAAGACCTTCAGCCATTAAAACTAGATTAACTGAAAAAATGATAATTGCAAAAGGAAGTGGAATTATATTGTGAATAATCCAAAAGCCAGGGCATTGACAATAAAGTTGGAGAAGTGAAAGCAAGAGACAATTTTTGTAGAGCTTAACTGAGAACCAATTTGAACATGGAGCAGTGAGCTCCCAATGGAGTTTGCGTAACAGAAATTAAAAGGAAAATCAAATGGGCAAATGGTCTGTTGGCCTGTTAAACTCAGTGCTTCAGTTGCTCATATGCATTCTCTTCTGTTGAACCTGGGCAGTACCGGAGCTTACAGGGGTGTGATGTGAGTGGGGCAGGGTGTACCTGCCCCAGCCCAGGAGAGGCTTTGAAGCAGTGGTTGTAGCCAGCTGAGAATGCAGCTGTATCAAGGGAAAGCGCCATAAACAGTAGGAACGTGGTGTTGTACATCTCCTAGTGTCATGGGTTAACCCCTGCTGGCAACTAGGACCACACAGCTGTTCACTCACCATCCCCCCTGCCATGTAGAAGAGGGAGAAAAAGAAAAAAAAAAACCCCTCATGGGTTGAGATAAAGACAGTTTAGTAGAACAGTAGTGGAAGAGAAGATAATAATAATGGTAAAAGGATGCACAAAACTGTGATGCAATACACTTGCTCGAAGATTGGTTGCCCAGCACATCCTGAGCAGTGATTGTGGATTCCTGCCCCCTGGCCAACCCCCATTTATATACCGAATGTGATGTCTCTGGTGTGGAATATTCCTTTGGCCAGCTTTATCTTGTCTATGCTCCCTCTCGGCTTCTGCAGGAAACTGGAAAAAGGCTCTGAGTTAATATAAGCATTACTTAGCAACAGCTAAAGCAATAGTGCTATCAACAGTATTCTCATGCTGAATCTGAAATGTAGCAGCGACTAGGAAGAAAATTATCCAACTGAAACCAGGGCAACTAGAAATAATCACCACAATTTAATACGTACGCAAAAATGGACATGACCTGTCCAGGAGAACTGAGAAGGGGAATCGTAAGAGTTTAAAAGCAGAAACAGAGATAGAAATATAATTTTTCTTGGGAATTTTGTGTTGTGGGACATTCTCATTGACTGTGACACTCAACACCATATCAGTTCTCCAAATAGTGAAGAGCCCTTTTTGTGGGGAGGAGGGCTGTAATATATCTGCAATCGTTTGGCTCTGTCGCTTCACAAGTAGGTGTCCGGTATGCTGTGGAAGGAGTCTGTCTGGTTATAGGGTAATATTATTCAGGGTAGACAAAGGAGGTAATAAGTTTCAGAGACTGGTGTAAGCCAACACTTGAGCTATACACTGGCTTGTTTTGTTCAGTGCTGATCAGTTGGTGTCAGGCAGCAAAGTGGGATCTGTCAGACTGCTTAGCTCCGAGAGATTACTGAACTGCATGGGAGCCTGGGGAAAAAAGTGTCACAATGCTGAACAATAGACAAATCTCACTGATGTGTCTCTGCTTATATAATTGGAGTTTTAACAAGCTCAGGATCTGCCCCTTCAAGAGTAGGTATGAATTACATCCTCAAAAAGTTACAAAATTAATCTGCCCACTGATGAGATTGTCTGCTCTTGATTAGTGTCTTTATTGAACTGTCCTGTCACTTACTCCCGTAATTTATCTCCCTCTGTGTACAAAATACTGCACTAGATCGAACTGATGGCTGCAAACAAATTATCGAGCAAATGTTTATGAAAAGTAAACTCAAAAGGCTGTGGACCATCTATTTTGATTCTTAACTTGCCTAAATATTTGTGAAACACTTTTTCTAATTATATTCCCAGTGCTGGTAGAAATAGAAAAGCCTCCTGAAGTTACTCGGCAGATAGCCTTTGATATCTACAGACTCTGCTTATACCTTTTCTTTTGTTCATCCATCTGTTCATAAAAAAATTGCTGTTTTCTGTCCAGATTTTTTCAGATGTTTCCATTTTATGCCTAAATTTTAGTGTTTACTTTTTTCTCTCTGGAGAGTAGAGAGCCCCTGGTATCTTAACAAACTGGCACAGTTTGTGATATGTGAAGGTGTAACATTTTTCTGCAGTATTACCAGCAGTGTATTTATTAGCATCGCTGAGGGGGATTTAGCACTACATAGCACTACAATGCAGAGAAATAACCTCCCTAAAGATACAGAGCCTTGTTCTTGTAGAGTGCTGTCTTTCTTACTGAGCTGTTACTTGCGAACATGCAGCTCTTACCCATTAAGAGATGTATTCAGTCAGTCTGCTTATAAGATTAAATTGAAATGAAACTATACTTAATTTATCCAATTCATATTTATTTTTAATGTTTCTTTGGAGTTAGCTTTTAAAAGGGATAATACAAAAATATTTGTGTTAATTTACTATTTATTGTGTGCTGTGAATTAAATTCTGTGCTCTACCCACAGAGCATATGGGCTTGCTATGATCCTTAAGGCTGCAGACTTAGGTTTGATACTTTTAATTTTAGACCTGCTTTTTGCTGTTTGTCAAGATGGAGGCTGTTGCCTTAAAGCACTGTCTTTGGAGAAGTGACCCAGGCTGCTTGCTCAGCTCCAGACTTCCTGGGGGAACACAGGAAAAAATACTTATATATCAGACAGAGAACATACTTAGGCATCTTATAATATGGATGGACACTGATGCAATTCTCAAAAGTACCTATCACTCTAAAAGACTGTCTGAATTTTTTTATTTCTTTATTTTTGGACCTGCATTCCCACCTGTGAAATGGGCAGCTGGCTCTGCTGTGCCTCACAGGAATGTTACAGGGGAAAATACAGTGTAAGGCCTGTATATAAAATTATTCCTCCACAGAAGATTTGCAATTTTACAATTTGAAATTTCTCCCTGGGAAAATGTTGCTGACATCACTATCACTCATAGTGAGGAATGTTTTTGGTACATCAGGTTAGGAGAAAATGTCTTTTCCTGTGAGTATGTAGATTACAAATCCTTGTTGTAGTTCCAATCTAGAAAGTTACTACAGAACATTCTAGATTAAGAAGAAAATATTAAACCTTAAATTACTTGTGAGAACAGGTTTTTCCCAGGAGAACACAGTGATGTTCCACAGTGCGGAGGACCTGTTGTCTTCAGTTCCTGGTGAACATGAGCATTTCTCCACGCAGCAGTTTCCTGAGTGCAGTTCCACATTGTTTATAAAATTATACTGCAAGACCTTGATTTTTTCAAGTTTAAATGTAGTGCTAAGCAGCCCGCTCTGATTAAATAATTATTTTTCCTGAGGGTATTTCTCTTTGGTACTTTAAGAAGGATTTAAATGCCTCTAACCTGTACATGTGGTATCATCATGCTTGAAAATCTGTGTTAACAAATCTCTGTTGGCTGGAGGTTAGGCTTTTTCAGTCAGCTGTCAGGTGCTTTGGGATATCTTTTGTGACTCACTTGTGGGTTTGCAACTCACAGTATCACAAATGTGTGCTGTGAATTTTAATTCCATTTTATGTTGTTGCTGTGATGGGTGTGGAAGGAGGAGCAGAGCAGGGAAATAGCAGTAAGATGTACCATTGTACAAAAACATGTTTATGAGTAATTTGGATGTAAAATTGGTACAGATTTTGCAAGATAAGTCTTTGTGAATGTTTAATGTGTTTTCAAAAGCTGTAGAAGTTTGTATTTTTTCTTTTCATGTTTGTATTTCACTACTCTGTCATGTTCTTACATGTGTCTGTTCCCATTCGCGCATACCGATCTATTGCCATTATCTTTGGCCTTCAACAGGCTAATCACTACAATTAATTTCTATACTCTTGTTAAACTTTCTAGATCACTGAATTTTAGCTTTTGATCTTCAATATTTCAGTTAGTGTACCCTCAAAGCCTTCCTCGTTGTATTTCAACAAGTTGTGATCTTTTCAGCTGGTCTGCTCGGAGCCCCGTTCACCCGAGCAGTAAAAGACTGCTGCTTTCTAGTAGTGCAAGTCCTTGCATCTGGAGTTGTAAAAGTTTTCATGTGAACACGATACCTCAGGGGATACCCTGGGATGTTGCTCCGATGCAGGTGAGGATGGGGAATGACTGAGAATCCCTGTTGTCAGCACGCAGTGTGCACACATATAAAATTTGGTGGGGGCCTGGAAAATGTTGCTGAAAGCAGAGAAAAGGGTTACAGCAATGCTGGAGGGGGTCTGTTTGCATAAGAACATAAGACATTGTGGTTTCTTCAGTGCTCTGGGTTTCTTTTCTGAGTGGTTTACTACAATTTCTTCTTTAACCATCAGTCTGTGGTGGCTCTCCTCTTCCTCTTTCGTGGCTATGCTAGATAGTATGTTAAGTAGCTTTTTTTTCCCCATGTTAGATGTGACATTTCTGTCTTTCCTTTTTAGCACAGGAGAACATAAGAAATGGCCAGATCTGCCTCTGCCAGTGTTGTGAGTGCACTGGACAAGATAATAAGAAATGGGGAATATAAGCAATCTTTAGTTTCCTGGTTTAGCGACTACCCCAAGGAGGTTACATCCATACTTTGTAAGCTTTGCGGGAATGGCCTCGAGTGCACTTAGCACTTCATAGGAAAAGCCCAACTCCTTGCCAGTGGGGAAAAAGCAGAGAGGAGCTGTATCTCATAGGCTGCAAGACAGGAAACAAAGCTATTGCCAAGTTTATCGCTGCGCTCTTCTGTGAAGTTAGTATATCCTGGCCTGTGGTGTGAGGTGCTGGCATTGGTGTGAGGGAATCGACAAGCGGCTGCCTTGAACCTCCCCCATTCCCATTGCTCCTGGGAGCAGCCTCTGCCCGTTACCCCCGGGTCTGAGCCCCTCCTCAGCTCAGCTCCAGGCTGAGCACAGTTCTAGCAGCACTGGCGCTTTCAGCCTCTGCCAGGGAGGGAAAAGCTGTGCCACAAACCAGGCATCTGAAGGAAAGATTTGAAAAGGGCAATTTTACTGAACAATTCTTGTTTCACAGTCTTCCCTCTTTTTACTTAAAACCACATGAAAATGAATTATACTGTAGAGTTATTGCAGCCCTAATTGAGCACACTTGCAAACATTTGCTGTTTTTTGCTCTTTCTAATCTAAATTGAATCTGTGAATAGTAACGATTCCATGAGGTGAGTGGGGGGGGGAAAAAGTAACTGTTCTGAGCAAACGTATGACTATGTGAAATCTTACTGATTAGAGCAATACTTAAGTGAGGTAAATGCTGCCAGTAAGTGCTACTATCAGAGGAGGATACTTTACCAGTGCTCCTTGTTCCTGAGGCTGGCTGCACTGAGCCTGTGTAACAGGGATTCGTAAATTATGATGAACTTGCTCTGGCCAAGCCTGCTTCCACCTGGCCAAGCCTGTGTCCAGCTGTATCCTCAGTCAATGCAAGAGGTGCAGTGTCACTTTTTGCTTGCAAAAACTCTGATCGATGTTATCCTATTGTTTTCGTTTCACTGTCATGCTTACGTTTGGTTAGGAAAACTGTAGACAATGTTGAAGTAAATGGAGATCTTAACCTGTGGTAAGGAGTCACCGTTAACAAAGAAAGTGAAATGTGTTTTATGCATTAGTATGTCTTAGCCAGCTGATCCAAAGGGTTCTTCCAGAAACTGAGCCCAGAAAAAAGACCCAAGAGATTCCACAAAAATTAATTATTGGTCACATTTGACATTCATCTAGCACTGCATTGCATAAATTAGAAATTACTGTAAGGTATGTATGCCCTCCCCTCAAAATGTGTTATATGCATAATCTTTTCTGGCTATTCCTGAATGAGTAATTGTTACAGATGTTGTCTCAAAAATCTGACTAATTCTCAGTACCTTTTCATTTTCCTAATCTTAATTAAATCTGTGACTGAAGAGGACACATGATGAGAATTGAAAAAAATCACCTTGTATAAATCAAAAGCAGTGATATGAAATCAAACTGATCAGGATAAAAGTGCGTTTTGTATATAAGCTATTAAGGACCTTTTCTTTTCCCCCCTCCCGCCTCTTTGCTTAGTAAATTGAAGGGACAGAATCGCCGTTCAGCTCCTAAGGCAAACAGAGACGAATTCTACAGCTTGTACAGAGGCCTCTTGTGCAGCGATAGCTGCACTGCATCTGGTTTTCTGAGAGATGCACTGTGCTTCCAAAAAGCTGTTGTTTTTCTTTCTGTCCATCCTAGTTGAACTGCTCTGCTCCCCTCAGCAACTGTCCAGTATGGAAGACCCCCTTTCTTGACAGGGTTATTTTTGGCCCTAACAGATTACCCAGTGCAGTTTACAGCCTCCCAAATGACTGTCAGATCAAGTGACGAGGCAAACCAGTGGGTATAGAGGTTGAGGGGGGAGGGCAATAGCCAGAGATAAGGGTATAGCAAAGCCACCTCAAATCAGCCCTGCTGTCAGCCTCTTCGCATGGCACACAGCAACCGTGCAAATTTGCAGTACTGAGTAGAGGTGCTAGCTCAAGACCTGGAAGCACTGCAGCACTTCACCCAGTTAAATAAAGCTCTCTTAATTAGCTTAAGTGCACTACCTAATTGATAAAGTTATGTTTATTTATGACAGTAGCTATGAATTTGTTACATGGTGCTGTATTGCTTATAGGAAAAATTGCACATAGATTGCTAATTCTAGTGGATTAGGCTCATGTAAGCCTGGCTTGAATAGGAGTAAGAGTTTGCAGAAGCTGGTTTTCTTAACATCTTTTTCTTAACATCACATTTTCTTAACAACATCTTTCTTTAGGTAAACTGATGCAACTCTTCTGCATGATCAGAGATGTCTGTTAGTATAAATCAGGCATGACTTCCTTAGCCTAGCTTGAAACCAATGCAAGAAAGAGAGTTTTACCCAGTTCTGGGGTTATGCCAAGTTTTGGGAATTAGCATAGGACGTGGTTTATGGTAAATCAATTTGGCTATATGCTGTTATAGTAAATAGCAAGCAAAGTTCACTTGATATGTATTTAAGTATTGGAACAGCAAACTAATAACATGAGATGGGATGTTTTACAATTATATGTATGTATATATAAACCCTCATATTCAGTCAAAATACTGAATTAACCTACTTTCCTGTCCAGATGCTTTAAAATGAAAAGAGATTCAGACCTTGGGGCAATTTGAGTAATAAGAAGTTGATTTAATTCCAGCTTTTGAGGTTTTGGCTTTAAAAAAAAATCTTGTTCAGATCTGCTGATTTTTAGCTTATTCACTGTTCAAAGGTTGTTTGGCAGATTTACTGTAGGCTGCTTTTGGCATAATTGGATTGATAAAGAACACATACTGGATTGCCCTGTGAAATGAGAAAAGCAAAACACACCTTCTGGTAACATCTAGTGCAGTAAGAAAATGCAGTTTTTCTTAGGTGTCTGACTGAAGGTAGGTTTTCCCTTAGAGAACTTCAGATGGGCTGTGTGATACCTGGCAAATATTTTGACCAATATTAAAATTCTAAGTGCAGCTTTCATGCATCTAGGGCAAGACTAATCCTTTTTTTATTTTAAACTACCTAAGCTGTGTTAGCTTTCTCTCCTTGCAGATCCCCTCTGTGCAGCCATATAAGATATGGAAACAATAGCTGCAATCTCTGTCACTCAGTAAATGTGTTAGAAATGAAAGGAATTAATGTCTTGAACCTTTTGTTCTTGTGCTATTTTGGTGCACAAGATCATGTTTAGTAAATATGTGAAGGTATGAACACAACAGTCACTTAAGATTGAGATCTCTGAATTTTTGTTTATCCAGATTCAAAGTCAAGCATTGTCCACGAATATCCTATTGACTAATGCAGGGATTCTCATTTCCCAACCCAGGAGCCCAGGGAACATTAAGAGAGTGGGGCTTGGGCTCAAGATCAGGAGTAAGAAGCAAACAGGCTCATTGCTCCCAGCCTTTCCCAGCCTAGGGAGCAGGCAAGTCTGGCTTCTGATAAATGTGTTTAAATGTGAATTATATAATATTTCATAGCAATGCCGGATCCAAAAGTAGTTCAAGGAGAAAGATCTTAAAGTAATTTAGTTTCTAGCAGAAAATTTTAAACACATACTGTAATAAGAAATAATATGACCATCAGATATGTATCACTATAATCAGTGTCAGCTTTGCTACTGCAGATTAGCTGCTATTACCTACCTGCTCAAATTCAAGGTTGAAAAGGCTTATTGTTGCTCAGCTGACTTCCAAAAAGCATTGTTGTAGTAAGAATATACAGAATATTTGTACTTTACATGCTGTATATCTATGTATATATAAGAGCCCGAAGGCTAGCATAATGCATTTGTATAATGCCCTTGATAAGATGCTCTAACTTGGTCAGTCTTGAATTGATCAGGCAGCTGAACTAGATGACTGTTGTAGGTCCCTTCCAACTGAAATAGTCTATTCTAAATGCCTGTCAGAGTAGTGCCATTTCTTAATTGCTCTTTAGTTTGGGAATAATGAGTTAATAAAAATGTTTAATGTGAACTTGCTAAGAAAATTTTAAGGTAGATTTTTTGGGAAGATTCATTTTGAGCAAGGTTTTCCTCTCAAAGTCACTTTAAATTTTATGGAAACTTGATAATACCAATGAATAAAGATCTATATTTATAGTCCAAATGGTACGGTGTATGTTGTGATGCCATATGTTTATCTTCTTGGCCTGCTCAGTTACTGTCTTGCAAAAGGGTTACTTTCAATGATGGGAAAATGGCTTATTAATTAGGATCACATACTTTTCATCTTTCGGGAGTATTTTAGTGAATCTCCTCGCTAGTGAGCAGAGTAAGAGTCTACAAAGGGTCTTAAGAGAATTTTGTGGCAGTTCATTCCAGCATGAAACTATCAAAGAGCCATAACCAAGCATTAACCAAAGATGGATTTGAACCCAGTTTGATAGAAAACCCATATTTGATAGCATTTCTTTTGAACTGTTTTCTGATGGAATTATTTTTAACCTTATGCTTTATTTACTTTGTAATATGGACTATTGAATATAAGGAAAGACTCTATAGAATTGTAGAATATAATGAAAGACAAAAAAAACCCAATGGTTTTTAAACTGTGAATAAGTTCAAACACTATGTTCAGTTACCACTGTGGTAGTATCTGTGCTTGAGTGATTTTTTTCTTTTTCTTCTTTTTTTTTTTTTTTCTTCTCAAAACTTTTGAATGATTCAGTCATGTAAAAGTTATCCCCAACACTGTCTACAAAGGGTAAGTTTTGCTGAAATCAAGATGGGTTGTCTTGGGACCAAGAGTAAGATTTTTCAGAAAACAACCCCAAAAAAGGCAGTGACTCAAGAAAGATTGAATATAATCCTGAAGTGGGCAGAGAAGTATATTTTTCCACTTGAGCTGTTTTTATAAAAAAATAACTTTCTAACTTTGTACTTCTAAAACATCAGCTGACATATGTATCGTTCTGTGTTGCAGTTTCTTTATTGATTTTTCTGGACTTGTGGCATTGTAGGCTTTATATTCCACACTTTGCCTCACCTCAGTTACAGAGCATATATACTTTACTTCGGCAGAACTGTGGTTTTCTTTGTTATGATCCAGTGATAGCAGAAATGTGAAAATTTGCTATGGTTTGCTTGTATTTCTTATTCTGCCATAGAAGTCAAGGTATTTGAGAACTTGAAAAGCTTTCCTCAAACTAAGATGTATTTTAAAGGTATACAAGCTTGCTATAGTTGTGGTTACTTTCTTGACTGTATAAATGAGAAACTTCTTAGGAGTCAATGTATTATTTGTATGTAAGTTAATGTAGCTGTTGGAGAAATTTCACGTTATGAGCAGAAACTCTGGAACCAGCTGTTAAAGAATTCTAGAATTAATGTCAACACAGTGTTAATAGAAGATTTTTGCCATTGAAAGTCCTCTTCTGGGTTAGTTGGTGCTTTTAATTGAAGGAAAATGTTTTTCTCCAGGATTATGGTCATTTAAGAGTATATTCACTCACTTTATAGACTCTAAATACTGTAAGGAAAAGAGCAATGTCCTAGGAAATACTGAAGGGAAGAGACCTATGTGCAGCTTTTGTGGATTGCAGTTACATCTGTATATAATTTCTGTTTTTAAACAAAATGTGTCAGAAACACTGTAAGCCCAGGTCCAGCCAACAGTGTGCAGTGTGACATAGCAGAACAATCCTACCCAAATATTTGTCCAGTATACGCTTGTCCAGTTTCTCCAGGCAAATGACTGTACACACACAACACCTGATAGTAAATTCAATGTGGTGATCAGTCCACACCTGGACAGTATTTTGAGGGGGTTCAGGACCAACAGTTGGTTCTTCAGTAACTCCACTTTATGAACTAGACACTGTTTCACACTGCACTTCACATAAGGCTGTGCCCTGAGAGCTTGTGGAGACGAAGTTCCAGAACTCCTGGATAAATGTGGAAAATCTTCACTTTCCCCAAACACTTACCTAGTAAGAAGTGGAGACAGGGTGACTTAGGGCCACAGGATTTGGTACTGAAAACTGTATGAATTGAATGTACTCCTTGACTAAGAACTAGTGCTGTGTGTCATATCAATGACTTCTAGCAGCTGAGGAATCTAAGAATTGTGCTTTGAAAGCTCAAACTTTTGGCCTCCTTATAGCATACAACGTATAGAACTTCCTTTAAGAAATAAGCTTCCAAAATGTTTTGATTTAGTTCTAAGCTGGACTGAAGCCAAACTTCAGATTTGCTATTTCTAGCCAGTTCCATCTCCAGATAAACTCATTCACAGCTGAGACTGCACACCTCCGCCATGTTTCTGTTACTGTCTGGAGTGATTAACATGCATTGATGCTTCAGCTAAAGAATAAAAAGCTGAAACCTTTTAATTTAGTGAGAACGGAGGATTACATTCAGTAAAAAAAAAGGTTCGTCTGTATTGTATGGTCTGTAAGCCTAGTAAGCAATATGGAAAATTATAGGTCTTATTTTACAAAGAGTTGAACTTCTAGTGAAGTTCTCTTCACTAGAACTGGTGTATGTAAGTTCTGCAGATGAGTGACTTAATAAGGAAAACACAGTTGATTCATCTCTGGGAGCAGATGAGGCCATCACTTAGCTAAGCCAACTGCTGAACAAAATACATCATTCAAATATTTGGGAAAACTACCAGTTTTCAGGGGTAAAATAATAGTGGACTAGTGTTATGCATGAAAATCGAACTCAGTTTCAAATGTTACAAACTGAAATCAATAAAAGCATTTAATTGATAAAATTTTAATTGATAAATTTTAATTGATACAAGCAGGATGCTAACAGAGCTGTGTACTTCTGTGATGACAACCATTCCTTATGAAACCAGTCACTGATGGCATTTCATCAACAGAGCCAGACTGTAGCCAGGATCTATTTTTTAAAAGTTCATGGTTTTCCAGAACTGGATTTTGTTGGTGGTCATTTAAATAAAGACATAAGCGGCTGAATAGGCGTACCCGACAATAATTGCTCTTCTGCAGTGAATCACAGCACAGGTTTAGGCAACAGCCATCCACAGCACCATTTCCAGTTACGAAGGGTTACATCCAAGAGTTAGGGAACTGATGAAAGTGTGTTTAATAGACCTAGGGGAAATGCAAAAGTGTCTTAAACTAATGTCAGAGCTTGATCACTTAGGTTCTGAAACACTGCAAATTTCCAGTAATAGAGAATGAAAAAAAAAATATTATAAGGCATATATTTCTAGTCTTGCAAGTAATGTTTTTTAACTTTATGTGCTACCCTACTACCAAGGTAGGTGGGTAGCAGTGGAGGGAAGGGAGATGCACTTGAGTTCTTCTGCACTGGAAATCTTTCAGGTGTTCTATTAGGGCAACAGAGAAGCTCTGAGAAGGTGGGGGATAATACGTGGTTCTTCCTACTGTAGGTGAACTTATAAAGTAAGAAAACAAAATTTCAAAATGAAATGTTTTAATTAAAATAAGACAATTTTGCAAAAAACATAGCCATCTCTTTAATCTTTACAAACTTCTGAATGTGAATAAAATGTTTAAAATAAAGTGCCGACAAAAAACCCCTAGACACCTGGATTTTGAGGCATTATCTCCCCTAGACAGAGAATCCCAAAGGCTTTTTCTAATTTCTCAGTTCTTGTGAGATAGCAAACAAAAGGTCATCAGCATAAATAAATGTTAAAGAACCTGAGGAAACAAGACTTGTGAATGCATAACACTATATTGGGCTATAAGTTACTTTAGAGTGCTATTTGAAGAGGAATATTCAGATAGAGGAATTTATTATAGTTTAATAATTTGTGAATTTGTACTAATTAATATATTAAAAGCAAATTACTTTGGTGACATTTCAGGGACCAAATTAAAAAAAATGTCTATGGTATGTTAATTTGAGCTCATAAAAGGCTAATTTGAATATGTAATTTGGATCAATTAGAAGTCTTCTCAACTTTAAATAGTGATAATAGAAATGTAAAAAAGCTGGGTAGCTGCTAGGATTAATTAAGACTGATACAGCTGGGAAAAGCAAATTACAGTGTCATTTTTAAATGCAAATTAGATTTAAAATTTAAAGATAATACGCATATATATAAACATGTGCAATATCTGCAAAAAAAGTCATTCTTTTTTTTTAAAAAAACTCTATAGATAGTGAATTTTTCATTATTAGTCCTTAGTTTTGCCTGCAAAATAGGCAGACAATAGTAACATTTTTACTTCCAAAGAAAACTTAATGATCTCAGAATTTTCTTCCAAAATTTTAAGAGTAAAAGCTGCAGGCTAATTTTGGGCCTTTTGAATTGCCACAGTGTAATTAAACCAGATTTAAGTCAGGGTAAATGAGATTAAAATCTGTCCTTGAAATTTTAGTAATGTATACAAGAAATATATAACAAAGTTTCTTAGGAACAGCAACATACTTACTTTCAGGAAAAAAAAAAAAAAGTGGGTGAAAACTGGTTAGTTATGGACTCTGAGATTGCTCATTTTGTTGATGGGATGGGCAAGTCTTACAGTGAGTTTTACGAGAGTCTTTTTTAACAAATAATTCTTTGTGAATTATCTTCTGTGTAATTGGTGCACGGTTGTTATTGTATCAGATGGTCATTGCTACCTCTGCAGTGAGAGGATTCACGCATCAGACAGGATTTAAAATGCAACCATCCCTTTTGAAAGCCCATGGTAGTCAGTGTGGAGTCAATCTGATGTTTAACAGCTGTGTTTCAGTGTGAGCCAATTTTCTAATGAAGTCAGGAGCAAACAGAGCCAATATGGGCCAAAAGTAGCAATGACCAAAACTCTTAAACTCTCCTTAGGTTTAACAATCCCTTTAGATGTCTGGTGTTCTCAGGATCTCTTTGCATGGCAGCTAGGGCTGTCATTGCAGCACGTTCCAGCCTTGCTGGATTCTTGCCTCCCTTCCTCAGGTCCTTGCTGCTTTGGACAGGCCAGGTAAACCAGCTGGCAGGCAGCTTTCTAGATACCACTCAAATCCACACCAAAGTGACCTACTGTGCTGTTAGTGCTACTGATAGCAGTCATAGGTTGGTTAGCTGGCAGAAGTCATTGCTGGTCCACTCTCCATCATCTTTGAAAGGTCCTGGAGAACAGACAAGGTGTCTGAGGACTGGAGGAAAGCCAATGTCACTCCAGTCTTCAAAAAGGGCAAGGAGGAGGAGGATCCAGGAAACTACAGACTAGTCAGTCTCACCTCCATCCCTGGTAAGGTGATGGAACAGCTCGTTCTGGGCGTCATCTCCAAGCATCTCGAGGAAAAGAAAGTTATCAGAAGTAGTCAACATGGATTCACTAAGGGGAAGTCATATATCTGATCTGATATCAGACATAATCTGATAGCCTTCTACGATGGCATGACTGGATGGATAGATGAGGGGAGAGCAGTGGATGTTGTCTACCTTGACTTCAGCAAGGCTTTTGACACTGTCTCCCACAGCATACTTGCAGGCAAGCTTAGGAAGTGTGGGTTAGATGAATGGACAGTGGGGTGGATCGAAAACTGGTTATTGGGTAGGTCTCAGAGGGTTGTGATCTGTGGGGCAGAGTCTAGTTGGAGGCCTATAACTAGTGGTGTTCCCCAGGGGTCAGTGCTGGGCCTAGTCCTGTTCAATGTGTTCATCAATGACCTGGATGAAGGGATGGAGTGTACCATCAGCAAGTTTGCTGATGACGTGAAACTGGGAAGGGTGGCTGACACCCGGGAAGGCCAAGCTGCCATTCAATGCAACCTGGACAGGCTGGAGAGTTGGGCAGGAAAAAACCTTATGAAATTCAACAAAAGCAAGTGTAGAGTCCTGCACCTGGGGAGGAATAACCCCATGCAGCAGTACAGGTTAGGGGCTGACCTGCTGGAAAGCAGCTCTGCAGAGAGGGACCTGGGAGTCCTGGTGGACAACAGGATGAGCATGAGGCAGCAATGTGGCCTTGTGGCCAAGAAGGCCAATGGCATCCTGGGGTGCACCAAGAGGAGTGTGGCCAGCAGGTGGAGGGAGGTCATCCTCCCCCTCTAGTCTGCCCTGGTGAGACCGCAACTCGAGTACTGTGTCCAGTTTTGGGCTCCCCAGTTTAAGAAGGACAGGGAACTGCTGGAGAGGGTGCAGCAAAGGGCTACAAAGATGATGATGGGGCTGGAGCGTCTTTCTTATGAGGAAAGGCTGAGGGAGTTGGGTCTTTTTAGTCTGGAGAAGACTGCCCCTCTCAGATCTCATAAATGTTTACAAATACTTAAAGGGAGGGTGCCAGGAGGAGGGGGACACTCTTTTTTCAGTGGTGCCCAGTGATGGGACAAGAGGCAATGGGTATAAAATCGAATATAGGAAGTTCCATCTCAACATGAGGAGGAACTTCCTTCCTTTGAGGATGGGAGAGCACTGGAACAGGCTGCCCAGAGAGGTGGTCGAGTCTCTGACACTGGAGACATTCCAAACCTGCCTGGACACCATCCTGTGCAGCCTGCTGTAGGTGGACCTGCTCTGGCAGGGGGGTTGGACCACATGATCTCTAGAGGTCCCTTCCAACCCTTAACATTCTGTGATTCTGTGAAATTTAGCTGAAATATGCTGACATAGTTGTTAGGCATGTTTTCAGTTTTGGTGCGCATACATGCCCTACTGAGATGCTTTTCTTCAAATGTTACAGTCTAACAATGTCCTGCCAGGGTGCTTGTTGCTTATACTTTTATTTGTGGAAGTAGCTGAATTTTCCTGCCAGCAGTTCAGAATATTGAGGCTTCAGGCTGCTAAAGGAGCAGTCATCTACTTATGTATGTGGCAAAGTGAGAATTCTGCAATGTATCTTTTCAAGATTATTAAAAAAAAAAAAAGTGGAGAGAATGTATTTACTTACCCTCCATCAAATGTAACATCTCAAGTTGTAAATGCCATTAATGAAATCCCAAGGGTGTATTTGGAACTACAGCATTTTGCATGGCAGCTTTATGCGCTGCTGCTATGCCACTAGGCTTATTAAGTTATAATTATAATTTTAAGAAAATTATTACCATTGGGTGGAAAACCTACAGAGTTCATTTGAGAAGAGAGAAGAATAATTAAAACCACAGGTTATCATCAATGGAATTCAGCTCCAGTTAATTTAAATCCACATTGGGTCATTCTTACATACTGCTTTTCAGAGACTACAGAAAAAAGCTAATCTTTATGCTGCAGGAAAACATGATTAAGATCACCTTACCTGAGCAGCTTGTTTTAAACTAAATTGCTGCATGTTTATTAGGACAAAAATATTTACAGTCTACAGCATGTGCATTAAGTGTAGCTATGATTTCAGTTAGCTTCTTGCCCTCAATTTAAAATAACTTCCTTCTAAACCATACATTACATCAATCCTGTATTAAAACAACCCTTACTGTATTGAAATGACTTTTACCAGTGCAGATCCGCAGCGAATGGCATGTACTTGTGTCTTTTACTGTGTAAACCATATGCTGTATGTCCTGGTTTGAGGTAAAACAGGACCAATTTTGTTCAGTAACTCTGCTTTTTAACTAGGCCTCTTCTAACTGCTGAAATTAACAGCATGTTGTGCAGAAAACTGCTCTTTCTCAGAGTGATAAGACCCATGTTTATAGCTGATGCCAAGGCACGGTATGCAGAGAGGCCCTTGCTTAGACTTACTGCGATAACGACCAAGGCCAGACACCTTGTCATTTGCCCTGTTGGAAGGTTGGAAGCAGAGAGGCGTAGAGGGGTCCCATCTGTGAGGAGGAGCAGACAGGACAGGTGACCCAAAACTGACCAAACAGTGTATTCCATCCTATCTGCATCATGCTCAGTATAAAAGCTGAGGGATCAAAGGTTCAGCATCCGTTGTTCCGTGGATCCGTTATTTCAGTTGTTCCGGTTTTATCCGTTTCCTGTTTTACGGCTTCACCTTCTTCTCCGACTTGCTTGGGCTTTTGCTCTTGCTGGGACTCTTGCTTTCCTTTTTCAATGGCCGGAGTCCGAGGAGGACTCCTTTGGTTCGTCTGCCTTTGATCCTGACCCATGTGTTCCTGGATCCAGTTCCCTTCCGTCGCTGAGTCCAGTCTGGGACTTCCCCAGTGCCTGCTGGTGACGTGATTGTCATCCTGGGAGCTTGATACGGTTTTGTATATATTTCATTATTTTCTTTTGTTATTTTATTCTTTATATTTCATTAAAGTAGTTTAGTTCTTACTAAACTAGTCTGTTGTCTTCTCTCTCTCGTGCTCGGCAGGAGAGAGGGAACATCTGTCGCTTGGCTTGCTTGGGCCGATCCGGCCCAAACCCTCGACAGCTGTAGAAAAGATGATGTTGAAAATAGAAAAGAAAGTAGTTTTTTGTCCTATTATAGTGGATTTCTGGTGAGTAACGGTTCCTGGTTTTGAAATGCTGCAGATCACAAAACTGGGTTTTTTTGCTGCTGTCCAAACAGTGACAAATTTCTGCCATGGCAGAGCAGGAGTCGCACTGGCAAAGGCCCCACCTTGCGAACTCAGTCTGTGCATGTGCAGCTGCTGCATGGGTATTTACACCTATCCTTGTCCTCCGGAGTGGCTTCCATTGCTTTACTTGTTTGAATAGCCTGAAGAGGAGTATCCCAGCAAATAGCTACGATGGATTTTAGAAGTGCTGTATTAACTCCAGAGATGGTTTGTCATTGCTAAAAATCAGAAATAATTTTTAAAAGTTTGAGTGTCCTCATCTGCAGCGGCCGCACGGCAGCGTGCCGATAGGCATGTCAGCAGCAGAGTGGGACTGGGCCGGCTTGGTGCCAGCGCTGGGAGCCGGCTACTGGGTAGAGAGGGGCTCTGCCGGTGGTGTGAGTGTGCTTTCTGCCACTGCTGTGTTGGGGGGGCTGTCTGGGCTTAGGGATGGCCGCCCCGCAGCACACTCCTGCACCCCGCCTGCCTTTCTCCTGTGCCAGTTATGATGTGTCAAGTCACTGAATTTGCACTTTCTGCATAGGCGTTCTGTCCCACGGGATCAGCTAAACTGCAGCATTCACAGGAAGGAGTGTTCCTGCTATACCACTCTAATACAGGTGTTCTATAAAAATCAGTTCTAACTATTGAGAAGTAGAAATTTAACTAAACTTCAAGATAGGAAAAAGATAGCTTTTAAGCAAAACTAGATTTGTCTTCTAGAGAAGAAACAGTTCATTCTTAGCACGTATTTTATTACCACTTTTGTGAAGAAGCTAGCTTCAAATATTAGTCTTGCTTATCAACATGTAGCACGTTTACCTGTGTGTAGTGGATTTGGGTTTAACATCCTTTTTGCGTTTTTTCCTTTCTTTTTCCTGACATTTTAGTAAGTGCAATTTTATGTTACTTCAAATATTCTTTGCCAGCATCCTTCCAATTGTAGGAATCGTACTGATTTCACTGTCTACTGTTTTGTGGGATATCCTGTTCTTGGGCAATGACCAGCAAATTGTCTGGTTGATTTGTGCTGTCTTCTTCCAGATAACGTAGGCCTTTCTGGGGTACACACCTTTATTCTCATACAAGGCAAACAACGTCAGTCAAACATTAATGGCCACTGATATTATGGCCTGATTTTTGTTCGAAAATGTGATCCAAATCGAGCAGCTTTTGAAAACAGTTTGAGCATTATCTTTAATAAGAGTTGGAGTTGAACATGTAAAACTGTTTCACTTTAAAATGGCTACTTAAAAATTGCCTGATGTTTTTAATAGAACACTTAAATTAGGATAATATAGGTGATCTTATGTATCTTATCTGAATTTTAATTTCTGTTAGTCCTTCCTAACCATTTATAACTAAAATATATGCTTCACTTGAAATTATGTATATATACCAGAAGCTGATGGCTGGTGAAACATGGCATGCTTCATTCATGTATCATTCTACAGGGGTAATCTTAGAGCAATCTGCAGTCATTATGATCTAAATATAGACTTAATGTCCTATCTTGCTAGTCAGTGTAATCGCTAACACAATCCATGGCAGAGGAGATAGAATATGAAGTATTGTCTGCTTTAAGGAAAATAAATTCATGTAACTGTTCATCTATAAAAGGTATATTTAAACCTAGCTTTATTGTCAAACTTGCAAGATGAATTACTGATGAAAGAATAGGAATAAAAAAAAGTAATCGTGACCCACAATGCAATAGTATTATGAAGCTCAGCTGAAAACACGAGGGGATGATGCTTTTTATTACCTGGTCTCATTTGTCCATTCACCTCAGTATCAAATTAATTCAGTGAAGGCAACTTTTCTGAGCTTATTATGTTGCTCACGCATAATAGCAAATACAAATTTTTATTTTTAACAGGTAGCATGATCTAATTTTACTGTAAAGCTCTACTGTCTTTCAGCTGCTTCATTGATGTTTCGTTGCAGTTTGAGAGCATGATGGCCAGTGACCAGCCTGTAGTGGGACTCATGTCAGGGAAGCAGTAAATGCACAGACATCCTTTTATGGACGCAGACATGGGCTGTCAGGATTGTAGGCCGTATGTATTGGTGGGAACTCATGGACTTTTTAGGGCCCTCTGACAGCCATGGGGTGGTGCAGCAACGTTTATGTTTTCACTCTGCTTGTGGACCATCTGAAAGATCGAGAATATATTAGCTCCTGTAACCACCTTGGCAGTACAAAAGGACTGAATTTTGTTCAGTCATCTGCTATATTCACCCATTAGGATAGCGTTAATACAAGGATAAAGTTGTATTATTAGAGGAGTAAATGGACTTTTTGGAAGTTTCCTATTTCTGATATCCTCATCCAAAACTTCTGGAGTTGATGGGATTCTTTTCATCTTCATTTTCATGCATCTCACTTTCTCAAGAGCAATTAAAATTCATAGTTTTAATTCACAGCTTTCCCTTAAATAAAATAGCAGAAGTCCAGAACATTTTTATTTTATTACGCAACTATTCATAAGTAAGTTCTGATAACTTCATACATGGGCATAAATTTTTTATATGTGATCCTTCTGCATTGATGCATTTTGAAGTTATGATCTGTAGAGACTGGAAGAAAACGTGAGCAGAATGTGAAAAATCCTGTCTGGTTCAGTCACATCAGTATGTGGCATGGTCTGAAGAGCCATTTTTCCTATAAATTAAGCAAACATGGAGAGATAATACAATATATACATGAAAGGAAGGCTAAAATCTGCAAAGGCACACCTACAAGTCTGACAGTTGTTAGAATTGTCTAGTACTGTGACTAGTCAATAATGTCCTAACTGTTTAACAGAGATGTTGATGAGCTTAACAAGCAGCAGACATCTGGCTGGAAAGTTATGCTATAAAAAAAAAAAAAAAAGGCAGCTAAATACTTGGTGAAGAGTTTTGATTGGAAAGCAGTGAACAAGTTTTTTAACCCACACACTAAGTTGGGAACACCCTTTAACGCTGAGTTACTGAATGAGTTACTATCTTAAAAGTTACTGAATGAGTTACTATCTTAAAATACTTGTCTTTATAGGATCTTTTTCATTCTACCTCTACTGCTCCAGAAAACTGTCACACTGAGCATACCTCTGTCTTTAGATAAAAAGGCTTTTTCAACTCAGCAAGTTGTGGTTGGTTGAGATAATGCATGGTTTTGATAGCAGTAAAATTGCTTTAGCACAAATGAAGGAGACTTTTGCCAAGAATCTGCATCAAAAGTTAGTTCCCATCACAAATTTGTCACCAAGTGCAGTACTTTCAAGAAGACCACATTATAATTAAGATGAGTTGGATGTAGGTTAAAACAGAATTGTCTCTTCTCAGTGTGGGTTTGCATAGAGAGAAAGATTGGAGCCAGAAATCCATACTCTATGAACAGCTATCTTTAACAGTTTCCCTTGAGGATGATAGTAAAATACTGTCAAGAGCTATTGATCTGGTGATCTGAGTGTTCCTGAAGCACAGTATATTTTGTTACAGATTTGAGGCTTGCTGTATCACTCCTGTGAATAGTCTGACTGTTCTTTTTTGCTTTGTCTGCCTAGGCGTCCATAACATTTTCCCAAAAACTTTAAGTCATCTAAGAAGCTCACTAAGGACTCTGACAATGCTGGCTCAGTCATTGCCTTCTGAAGCAATTAGTGCTTGAAAAGGGCAAAGGTGTTAAGAGTGGGTAAGTGTGCTCACCTCAGTAAGCCGATTCTTCTGCTAGGGTCAGATTCAGTATCTACTGATGACATTGGGAGACTCCAGTAAAAAGCAAAACACAAACCACTAGACCTTTTGAACAATATTTTCAACCACTTCTAGTTGCTGAAGAAGGCAGTTCAGAAGCCCGACTAGGAACTATATCTCAAGTCAATTTTAGAATTTTGGCACGAAAAGAGAAATTTTAACCTGATGATCTTCTAAAATGATAAAGGTAGATTTAATCATTACAAAAAAGTATTCAAACATCAAATGACAGTAAATCATTAGTCCATGGATTTTACCAATGGAAATATATTGAAGATGAATGCCTTTTCATGGCAAGGGTTTAGATCATTACTGTGGGACAATATCTTACAGAACAGTAAATTATGTATGGAATTAGTTCTCTTTCCTATCCATGCCAAATAATGGATTGCCTTTTATGATTTAACCTTGGATGCAAAAGAATTTCCTGGTAGAGTGCATGTACAAAGGGGAAAACAAAGCAGCAACTCAATCTGGTAGGTGCTTTAATAGTTCTTACGCAATACAGCATCACAAGTTATCAGTAAACAGAAGTGATACAGATCAAATTGTATCAAGTCAGATGAGTCAAAAGCCAAACTGTAATTTTTTTTTTTGATGTATAAATATGTGTTAAATCTCTCTCTATATATAATACTTCTGCGGTGATGGAGAATTATCAGGATCTGCAGTTTCCATGTTATTGCATGGTCTGTGTACTTTCAAAAGACTTGGAGTCCAGAAAGAGTTTATGCTGCATGTATGGGATGATGAAATTCTAAACAAACTTTACCTCTAAGAGTGGTTGTCTGCAATTTGTTCACCTCCATTTTCTGAGGTTGAAGTCTAAACTGACTAGTCATACATCACCTGAGGAAGTGGAATTGCATCTCACATCTCTCTGGGTTTATAGAGTTCAAAAGGTTGATTATATGTATTCAATAGCAATTTTCCAGTCCAATAGTTCACCGTATCAATTACTGTACACTGGGACATGTGCAACAGTTCCTATTGCGCAAGTGCACAGCAGATATAATATCATAATATAGCAGTTTCAGAACTACATTGGTTTTTTTCTCGCTTCATCTCCTATTTTTCAGACTTCTGTACCAAGCATCTGGGCTGTTACATCAGATATGTTGATCATTAGTTTTGGTTTTCCTACATAAACAATAAAGCAGTGAGCATACACCACATTAAGACACTTAAGAAGCATATATTAAAATGAAATGATACTCAGTGGCAGCAAATCTGGTAAACTATTTAAAATGAGGAACATCGCGTAGAATTCCTTGAAGGTAGTCTTTCTCTGAGGCAAACCTGTAAGGCTGTAGGGAAAGGAACAAGTCAAGATGCTGAGATCTAAAATGGTAGAAATCTAGAATATAGAAGCATAAGATTTAAATTATCTGATCCAATTCTCCACAGAAACTGTGCAAAATAGCCTTAGTTCTAAAGAGTGCACGTCATGCCTACTCCAGCTCTCACCATTCATTGCTGCCCACAAAGCCACCTTCCAAGACTAGAGCAAACTTAAAATTTTTGTGAAAAGACCAAAAGGTAAACTTTGTGCCACATCAGAACGGCTTAAAAACATATGTTCTGCTCTTGAAATGGTTCAGAAAATGCTAAATAAAAACACAGATGCTCTTAAAATGATGACTGTTCACCAAGGGAAAAGTACTTTTCTGGAGCATAAAGTAACTAAATGGATATGTAAATCCAGAGCAGATGTGAAATAATGAAAGGCAATTCTTTTTATACGGAGGACACTCTGCTATTCATCAACCTGGACAGAAAGCCTTAATCTTAAGGAAATCAGGGAAAGAACTTGCAGAACAATTTGATGTCTTTGTGTCACCCTCTTACTCCTTCAACCTCTATCAATTATCTACAAGTAGGCTGAATCTAAATTTTGCTGCTTGCTCTGCATAACTACCATAAGATGCACAATGAAAAGTTTAGTCCTTGGGCCTTTATCATCTCAGATCCTGTATCTTACTTTTTAACTTGATGAGTCTTGTTTAACAATCCTCTCCCTATAGCTCTTCAGAATGCTATGCATGTATAGTGAGTGACAACAAAAAGAAGCATTGTGTGTGCTTTTGTAACGTATGCTGTAATTTACATGAACTTGTCATTATCTGAGCATAAAGAATATGTAGAAAAGTTTTGTGCTGTTCTATCTGTCCTTTACTCAGTAATTAACAGTACACTGATACAGATGTATTGTAGGCAGATATTATCCAAGTCCTGACAAAGAACCAAAATTACTCATCTAATCTATCATCATGGCCATCTTGAATACTAACTAGAGCACTTCTTGATCAGAATTGTCAAAAGACACTTCCACTGCTCTCCTACCAGGGAATATCTTTATGCTGTCTTTCATATGAACTACACAGAATCTCTCCTGCTTCGTTTTGCATTTTTCTGGCCATGAAGAAACATAGCACTATAAACGTGTCTATCTTTTCTTCCTTCCTTTCTCTGCTGAATAGATTTTCATAAAAAAAGTCTTTCATGACTTTGTTAACGTGCTTTTCTTGGCAGCATAATTCTTAAAGCTGACTTCTTTTTTTTTTAAATACATACAGTTCTATCAGTCCTTTGCTTCTGGCCCGTGTGGTAGACAACCTAGAGTGGAGGACCTCATTCTGTTCTTGGCATTTAGAGTTTTGATTCCACTGACTTCAAAGGAGTTTATTCTGATTTATACTGTGGATGTAATAGCAGACTCAGGCTTTATGGTAATAAACAGTAAAGTGGTGGTTTTACATAACCTGAAACTCAGTTCCACTCTAGGATGTGTTTGTATGTTTCCATTGACATTGCACACACCATGAACATCCCGGGGGGAGGAGGCAGGGGGGAAGGTTTGACCCTGAACTAGAGAAATAATTTGAACTATCACAGCTACTTTTCTCTTTTATGGGAAATTTTATCACACCCAAGGGTATGCAGCTTGTCATCTGGGAGCTGTGTGCTTTGTAACCTCAGTGAGACACGAGAATTTATAAACTTGGCAAGAGTTTCTAGTATTTCTGCTAACCCTTGTTCGTTATTCAGGGGGCAGGATCTGTTGCGTATTTCAGGAGTACTTGCAGAGTGATCTACTTGGGGCTCAATTAGTTGGTCTTAAATTCCTGTAGTACTGCTCTAATCCCTGGTGATAACTATTTTTAATAAAGTGTTTTGTTTCTGTATTAGATTTTCATAAATTAGTGTTCAAGTTACAGTATTGATTTAGAAAATTCAGTAAGTGTGAATCTTCCTGATTCTCATGTATTTTGAATGCTGTGGAGGTAAAAACTGAGAAACCGTAGTGGCTTATAATTTGGCCACACTTGGGAGAATTTCTGAGTCACAAAGCAACTGCCCAGAAACTAAGATATCGCTTGTAGCCAAAATTTAAGTCCCTGCTAAAGATCACAAGTATACTGTACTGGGACATCTCAGCAGAAAAGCTGGGAGTGTTTTTACCATAGGTAAAAAATGCATTTCTTTCCTGAATTCACTTCAGAAGTTTTCCAGCACTCATACGTGAAACTTTTTAGAAAGCAATGGCTGTGGCCAGCCACCAGGGTGGAAAACTTCAGCCTGCCAAAGTTAGAGCCTATAATGTGTCATGTGTTGGGATGACTTGGGCTACTTAAAGCCTAGGTAGCACAACTACCTCTATCTAAAGGTAACATAAACATTATTTCTGTTCTGTAAGCAAAAACTGGCATATTTACACATACACTTTTAATAACATAGCTAAGAGTTTGAATGCCTTCTACTCTATCAAACATATCGTTCTGGGATGATGGTCCAGATGTCAAACTATGGAATATGCTTCCCCATCAAAGGCATCTGGGCTCATTTGCCAGCTCTTCTAGCAGTTATGCTGGCAGCTTGAATTTGCCTCTAGGTCATTAGTGTGGATAGGCTGCTAATAAGCTTTCTGGGCTGTGTTACTCTCCTGACACCATTTTTAACTTATTTTGTACTTTGAAGAACCAATGCATTTTAATTCTGTTTCTGTATAGGGCCTTGCATAAATTCATTGATGGGATTTCTTCACAGATCTTCACCTTGATTCTCTAAGCATGATTGTTCTTGTTGTGAGTTATGTTTTCAGAATACTAAATATGCATACCTTTTAAAGTACCCCAAGATCTATTTTTCCTTGAATTTGAAGAAACAAGACAGAGCTTTTTATTTATAATGGTACGCTCTTATGTCCAAGCCTTTTACTGTAATAAGTCCTGCTAAAATGTGCGAGTCCTCAATGCATACTACGTGGAATTTACTTTGACTAATGAATACACATCATACTTCTTTTTATTCTATGAATATCTGTAATTTTAGTTTTTTATTTTGTTGTGCCACTTCTAGTTTTTTTACTTAATCTTATTTAAGTCCATGTGTGCCGAGAAGTCAGGTCCCAGCAATGACGTAGTGCTGTCTTGACACCTTGTGAGACCTTTAAGATGCAGAAGATAGTGTCAACCAACATCCCCTGTGGTTTAGAATAATGCTATTCTGCCTGTGGTGCTTTACTGTAACACCTTTTTATGGTCTGTGCAATTCTTGTAAGGGTTTAAAAATACCAATCAAATATTAATGACAAAATCCTGACATTACTTTAAATAGATAAATCAATAAGAGTAACGTTACAGGTCTCTGGAACCGTTTCAGTTCAGTAGAAGTGTGATTTTCTTTTTTCTGTGAACGATTATGTGAGAATGATGCCAGACATGAGCTTGCCGGGGAAAAGAGGAACAGTGGCACAAGCATCTCTGCGGGGGCGGGCGCTGCAGCACGATGGGCATTCCTGGCATTTCCAGCAGTCTCTAATCCTGCTGTGTGCATGGAGCAGCCGCTGGAGCCTGGCCTGTGTCACCTCCCCATTTTCCCCCTACCTCAAAGTCATCCTCCCTTTCATTATAATTTATAACCATAGTTTTATGAAGGCTTTAAGTTGCCATTGCTGTCCAAAGAGGGAGAGGGCTCCACTGTCCCCTTTCCTGGAGTGGTTGGGATCTGAGCAGAAGCATGGTGACCTCAGCCTGACCTGGGCTGAGCCAGGTTTGTAGTAAGCAGACAAGAAAATAAATTAGCAGTGCATAATCTGAGTTCTCCCTGTTTGATGCATTTCTGGTGTGTATCTGCGGTTCGTGTGTACCCATGAAAACTGACTTTGATGGTAATTTGATAATTTCAAATTCAATTTTGAAATCATTGTTTAAAGCTGCTGCTCAGCAAGGCGTAGCAGATGAGCTCCGTGTAAACAAAACACAGCCTCGCTATTCTGCATGCGATCTCTGTGTGCAAGATATTTACTGCTGTGCTCTTTCTAGTACATGAAATAAAACTTGATGAAAAATAATTTCTCAGCTTCAGAGGGGTGCTTCTTGGTCTAGTTAGGGCATGAATAATTGTCTATTCTCAAAGAAATACCAGTGGGCAATGCAGCTGGTTGCGTGAAAGGTCTGTGTGGTGACTGCTGGTTTGTGCGTAGGAACCTGCACTGGGCGATGGGTTTTTTCTGCGGGTCTGCTTTTATAGCCTAGAGTTCTTCTTTTCTTTAATGCTGGAGAAAGAACTTGTTAAAAAAAATCCTGATAAAACGTCTTTTTTTTCTTTAAAAAATGACATTTCTCTGATACCAAAAAAGGTCTAAAAAAGTGGTGACTTTGAATTATTTGTTTTTAATAACTTTTAAGGAATTTTGATAAGCTCTATGCTTGATTTGTAATTTTAAAATATTACTACCTATGAAAGGGAGAGGGAAGCAACATCAGAAAGAAGTGGAATGAGTGACTAGTAAGTAATAATGGTAGTCCGTTTGCTCGAGCCCTCTTTCCCTTGTTTTCCTTCACAAATCATAAATATTCACAATTCTGCATGGACTACGTGCTCAGCATTCCTGCTCTGCAATTCCATGCTTAACACTTTCTTGCTTTTGTGGAAATATTGATAATAAAAGGCCTTACTCAGATATTCAAAGGGTGAAATTTACTTTTCTTTCACATGCTACTCAGCTAACTTTATTTACAAAATACTCCAGTGACTGATTCAGCAGCTGTAACGTCCATTGTATTAAAGTAGTCACCTCTCAAGGTTAGTGTGAGGCTATATCAGTCATTAGCCAGCTGTAGTTTTAGATAATTTTTTTTTAATGCCTCAAACAGTTTTTCTGGATTATAATTTACCATAATCCTATAATTTTAGCTTTCCGTTTCAGTTTAGGCAGTTATTGTGTAGGTGTTATTAACAAAATTACTTGTGTAACTTGTGCTGCAGAGGATGAATACAGAATTTAGGAGAGGAAGGACAGGCCAGGAAGGCAAGGAGGAGAGTTGCCCCATGTTGCGGGAGAGCATCTGGAGTGCATGGAGCTCTGCCCGGAGAAGATGATGAGCCAGCTGAGAGCTTATAGGTCAGGTTTAGGGGGCAGACCAACATGGGGTGACATTGTGGTAGTTGTCTGCTGCACACCGCCCCGTCAGAAAGAAGTAGTAGACAAAGTCTTCTTCAGACAACTGGAAAAGCCTCACATTTGCAGGCCCTGGTCCTCACGGTGTACTTTCACCACCCAAATATCTGCTGGAAGTGCAGCACTGGTAGGGTATCAGCAAGCCAGAAGGTTTTGGGAGTGTATGAATGATAATTTCCTGACACGGGAGACTGAAGAATCAATGAAAGGAGATGCTCTGCTGGAGCTGATGGAAGAATTGGGTGGGGAATATGAAGGTTGGGGGCAGCCTTGGCAGCAACGACCTTGAGCTGATCCAGTTCAGAATCCAGATACAATGTAAAAAAGCAAACAGCAGGATTCCAACCTTGGACTTCAGGAGAGCAGACTTTGGCCTGTTTAGGGATATGCTTGGAAGAATCCCATGGGATACAACCCTGGAGAGCAGAGGAGTCCAGGACAGCAAGTTGATTTTCAAGGATCTCCTCAAGACTGGTCCATCTTCATGTCAAGCAAGAGTGGCAGGAGGCTGCATGGATGAAAAGGAAGCTCCTGAAAAAACTCAAACATAAAAACAAACACAGAAGGGTAGCATAGAAGAGATCAAAGCAGGATCAGGTAACCTGGGAGGAATAGAGAGACGGAGCCTGAACATGACAGGGGTTGGGCAGGCCTCTTGCCATGCCTTGCTGTGCTGCTCCTGCTTCTGCACTGGGCTGAGCCAGTGTTTGAGCAAGCTTTTGGCATAGCCATGAGTATCCCTTATAGCTTACCACCATGTTCTGTTACTGAAGTGTGGAGTTAGGAAGCCAGCTTAGAGTGCAAAGATTTTGGTTGTGAAAACTGAAATTGGATCTAGTAAAGTTCCAGTGCACTTGATGACATTTTATTAGAAGATGGAGTAATTAAGGAAACTTACTTGTTTGCTAGGTCTTCAGAGTCTCAGGGTATGGATAAGTGACAAAGCTTTAGTGTATTCAAAAGTTACTTTAAAATACTGGCATTGCAAATCTCACTTGGCTGCCTTTATAATGACTCTATTTTTCATTACTAGAATTATGAAAAGGTTCTAATTCATGTATCTGTCAAGTCTTGAGTTGTATGCAACTTGCAGGGAAAGAGGATATCTCTGGGCTCAGATAAAGCCACAATTTTATTAGACTTGTCTAGAAATAGCTTATCTACTATTCCTAACTACTAGCTGCAGACAATGTAAAAATAATTGTACTGCTGTTGAAGGTGTACGTGATCTAATTACCTGTTGTACTTTATTAGGGATACCATATCTGTATTAATCTGATACTATATTCTACAAAAGCCTTTGTCAGAAAGAAAAAGGAAGATCTATAATATGTTTGACAAATTTCCCCTTTGTCTTTAGTTACTGTTGTAATTAAAAAAAAAAAATCATGGCAAATGGAGGGCGTGGACAAAAGCTCCCCACAAAGTCCTGTATTATGAACACTTGCCTCAGATGGGAATAGGAAAAAAAGGGGTTTTTAGGATAAAAAAAGAGGTGGGACCCCCAACCCCAGTAGTTTAAGAAGTAAAAGGCTGTGTCGTCTTGTTGCATTCTTGTCCCTTTCTTGTACGCTTGCACAGGTTTTTCTCAAGACCTGCACAGATTCTGCTCAAAACTTGCACATTTGTAGTGATGTTATCTAGGTGCTGGGTGGTCAGGGCTGTTGTGTGCCATCTGCAAGATCTCATCACATTTGGCCTTGGCCTGGGTTGTTGCATTTTTTTAAATTAACTTCTGTTGTTTAACTTGCTTAAATAGTATCCCAAAGCCGTGTAAGTGTGAACTTTTTTTTGTGGACCCATCTGAAATACATACCTGGTGTACGACATACTGACCATGACATGGGGCAAAAATAGTAAGTACTTTCTAGTTTTCTGTTCCACACATTCTTGCTATCTTTGCTAGCAGAGAATGGTACTGCTTGTATGGCTCTTGTGGTAGGTTTTTCCTTATTTTCTTTTTCCTGGACAGTTCATCATTTGCATCCACAAAGGCCAGTATTAGCTGTCTGAGACAAACAGTAATTGTGTCACTAAACCGTAATTTAAAGTTTGTATTAGAAGGTCCAATATTTGGAGTCAGAAAACTTGCTGCACGTGTGCAGAAGAGTGGCTGTAACTGAGCAAGTGTTCCATAGACAGAGAAGAAGAAAACTGAATGAATCTAAAGTTGATATGAAGCATTAGTTGTTAATGTTATGGTGTGCATTCTTAATGTCCATGTATATGGACAATATTAGCATAGGGTGTCATTTTGCCTTGTATTTATCTAATCTAAGATCTTTAGAACTTTAGATAACTACTTTAGAACGTAGTTATTGGTTGCTGACATCAAAGTAGTTTGTTCCCCCTACATGATTTTCCACATTCTATAAAGTTTTAGACAGTATTCTGGGAAGACTTTTTGTAGGTCTCAAAATCCCATTGTGAATGTTTTTGATTTGGGTATTGCTTTTTTGCTAACCTAACTTTGTACGTATTTTGGCTCGACAGCATCCAGTAAGCATAGTATGCTCTGTTTCACAACAACGATCTCATTGTTTGCAGTGTACTTCTTAGGACACAGCACAGAATAGCTTTAAGCACTTGTCTACAGTGCTTAAAATAATATATTTTATTCTTTTTAAAGGGAAATACAAATGCAGCTTTCAATATTGCAAACATGATTTTGAGAAGCTCCTAGTCTCTTCCCTCAGTGTACTTATTGCAATTAATTATATGCAGCCTATGGGCTCCAGTCCTGATTGCATATTTTCATACCCATAAAATTAACTGTTCCTTCAAGTCATCTCACTCTTTTCATTGGTACTAAATCATTCCAAGGTAGCTAGTTAGGGAGGAAAAAGTTTGTTCTCATGTTCCCTGCACACAGGGGACCTCTCTAGAGATGTTTATTTTCCTTTACGTTTAGAGGAAAAATAGAACTTCTCATGAAGCTGGATGCATATTAGTAATCTCAAGCTTATAGTTTTCTTCAGGTGAATCAGCATTGGAAATGCTAGATACTGCGTTAAAGAATGATGCCCAACTTCATTCAGTTTTAGGTGGTATTCAGCTCCATAAAAACAGAGAAATTGGTCCCACCCAGTTGTTTAATAGCAAAGTATCTTGAAAGTTGTTGCCATTCTGCTTAGAAACTCCACTGCTTTGGAGTATTGCAGCATTTATTTTTGTGGCATCTTTCCTGTGTTACCCAATAGCAGACAGCAGATAATGCTAGGGGTAGTGCTGAATTTTAATTACTTTCTTGGTCAGTGATGATTTGCTGGTGTTGCCAAATAGTCTTAGCAGGTTAGATTGCACGGTGGGGGCCATGTATCACAGAGATGAAAGTCTGAAGGAAAACTTCAGATAGTTTTTTCTTTTGCCTGCTGGCTTGGAATTTCTTACCTCTTCTTGTGAATGGGTTCGGCTAGATTTGAAATCAATCTCCTATTCAGGTCACATTCATCTTTCCTGTAAAAATGACTACTGGGATATGTTGAAAATTTTATATGGTTTAACTAGGATTAACCTGAATAAACCATTTTTTCTCATTGTGCTTTACCACTGAGATTTTACCTGACCGTTTTATCATGTAAATTACGATGGATGCTTCTGTACAGCCTTGTGTTTAATTCATTAACACGGTTTGACTGTAACTGCTGTCTGTAACCGCGAGTGCCTGTCCAGCACTGAAGACTCGAGGGATGTCATGGACAGAAATCTTTGCAAATGCCTTGACAGCAAATACAGAGCTTTGGTATTCTCCTTAGAAATAGAAACAATCTTTCTTTTGGCAACTGTATTGTGATTTGTTATCATTGATGGAAGCAAGTAATACATTCCAGCTAGGTGGGGTTTTTTTTTTTTAGTGTCATTTTGTTGTTCAAAATGTCTGTATCACACAAAGGACTGCCTTTGTTAGTAGAAAAAGGCCCATTCCAAAAGTCTTTCTATGCTGAGCAAGTTTTGATGTGGGTTTTCCTAGGAAAACCCAAATGAAACTTGGGCAGTAGAATGATTTCGGTCTATCACTTTGGCTCAAAATTCTGAAAATTTTGACCTTTTCCCTCTTTTTAACTTGAGCAGATAAAAATGTAATTATGAAGGTGCTCATGAATTAAACTTTCTTTGTCCAGCTGTATTGTCTATGGTTCGTGTATTAGAGCAGCCACAATTCCTGGTTTTTGAATTCTAATACAACGTACGCTTGCCAATTATTTTATCAGTTTAATCAACTAAAGCAAAATCTAAAATGATTTTGTAGTAAGACCTCAGATTTCTTCATATAGCCATTGGGAATTGATAGGTGGATGCAAAAGGAAGGAATCGCGGCCATCATGGGTACGAAAGGACAGTAGCAACCCTTCTGTTTCTTGGTGGGTCAGAGGGTGGAAGGATGAGATCTGGTATTACAGCCAATACGAAAAAGATGTTTTCATTTTCCTGCCACCCCGTTTGCCGCATTCAGAGGTAAAGACTTTCCCATTGTGAATAAGGTCCCTGAGTCCAATCTAAGTGTATCAGCAGTTGAAACTGGAATCAATGATCAATGTCCAATTGCATACTTGAGCCTGTAACACGTACATTTTAGGTATTCAGGCACTTGGGAACACTTTACAGCATTACTCACAACAGTCCTTGCAGTTGTGCTGTCCATTTGAAAGTGTTTCCAGGGTAACACATTTTTAAACTGAATTGCTAGGTCAGAAGAGTTAGGGAACTGCTGTTTTAAACAACAAAACAAAACATTTAATGGTAAAGGAAATATGAATTTGAAAACGTGAAAATAAACATCCTGCAGACCCTGGATATGAAGTTGTCAAGAGCAGTTTATGAAAACAGCTTTGTCACTGAAGAAGTAAAGCCTAATAATTTTTAATAGGCCTATAAATCTCTCTTATGATATCCAGCTACTGTAAACCCTTCTTCCATATTTTTCCAAGAATTTATGCAGTGCTGTTAAAGAGACATGATTGCCAGAGCTAACCCTTTCACTCTGAAGGAGCTGCCAGCTTGCTGAGGGGCGGCTAGACCGAGTGGAGAGCGTCTGGCAGGGAAACAAAAGTGAACTCCCAAATGAAAGTAGCCTGTGGATATTTTTATGAACCCTATAGGTAGTCACGTGGTTATATATGCTAGTTTGTGACTCCACATGAATGGGGAGAGCTGAGGGTGGAAGGGACAGATGTGCCATGAGATCTCGTGTAGTTTCTAGACAGATTCTGAAACAGGTGGTTCTCAGAGCAGACCCAGCTCTTACCTCCTAAAGTGTTTTAATAAAGCCAAGTAATGAACGCACTTAGCACAGATGAAAAACCCTGTTCCAATTTCTCTACTTGCTCAGGTGGCCCAGCAAGTAGAATGTGGTTGTTTCTGGAAAAAAAAAGTGGATGTGCTGGCAGTGCTCCACAGGGATGGAGAAATGCTGAGGATGGACGGCTGTGCCTGAGCCCTGGCGCGATCATGGCATCCTTCCTGTGCCGGGGTGGCAGAGAGAGGTCGATCATGTAGAGCTTGGTAAATGGCCTGACAGGGGTTCACAGATGGTGCAGTTCTGTAACAATGAGATTTGGTAGGAGATGCAAATGGAGACAGTAGATTAAATAGATTGGTAAACCCAGACTAAGTTTTTTATATACAACTTTATTCTGAGAAAGAATCTGATTAGCTAGTCTACAGGTGCAATGGAGCAATAGCATTCCTCCCACGCGTTCCCCTTCTGCTGCTTAGCATGGGTCCAGCTTAGCTACTCAGTGCTGAATCTTCCAGGAATACCTGCTGAGCCTGTGACAGAAACGCTGCTAAACACAAGGCTAAGTGCAAAATCTATTCTTTCCTTCCTTAGAGGACCAACTAGGTCTAATGTTTTGGAAACTAGAGGTTCCTAGTTTCTGTTTTGGAAACTAGGATTGGGCCCCATATTGCTACTCCTTATTGTGTGCTGTCCTGTTGGTCTGTCTTTGCCTGTGCAAAGAATCCAGATATTTTGTGGATGTGTTAACTTTCTTGAGATGCTGCATTTCTGTGGTGAGGAGTGAGGGATGTGAAAATGAGTGTTTCTGGGAAAGTCCCAGAGAATTGCAAGCACGGTCACCTGCAAGTCTTGCAGGCTATGTGCTACTGAAACGGGATGGAGAAAGCCTGTGTGGCTGCTTATCATTCATATTGTGGCCATATCCAGCCCTGGATAAAAAAACTTGTCCTATAAAGTACGACAAATTCCTACTTTACACAGGTTGTATGATTCCAATATAACAGGGCTAAAAGAATGAAGTACATAACAGATTTGTAGCAGAGTGCTGTACTAGGGGACTTACGGTGAATGACTTGTAGTGTTGGGGGGGATTCTGGGTCTAAAACAAAATTGTAGACTTCCTTATAATGAGAAAATTTAAAGCCTAGTTCTCTACTATGATTCCCCTTTCAGGCTTAGATTGGTGGATGTAATATTCTTGATTCACTAAAGACATGAGTTGCATAAAATATGACAGCCCTCAGCCCTGACAAGATACATTGGCTCCCAGGGATGCATGTTCTGAATGTTTTCAGGTAATGACCAAATTGGATATACCTCTCATAAGCGAGTGACTTTTCTTTATGCCTGCAGAAAGAGTTAGTGCATGTTTCACTGCATGGACCACTTTGTTGCTATTTACATTTCAAGATCTTTGGAGGCGGAACAGGGCAGTTCAAAGAATTAATTTCTACTTTGGGTTTTTCTTTTTTTAAAAAATACATTTGTAAAAATGTAAACCAGGCCATACAGATCCAAGTAGGAATCCTATTCCCTGGAATTATTACATTTTAAATGTGAGATTGTGAAAAAATAATTTACTCAAGATGCCATATTGCTTTGTACACAGCATACCTAAAGGAGTCATTTCAACCACCGTTCAAATATAGCTGCGCCTTGTGCGAGGCACAAAAGTGAACCAGAAAATTTGCCCTCATGTATAATGTGGTTTGAGACAGATTTTGAGAGAGTAGCATTAAGCAGTGATATACATCTTGAGTTGCATACTGGGGTAGTGCCTTAGAAAAAATGCTTGGTGGAAGTACAAGGTATTGGCACCATTTTACATGCGAGGGTCTCAGCGGAAGTCCTTTGCATCGGGGTGAATTTACTGTCATGCTTGGGGACTTAGCATCTCCTGGCTGTTTGTAGGAGAGAGAACACCCGTTATTATAACACTCATTTGAAAGAGATTCTGAACAGAAGACTAAGAGTATCTATCACTTTCTGAGTATCTGTAAACAATCTCATGATTTACATGAAGATAAAGTTGTAGAGTAGCACTGCATTACGCTGTGTGTGTAGCTTTCCGGTAGACTGGCTGCCAAACCAGTTAATCAGATCTACTGGACAAGACCCAGCTGTGAAAGGTGAAGATTTGCTCTATTTTTTCTGAATGCGCTTGAAGCTTTTCTTGCCAGACACATTTTGTAGAGAGCTGTGAATTGATGATGGTGGTGGTGGTTTGTATGAACTGTGCAGACCCACGCTGGAGAAAAATGACATCAGCTGTACAAACATAGTTTTATATGCTTTCCAACCAACATAAAATGCTGGTTTTGCAACAAAGCACAAGTAATGCAGGGGAGGCCTCAGTTGTCTGAAATGTTAACAGATTGTTTTTCAGACAATAAATTATCTAAGGTGAAGCCTGGGTAAGCATATGAAAATAATAATAAATTGTTTAAGAAGCTTTTTCTTGGTGAAAAATACAGTAAGATTCCACTTTTTAATACTTGTATTACTTTGTAAGGAAATTAGTCTACTCTAGTGCTCTCCACATCCTGACATGTTACAGCAATTTGAAACAAATGATGTAAGTTATTTTATTTTTGCATGCAGAAGTGAAACTCTGGCCTTATCCTAAGACAGTGACATTTTTTTTCACCTGAGACCTCTGTGTTTTCTGAAGGCTGCAGTGCTGACAATCTAGAATTAAATGCTGTAACTTGAACTGCAGTTTTTAAGGACTTAGCCTACGTGGGTTTTAAAATTCATATCCAGAATTAGAAAAGTTGTATAATTAAGTACAGCGTAGCAAAAAAGATAACAAAGCTCTGAATATGAAAAAATTAAAATCTTCAGTTCTCCTTAAAACATAATGTTCCACATCCTTGTTAGTCAGTCAACTCTACTTAAACCGCTGCCAAGATTATTTCTGTTTTATTTAGAGTTTGAATTCTATATTATGCTCACTTGTTCTCTGTTGTAGTTTTGGTTGGCCTTTGGGGTACTGTAAAAGCATTGCATCCGTCTGCTGAAAAACTAGCTGCATCTGCATTTCATGTGCCAAGACACATGCTTTTGTAAATTAAATAACTGAATTTTCTGGTGCAAAGGGAAAGGAATCTCAACCCAGACATATGAGGAAAATCTGAATCAAATAGTAAATAATTCCCTCGATTAGTTTTCACGTGAAGCAGTTTTCTGGGTGTTTAAGGTAAGCAAGCACTGCTGCCCGCCTGCAGATGCAGGCAGGGGGAGCTTAAGGATCACAATCCAGTTCTGGTTGTTGCATCACTTCAGTTTTCCAGAGTGTTGTGTTAGGCGGAGTCTGGGACTTCCGCTGTTATCAGCAAGTCAAACAGGTAGTTATTAGGTACAACTCTGACCAGGTCCTTCTGGTTTCATTGCTTGTATTTCCCTAAAATCTATAAGGAGTGGAAAAAAAGAGAACTCAAACTTCAAGTGCGCTGGAGGTCAGTGGGGATGGTGGCATTGGGGTATGACTTTCTGGGTCCATCACAGGCTGGAAGCAGGCAGCGTTTCAGCTCTCCACATGGTGTGTATCCAGCCCATCTGCTGAAGTTGCAGCATCACGCTGGTGTTTGTGCTGTACCCCAAGCGCTTGGTAGGAACAGTGGCTTCCTTCTACTCTGCTCTCCATGGCAGGGTGGCTAGGTGAAAGCAGTGCCGTGAGATGGCTGTTGGGAGGCCCTGCCATGGCCAGCAAAGCAGCTGCTTGTCGCCATCAACAGGTGTTAGTCAAAGCAGGAGGGACCCACTCACACTGATCGTCATTCCTAGAGAGCATGTGTGTTGAAGTCTTTGGTTGGAGACTCTCTCATTTCGGCTTTTGTCTGTTTTTTCTCGTGGTTTGATAAAGTACAGTTATGGGCTGAGAATACTGGCTTTTTTTCCTTAAAACAGTTGATAATTGTGCTGTTTTATAACATCAACTAGCTATGCATCTGCCACTTTCAGCCCAAACGCAGGCACCGCTCATGTTTCAAACAAATGTATTTGTAATGTACACATGGAGCATGAGGCTTTCCCTGGATTTCGTTCTGCTGAGGTGTGTTTGTAAGAGCAAGAGAGCACAGAGAAGAGTTGGGTGAGCTGGAGACACAGTGAGAAAGCAAGCGTGGGGAGTGGGGACCCCAGGAAGGGACCTGGTAAGGAACCATGGGAGTGCCACGGGGAAGGCCATAGGCTTTCAGAGGCAGGGGTGGGGCATCTGTTGCCTCTATAGCTAAACAGTACTTAATAATGGAAGTATTTGGCATCATCACAGCTCCTCTTCCAAATGAAAGCAATCTTTGAGTTTCCTTTTCCCCAGTGGCCCAAAAGGCGTAATGCAGGCTAAACCTGTTTCAGGCACTTTGGCTAAGATCATAATTGCCAGACTTCTTTATTATAATAATTTATGCCGCAATGTAATTCCTTAAGTAACAGTAATAATAATTCAGATGGTGACAGACTCCTAATTAAAATCATTATAGAAGACTTCAGCTCTTAGCCACTTCACTCTTCATGCTATCAATACATATTGGAGTGCAACAGTTTGCTAAGATTAAGTTAAAACAGTTTGGTGACAGCTCTGAGAGCTGAACACACCCTGGATCTCTCCAGGTACATGCATAGAGCTAATTAGGAAAGCAGCAAGCATTTCTATCAAGTTTTTGCCCTGATTTTACGGACTTTAAGGACATTTTGAAAGTATGGGAACAGCTAAATAACCAACAAAAATTCACAGTAAGCAACTGTCTGATCTCTGTCCTGGAAGATTAACTTCCAGCACTGAAAATAATGAAGGAATATTGAGCAGAAGGGGAAACTGGCAAGTGTGAAAAACTTCAAGAGGGACTGCAGTTGGTTGTTAGCCAAAGTCCTAATAGAGTTACCAATGCAATTCAACTCTTGACTTTCTTCTGGAAGGGGTGTAAACTCTCACACTTAATAGGAAGCAGCGTCTCAATTGGAGGGTGGGAGAAGAAGGAAACCTGCCTCTCTAAATGGTTACCCACCATCTCCTGTTGTAGAACGTTTTGTTCCTTTCTAGGACACAGTAAGAAAAAGGATGAATTGGACCATTAGCTTGACTTGCATAACAGTTCCCATTTGCCCTGTGTAAATCGGGATTTGAAGCAGTCGTGTGAACAATTTCAGTTCACTGAGGTAGCAAGTTCCTTATTGCTTTATTTTACTCTGAAATTCATTTCAGGCTGATAAACAGGTGATGATGAATAATTAAGTTAATCTGAGAAAGCTCTGGGGCTACATCTATCAAAGTAGGTGTAAAAACAAATGCGTGCAAATCCCTTCCTATGTCGGGGTGGATTATCTAATTATTGTCAACCTTCTGAGGCATCTGTTTGCTTAGGTCTGCTAGGTGGCATTTCTTGTGGGAAAGAGTAACTTTCATTAATTTCTTAGACTGAGACTTGAAGCAATGTAGCACAAAGTGTGTTATATAAGAACATACACCTTTAGTAGTAGGAATCACTTTTTAAACTGATGGAAATAGTGAATAAAAGAGTTGTTTTCTTAACCATGCAAAAATACAGACTTTGTTATAATCTAAATATGCACGTTAACTTAGATGAAAGATGTCCCATGTAGCCTTGCCTTCAATTCATGATAATGATATTCTCATATTAAAAAAAAAAAAGTGCTTATTTGCGGCTTTTTATGTTAGTCAACTAAGGTCAAAATGAAACTTAAGTTGGGAGGGAAGGATCTCTTCATCACTGTATTTTCCCTTCTTTAGGAAGAGTTTCAAGATATGCTTTTAATAGGAAACTCAGAGAGCAGAATCTCTTACAGTGCTAGAGATCTATCAGTGACCTTAGTAATTACCATGTTTGAGGTCTTCTCCACACAGGAAAAAAATGTGTCCATCACTCTGGTATTGGGTACTTGTTCATTAATAATAGCAAAGATAATGGGAAGATATAAATAACGTTCATTGATCTTCAAAGATATCAAGGGGTCTCTCCATCTCTCCTCTCTTCTGCAAAAGTCTGCATTTATACATGGAATTTAAGTCCCCCTGGGGTTCAGAAAAAACACATGTTAAAGTACCATTTTCTGTGAAATGAGCATTCTGATTTTTCAAAAAACTCCACAGCAGTAAGTTAAGATTGAGGATGACGCCACATGCAGTTCAGATTCCAATATCTTTGCATCCTTCATAGTACTTAATGTGTTTTCCTCAGATACCTGTGTTACAACAGAGAAGTAAGTCTAGCTGTGTAAGGCCTTTTTTGTAATTTAGGCTGGTATAAAGTGTTCCTAGGTAACTTTTAGCTCACTGATATGCAAACAGGCAAAATTCTTTCTCAAGCTGACATCAAAGCTAACACTAGATCAAAAATGTTTAATGAAAAAACTCATGGGTAAGCTATTAAAAATGCAACAAAGTGGTCAGTGTCTGGCAAAGTTAAAGGATAGATAATAACATTCATATGCTAATGCGAAGCTGTTTTTTTGAGGGAAATATAAACCTATCAAATTGTCTGAAGTTGCTATTAAAGTTCATGAATTCTTTTCGAAGATGAGAGACATTCCTGTTTGAATGTAGATAAATATTTATGGGAGGACTTCATTTGGGAGGAGAAATTTGCTATTAATAACATTATATCTGTTCAAGATATAATAGGCTGCTACTTGTATATTGCAATACAGGTGTTTTGCATCATGTGAAATAGTGAATGTTCACAGGGGTCTTTAAAGGCTCTGTACAGTAGCACCTCAACAAAGATACATCTCTTGGTAGTGTTTTTGGTTTTGGGGT
The DNA here is from genome assembly GCA_013398295.1 of Chionis minor. Lineage (NCBI taxonomy): Eukaryota > Metazoa > Chordata > Aves > Charadriiformes > Chionidae > Chionis > Chionis minor. The sequence continues at coordinate 894,841 of VZSF01005147.1, forward strand.
TTTTTTGATGTGTGTTTTGGTGTGGTGTGGTTTTTTTATAAATAAAATCATGGGTGTTCCACTGTCCTTTTTTCTCTTTTTTGAGGTTAAGACTTAAGTATTTAATTTTATTTTTTTTCTCCTGAGTGGATTTTATCTCCATTTCTTGAAGGAAAAAGAAAGTTTTCACTGAACAGAGCTACATTTATCTAATATCTCAAGGCTTGTGGGAAAAGTCAGGGGGCAAAAAAAAGGAAAAATGCATTGAAAGCTTATGTCCAGATAATGTCAATGATATCTCATGTGAGGGAAGTAGCAAGAAAAAGGGAACACAAGAACATATGGTCTGATAGAGAGAACTTCTGGTTGACTGATTTTTAATTGTTGGTGTTTTTTCATAGTGGGTTTGTTTTTTTTTTTACATTATGTTTTAAAATAGCTCTTCTCAAATAAACCTGGTTTTGTTCTTTATGTAAAAAGTACCTGTATAGTTATTTAAATGTACAGTTGATAGCTACTGACTTAACACTGCACAATATTCCAATTGATCAGGTGATTTATCAGAGGGATCTAATCAAGCCAGTGCAACCTGCTTTTCTATGAAATGTTTGTCTTGAGTTAGATGCCTTGTGTGATTTCCCTGGTGGCTAAGGAGTAGAGTTCATCCCTGAACCATGTTCTTAGAGAGGTTTTTTTTAGAACAGCTTACTTATTTTTATTACTGTTTTTCTTGAAATTGTAGGATTGTAACATGTTTTGGGTCTCTAGCACTACAAAATATCTGTGAAATTGGTCCATAAATTCAAAGCTTTAGAAGAGATTGGTTGACATAAACAGAAGGATGGCTTAAGCTTTGATTTCTGAGGGAAAACTAGCACTGTGCAACATTGTTAAAACAGATGTAAGTGCTTTAAGAACTGCCACACCCTTAGATCATGGCAAATAGTTGTTAGTGACAGATCAATGAGTGGGTGTTTTAGTGAATTAGTATCAAAATTAATGTTATTCAGCATTTTTACATACAATCTTGAAATAAGTATAAAATTGCCAATGATGACATTCGAGATGACCCAAGATCAAGGTACGTCTCGAGGACAGAGCACTTGCTGGTGCTGCTCACTGGTGTCCTGGTTCCGGCAGGGACAGGGTTAATATCTGACACAGCACAGGTATTCCACACCACGTGACGCCATTCCCAGTATTTAGGGGGAGCTAGCCGGGGAAGGGAGTTCCGAGTTTGGGAGCAGGTGGGGACGGTCCGGGTCCGGTCGGTGCGCGTTGGTACGGTACCGCTATTTATACATTCCTCTGCCAGTGCTATTGTTGTTGTTGTTTTGTCGGTTTTTCTTTGTTGTTCTGTTAAATTGCTTTTTATCTCAACCCACGAGTTTTTGCCTTTTTATTCCAATTTTCCCTCGCCGCTGCGAGGTTTGGGTGAGCGGCCGCGTGCTTCTTTGTGCCGGCTGAGGCCAAACCACGGCAACTGGTTAGGCCAGTTCCTTGGGCTTTGGTGCTGCCAAATTCAAAATTACACACCCAGGGACAAGCAGCACAGTTTTATCTGCACAATAGGGATTATATTCTGGAAAGCTCTAACTCTAAAATGAGGTAAGGAGATCTTCAGCTCTAGGAATCTGCCTGTAACACATTCAGAGATGTGGAGGGTGGGGGGGTGTGCAGATGGCCTGTGGGCTCCTGGCACTCAGTACATTGGAGGAGAACTGGAAGGCTCAGAGATGCCAGGAACCCTCGGCAGGACAGCGTGTCTGGGGAGAGGGGTCTAATCAAGCCAGTGCTATCAGTCTTCCTTGCTCCTCCTTGATGAGATTCCTCATATACAAGGATTGTGTTGCTCACGGGGTTTCTAATCAGTTCCTGGGTGAATCAAAGGAGGAGCATCTTATTTTCTTACATACGGTTTAGCCCTAAGTTTTTATCACAGATACAGAGTTACTAGACTGCTACCACACTGATGTTATTTGAAAAGAATTGAAAAGAAATAGAAACATATATATTGCAGGAGCAGATAAAAGATGCCTAATGGGTATAAAGGGCTGATTTCCCCTAATCAGACAGAGAAAAGAGCTGGATTAACACTCTTCCAGTTGAATAGTAGTTGAATATTATGCACAGATTTCATTGAATTCCCTCCAGGCTTTCTGATGAGAGACTATACCATAGTGGCAAATGCTGGGGTTGGACTCTCAAAGGAGCAGCACAACAGAATTCATATTTTATGGTTCTGTAACAAATCTACTAACTTTTAGCAGCCAACGTGTTAAATGTTTTATCTTATTCAGAGCCAAAATACTGAGTGGATGTTACAGATGGTGATGTGCATGCTTTTGGAAAGATGATGAATGCCTCCAGCCCTAGCTGCAAATGGCTAACTAATTAATTATTGTACAGTGAGTTCCTGATTATGATACAGTGGAAACTTAGGGAATTAGCTTTGGTGAATATTTTTATTTGAGAAACAATAGCTTTTAAGCATAATATTTATTCACCGCAAGAATCACCTCTACCGACAGAATAATCACAGAATCCGTGCACCATGTGAGCTGCCTTCAAAGTAGCAGTTAAATACTGAAGGGGAACTGTGGCTGGTACTGTCTGCCTGTGGACAATTCTGAAATTCACTCCTAAGGTGAAATTCTTGATGGGCTCTGCACCAAGCCAAATTAGTTTGCTCATTTTCAGTGACCGAACTAGTGGTAGTAAAAGGATGACTCTGTTCTTTAGGCAGGTGAAGTATCCAAAGAGAAGAGACAAAGGTCAGAGTAATAATTAAAGTTTTTACTTGCTTAGCATTACATAGATATATATTTTTTTAAAAAATTAAAATCGATATCACCATTGGCCAGAGCCATAAGCCTTAAGGTTGGAGAATAAACCGTGTCAATATTAGCTGCTGTTAAAGGAAACGCAGGTTGCTGAAGCAAAGCAGAAGATGCACAGGCAGGAAGTGGGACCAAGGAGCGGGCCAGCAGTGGGGTGAGGGCAGGTTATGGTCACTCTGCTGGTCAAAATGTAGCTGGGAATCAGGACTTGGGGTAATTGCCTTGTAAATACAAAAAATTGCACTGAGGAAATACCAGTTTTACCACTAGCTTTTTCTCCTTATTGAAACAGTCCATTTTCTGGATCCCTGTTGAGGCTAAAATAGCCTAGCAATAATAAAAATGACTCAAACAGTAACCAAAGACCCCATGCTGCAAGTTAATCTGGAGATCAACTGGCTGTGTTTATTCTTGGTGAAGAATATATAGGCTGCTTTCTGAAATACCGAGGCTGCCGCCTCCTGAGGAAGTGAGTTGGGTTTTCACATACAATTACAGACAGTGAGGGCTTGTTTGCATTTGCTGAAAGTGTATTTTAGTAGTCTGGTTGCTCTTCTTAATGGAAACAAATATTTTGAAGTGGTTAATTTAAGAGAATAAATATTATTCAGCAGGTTTCTAAACTCCCCAAGGTAAATAATACAGACATGGTAAAGGCCAGCTCTGTTATATTAATAATTGATGTTTGGCTTTCTCCTAGCTCAACTGTAATCTATTCATTCTGCTTTGTAAAAGTGCAATTAGAGCTGAATTATAGTAATCAATACAGCAGTAGCATTTAGAACCAGGGAACATAAATAGAGGGAAATTTTGCATGTAGGAAGTTTTTTGAAGTATATTGCAAAAACTACCTTAATTAGATAAAATTTTAAATGATTGCAGAGGAGACTAAATTATAATTGATATAGACATTTTCAGAGGTTCTCATTTTAACCAAAACCAAGTACTAACAATTTGACTGAAATTATTTCCCTTCCTTCACTTCTGTCATGTCTCCCAGTCAGCCCATACACTAATGATGTCACTGGGAAAATGCAGCTTTCTTGCACTTGTCCAAACATCTACACTGTTTGTGGGCAGGTGAAAGGAATAGAGGGGGATGTGATGGGAAGCTGGTTCTTCGTTTGGAAGACTGAGTGGCAGATGTGGGGGCTGTTAAAAGGAGTGGTGTGCTAATGAGTAGGAATGAGTAGGAAAACTCATATGTGTTACAGCCAAAAGAAAATACAGTCAGAGGAAGGGGGAAGAGGGAGGAAAAAACCCCAACAACCAACCAAAAACCACACCCCAAGCCCCCAGGATTATGAAAGGTTTTGGTTAACTGTCCAAAATGTAGAGACTATTACAAAGAGAAATGTTGATAGTTCCCAGACTTTGGTGTAGAAAGAAGCAATAGAGGAGGAAAGGCCTTGGAAGCACTGTGTTTCAGATAAATAAGAGTACCAGTACTGAGATGAGATGGGCTACTACAAGCCCATGGCCCTGTCCTGTAAATCTTTACATGTTGAAACTCGCACTGAAATGCTTTGAGTATCTCTGTGACTTAGGCAGACGGTGTGGGTTTTTGTGCCCTTGGACCTTAGGCATCTTAAACAAAAACCGGTTAAGATTCTCCGCTCTTTGTCTCTTCCTGCGTCCTTTCATGCCAGTGCGTTAGTTTGGAATAGCCTTCGGCAGTGTTTAGGAAACCCTTTCTGGACCTCATGTATTCTGTGGGGCTGGCAAGAACAGCTTGCATTGGGTTTATTTCTGCATTTCAGTGTTCGGTTTGGTTGAATCAGGCGTAAAGCCTGTGGTACAATATTATCTTCCCCTAATATTTACTCACTCAAGATGAAGGACTCTGGAAATGAGCTGTGTGTTGCTAAAATCTAGCTTCTGTCCCCATTGCTGGAGAGAACCTGCTTTGGCAGCACAGGACACTGGACACCCTCTCCATGCAGAGGAGCTCTGCAGGGGGACAAGCTGCCAGCAGAGGTTGGCTTACAGGGTACGGTGAGGTGGATCCAGAGCTGGTGAGAGTCACTGGGAGACTGTCAGTGTGTAAGCACAATACAAAGTGATTGTTAATATTAATAATCACCATCATATTCTCCTTCTCTAGAGCGTTGTGATGTTTGAGGTGAAACTAAGTGCTTTCAGTCATCTGGGAAGTGTGTTATGGCTGAATAATGTACTCCCTGTTGTGACTTTTGGACTTTATGCAATGGCAATAAAACTATAAAATGTGTTTAATTAAAGAAACAGGGCAATTTTATTGCACAAAGTTACCAAATAAATAACAAAAAGTAGGACCATTAACCTGTTGGTCCAACCTTTCAAGCTCAGTTTTCATGTAGATACAGAAATGTAAAAGCAAAACATCTATTAATTAATGTAATTAATTTTTTGTTAATGCAATTATTTTTTATTTTTCTGGCAGCAATAGAGTATTAAATAGGAGCTACCAACTAGATAGGAGAAAGGTGTGATTTAAACTGATACTGAAGGAGATGCTTTTTTGGTTAGAGCTTTACACACTTGAACAAGGAAATTAAATAATTAAAGCTCTGTTCAAACAGTATATTTTCCTGGGAAGCATTAGCTTGTCACTGTGTGATGCATGCATCACTCTGCATATGCATTATACTTTAACAATGCCTCCATCTTGCTCATAAGGCATATTGTCTTCTAATGCAACCCTCTCTAATAAGCCTATCCTGACAGTTGTCATGCGATACTGATTGATTTCAGTGAGTGAGCAAATCCTGTAATTATTTTCCTCTTCTATCAAGGTATAATATACCTCAGACTCTCTGTACATAGAAATGCACCTTCATATAGTATTAGAATGTGCATTGGTTTTTTTTTTCTTTTTTTTAATCAGCATAATGAAGTGATCCCCTTCCACATCATGGAGTAACATAATGCTTATTGATTTATTGCTGTACCTATTTATGTTGGCTTATCAGAAACATGCTTCTAATGCATTAGCAAACCCCTGAAGTGCTTCTGGTAATAGGAAAAAGTGCCTGGGTAGCTGTAAATATAGGAGAGAAGGTTTACAGTTTTATAAAAGTTAGAGCAGAAAATTCCACTTATGCTAAGATCATAGCGTGCTCTGCCAGGCTGTCTTACAGCTAACCTTCTCCACAGGACGACTGCTCACAGCACAATTGAGTTTCTCTTTGGCACTGGCCAGCTGCCTTTGGCAGCATTTCCCAAATGTAGGCAGCAGTGCCCTCATCTTCTCAGTTTGTTTACTCTGCATTGAAACAATTTCTGTTAATGTGAAGAGGCGGAAGCTGCTAGATATTAATCCTACCCTGCAAAAAAAAAAAAAAAAATTAGATGCTATAGGTGGGGATCAGTTTAAAGACTTTCCCAGAAGCTACAATTTAGGGTTAGGAAACCATTAAAATGTTGTAGCCTACCTACGTACCTCCTTGCTGTCTGGGAGGAGGAGAAGCAAGCAAATCAACAAACAAGTCATTCCTACAATAAATCTCTTCTGATTGAACTTGAGCACAGCACAGTATGCTACAGAAGAATGAATAAACCGATGATAATAACAGAAGCTGATTACATTGTGATGGGCAATAGCAGCAAATAGGCCTTATCTTGCACTGTGAAATAGAAACTCATGGCCAAACAAATAAGTCTAGATTCCCAGAGAAAGCATTTTCAGCAATCTATGGGCAATGACCCTCAAAATTGCGTATTCCAAAAAAATAATTATTTTCAGAAGTGCAGCCTTGGCCCTTAGTGCGGCTGAGAATAAGGTATTTGTGTTGCTCAATTGCACATGCAACCTATCATCAAATTTTCATCCCATTGAGAAATGCTGGTGTTCACAATTGGATGCTGTTCAGGACCTGGTCATGTATTAGCATGTATACTTTCTGCTCTTGCTTTGACCATCTACGCTTCCTTCTCCCTCTTCATTTGGATAAATAATGACTTTTTATAATCATGAGAAGAGAATTTTAAACCACTGAAAATGGACCAGGGACTTATCCTTTGTGGACTTACCTGAATAAGCTGTACACCCATGAGTGTACTGAGAGCACTCTGTTTGCTTTAGTTATGTGGAGGATGGCGAACAAGCTGGTTTTGCTTTTTCACACAATCCCCAAATTTTGAACATGTATGCGTTCTTTTCTACCACTGGAAAAAGAAATATTTCTTTGGTTTTGTAGAAGTAAAGATCTATGTGTAAAAAATCCAAGTTGATATCAGTTGTGAGTTCCCCAAAAACAGTATTTCGTCCTGAGTCAATGAAGCACTCAGGCAGGTTCTTCAGGGGTTGGTACTGGGACTGGTACCATTTAACATCTTTGTTGGTGACATGGATGTTGCGATCGAGTACACCTTCAGCAAGTTTGCTGACAGCACCAACCTGTGCGGAGGGGTCAACACGCTGGAGGGAAGGGATGCCATCCAGAGGGACCTGGACAGGCTTGAGAAGTGGACCTGTGCCAACCTCATGAAGTTCAGCAAGGCCAAGCACATGGGTTGGGGCAATCCCATGCACCAGTACTGGCTGGGAGGAGAATGGATGGAGAGCAGCCCTGAGGAGAGGGACTTGAGGGTATTGGTGGATGAGAAGCTCAACATGAGCTGGCAATGTGCGCTTGCAGCCCAGAAAGCCAACCTCATTTTGGGCTGCATCAAAAGAAGCGTGGGCAGCAGGGCAAGGGAGGTGATTCTGCCCCTCTGCTCTGCTCTCGTGAGACCCCACCTGGAGCGCTATTTCCAGCTCTGGAGGCCCCAACGTAGGAAGAACATGGACCTGTTGGAGCAGGTCCAGAGGAGGACCATGAAGATGATCAGAGGGCTGGAGCACAAGGAGCACCAGCACTATGAGGACAAGCTGAGAGAGTTGGGCTTGTTAATCCTGGAGAAGAAAAAGCTCCAGGGAGAACTTATAGCAGCCTTCCAGTACTTAAAGGGGGCTGACAGGAAAAGTGGAGAGGGACTCTTTATCAGGGAGTGTAGTGATAAGATGAGGGGTAATGGTTTCAAACTGAAAGAGGGGAGATTTAGATTAGGTATCAGGAAGAAATTCTTTACTGTGAGGGTGGTGGGACACTGGAAGAGGTTGCCCAGAGAAGTTGTGGAGGCCCCATCCCTGGAAGCGTTCAAGGCCAGGTCAGATGGGGCTTTGAGCAACAAGGTCCAGTGGGAAATATCCGTGTCCATGGCAGGGGGGTTTGAACTAGATGATCCTTATGGTTCTGTCCAACCTAAACCATTCTATGATCCATTTCCAGTAATGTTTAGATTATTCCGAATTGTTAGTTTATTCACTGTTTGAATTTGGTGAGCTTTAGTACTCTTAGATTTAAAGGGGCTTAAGTCTGTGCTTAAAACTAAGCATGTTTTTATTTTTACTCATAGGAGATTGCTGTCTATCATAATGTTGACTGTATTTGTCCTAAAACAGCTTAAAAACGTACCTTTTTGTGTATCCTATTAAGAAGCATAACATCTCTTTTCTATCCTTTTCCTGCCCTTTAATAAAGTTCACTGAACTTTCATGAATGCAACTTCTAGTGAGTGCATTCTTCTATTAATGTAGTTTGTTTAAGTAGTTGTGAAACTCATTGCTCTCTTTACTACACCCAAACCCACCAGAACAGAGCAGGTTGGCATGTAGATCATGTTTAAGTATGCTTGTGATCCATCAAGCAGGCGTTCCGTGCAGGTGTTGCTGAGGTAAACATCCTTAGAGCACCATGAATGTCACACAGAGAAGTGAAGTGAAATGGATAGGTGTAGTACTATGTTAGCTGCCAAGAAGCTGGTAGACCGTCGGAGAGTAACAGCGACATAAATCTCAGGAGGATGGTGAGATTCTGGCTCCTTTCCTCCATGTGCTCCTGCCTGGGTGCATTGTGCCCTTGTATCCCCACCTGGGCTGGAGCAGCTCAAACTCGTAAAAGAGGCTGCAGCAAGATCAGCATGGGTGCACAAGGAAGGGAAGTTCTCCTACACCCTGCACCTACTAAGAATCAAGCCAGCATCTGATCAGCATCCATTATTTTCCAGACAGAAAAATAATTCTGTAAATATAAGCAATTATCACCCTTGTTCTCTATAGAGATTTCACTGGAAACATTTCAGCTACAAAAATGTGAAATAATTATTTTTCTAGTGAAAAAGGTGCTATCAATATCCATATGTCAGTTCAGTGTGGGTGTTCCATCCCCAGTTTGTAGTACCTGCTGAAAAACTACCCTAAATGATACTCATTTTGGTAACTGAAGAAAGGAAAGAGTTTATTCTAGCTGAATATCATTTTCTTGAAAAGATGTTAAAAAAATGAAGTCAGTCCCAAGAATGTTTTACAACCCTATCAGAAGAAAACATCAAAGAGCACTAATTCCAATATTACGCTTGCATAAATCAGTGTGAAGTATTAGTATTGCAATGGATTTTTGTATCCTTTTAAAGTAATATGGAATATTACCAAGAAATAAAGTAAAATATGCATCCAACCCTATTGTTATAGTAATAATACTAATTACTGATGGTTGTCAAAGGTACCTTTCGGCTCTAAAATCTCAAGTCAAGTCTTTCTCCTTGTTGAGTGTTGTTGTACAACAACTGTTGCTGGACTGATGGCTTATTTTGTATCAGTAAAGCTCATTGAAATCTCCTTCTTATTAAAGATGCTGCATTAATTACTGTTTAGCAGTGCATACTTACCTTTCTCACCACAGATTTAGTAAGTGGTGGTTTTGTTCACCTGGTGATAAAGGTTGTAAGGAGCACTTGCAGGATCAGTCATTAAATAACCACATGGAGGCTCTTAGGACTTTTAAAACTGGGAGCAGGGGGTTGCATAATGTTTTGATTTGATTGCATACACTTAAACCATTTTCTGGAACTGAAGCTCAAAAATGAGTTGAGCTATTTTCCAACTAAATGTATTTTATGTCATGCAGTTTTGGAGCACACCTTTACATTTACCTAAGAAGGAAAAAGAGGGGAGTGATCTCGTGAAATCTGAGGTAAAGTAAGTCTGGCTTCAAATCTGACTTGCGCTGTCTTGCTCTTGTGCAGTTGCATTTTGTAACATTAGTTCCTGTTTGTGAAAGCTGATCGTTATCCTTCAGCTTTTCCCTGTAAATTTGTTTAGAACTGACTTCTTCCAAGAAAACCCCTTTTATCATTTATTCATATTTTAGGAAAATACAGGATACAAAATAATTATTAAAGAGAAAATTATGTTTGAAATGCACATGAAGTTACCAGTTTATTAAATACATACTATTGTGTGTACTAGTAAGTACCTATAAATTTAAATCTCTTGAGACACATAGAAATATATGGAGTTTAAAATGTAAAGCTGCATGATAAAATTCTAACAAAGTAGTACATATTTATCACAAAGCAATTAAATATCTTGGTTTGTTTATTCCAAAATTAACTTGGCACATTAATTTAACATGAAAAGAGAGATTTAATGAAGTCTTCAGAGAATTAGTATCTGCCCTTTGAATAAGTTATCTAAAATGGCATTTTATTACGCAAAGCTATGTAAAATAAATTGCATTCAAGCTGTGGTTCAGAAAGTAGCTTATCGTAACCTGATGTTCATAAAGAAATGACATAAAAGATCTGGGGATCACTGCTTTGCTTTCAAGATGGGAAAAATTAAGCAGAAATAGTCTTTCATTTGAAAATAGCTAATTTGACATGGAGATAATTATCTTGGTACTTTGAAATGTGATTAACTCTAATTATATCCAGAAAAAACCCTACAGGGAACAATGGAAATAAAATCTAAATTGTGGACGCATGAGTGTGGACTGCCACGTGTGTGATTCATGTGACAAAGCAGGTCTGATTTTTTTTCAAGAGGGTAGCGATCCTCTTGTTGAAATATACAACCATGTCCTCAAACTAGGAATTCCCATTTACACACATATTCACCCCGCCGCATGAGAGTAACGTGAGCAGTGCTGGTGTTAAATGACTTCTCTACCTGTGTGTATGCAGGTGCGTAGACAAACACATGGACTTACACCGAAACTATAGCTGGCACCCAACTTCTTGTGAATCCAGGATATTCCTGTTCTGTCAATGGATAATCACACTGTACTGCTAGCAAGATTAGTGTGTTGATTCCATTAAAGGGAAGCAGAAAGGCTACCCAAGCAAGCTATTTAGTAGACATTTTTCCTTTTGCTCTTCTCCCTATTTCATCTAGTAATTCATCTGAAATATGAGGACTGGTAGTATTAAATAACTAACGTTATTCTACGTGGATGGAAGTTGTCTTCAGTGTTTGGCTGCCTTTTAACTAAACTTAATAAATTGCTCCCTTCACTGTTGTTTTCTGACAGTGATATCCACAAGAAATTCCTATATTGTGCTGTGGGGTTTTTTTGCTTTATTTTTTAAGCATTTCCCAGTAGTTGTCATAAACTATAGATTTAAACTAGGGATCATTTTCCTCAGGTACGGTCACAGATGCAAAAGTACACTCACACATAGCTCACAACGCTATGTGTGGCTTTCTATTTAAGCAAATGCTGTCATATTCTTGTTTTATGGAAAACAGCAAATAGGATTATGGTTTTATAGTTAGTGCATTATACAAAGCTCTATGCCATTTTCCAAAGGATCTGACCATTCTAACTGTTCATTATGGAATATTGGACAATAAATGGATTATTAGGCGTTTGTGTTATTGTCAGTTTTGCATTCCTATCAGACTGGCTTTTGAACAGGCAACGGCGTGCTTTCTGTAGGCTTTTTAGCCTATTATCTCAAAATTGCATACTGAGATTGAAATTATTCAACAAACCCATTCTTTAAGTTATTTTATCAGTTTGTGGGGTTTTTTTGATAGAGTTGGTTAAGGATTTGTTTTGTTTTGTTTCATATACATACCTCATTTACTAACTGATGTGTTTGTAAATAATAATGTAGACTATGGCTTCTAGGTTCCAACCAGCTTGAATTAGTTCTGTGCTCCAGTGCAATCTGCTGGAGCTAATGGGGAGCCAGGATGCCTAAACCATTGTGCTGGGAAGCAAATGATGACTCCAAGTTTGGATTCAAGGTTCGCAGCTTCGTGATGATGGATACCTTAATATTTGCAGCTTAAGCCAATTTCTCGGGGAACTTGACTTTCTAGGGTGAGGCTTCCAGACATCTTACACTCCCAGCTTGACATCTAGTGGTTTAGAAACATTAGATTCCCCACCAGCTGAGCCTCCATATCTTTAGGAATTTGTAAATGCCGACATGTTCATGTGTAATTTCCCATGTTGATGAACAACTACTCAATTTCAGTCAAAAATCCAGCAATAGACCAAAGTTCCTGAAATAGTCTTGCCAGCTGTCCCCTCCCTGATCTGTCACATGCTATAGCTGTGTGATACGGCCCAAAGGAGGCAGCAGAGAAAAGGCATCTGAAGGGAATGCACTGTGATAGAAATGAAGGGAGGTGGAAGCTCAAATAGAGAAAGAAAATTCTGTAAGCCCTTTGAGATGAGATCAGGAGTTTTCTTCATAAGGGAGGGGAAAAAAAAATCAGCAGAGGACTGAATAAGGAGAGATGATGGGATGGGCTCAGGAAGTAGACTTTTACAGTGTTGTATAACTAGACTAAATGAGGGAAAGGGTAAAGCCAACAGGGAGCAGGTTAGACATTGCCGGAGTCAACTTAGTTACACAAAGGTAGGGAAAAAAAGAGGCTGCCAAATGCCATCTGGAAGCTGGATATTAAATCCAAATATCTGGTCATTCCTACTAATTGTTGAGGAAGTCATCAATAATTCCATAGCAGTTTTGAAATTAATAGGGTGCAAAGAAAAAAAATGTCATTTTTAAACTGTAATTTACTTGTTTGTGTCTGGTAAAACCATAGTAAATGCAGATGGATTACTTAGGTAGAGACTGTTACCTGACTTTATATTCTTCTTTAATTTTATTTAGTTGTACTGAACTGAGACATCTCTCTCAAAACTGCTCTAGCTTATATGACTCAGCTTTCCATTTCTATGTTCTCACTAAAGCATAGGAAAAATCTCATTTACCTTTTTTTATCTTTTTAGTAATACATGCAACATCCTTTCTCATTTAGTTTTAATCAAAAAATGAAAAAAACTGGTACTGTAGAAAAGAAGTTGACATTGCAGTAGCTGGGAATGAAATGCATGCTGTCAAAAGTGTAAATAGAAAGATTTGTACTTAAATACCAGGGAAGATCTGAATAATTTAGATAGAAGAGGGGCTGTCCAAATGACACTGGCAGTTCCTCTAGTATTGAAGCATTTAAAAGAAGCTAAAGCAGCTTAAAAGCCAGCCTAGTACTCTCCTGGCCTTGGGCTGCAAGTTCTCTGAGCTCTACGGAGTGCTCTTGAGTGCACATAACTAATTTAAATTGCCATATGCTTATACAGCAATAGCCTTTCACCTTTTTATTATGTTCTACTCTGTGTCACTTGTACCTTTTGACGCATCCCGCAGTGACAACTTCTAAAGTTTCCCATGAGAACCCTGCTGAAGTTCAGTGAAGAATGTGTCGCCTGTCACCATGACATTGGAGAGCTGCACACCAAAAATTCTCAAGGGCAGGGAAATGTCTTTTTATTTTAATTACTGCTTAAAGTTCCTTAGACAAGCTGATATGTAATAATCATGCTTACCGCTTTTCTTGTTTTGTATTTAATATGGCATGGAAAAATGTATTGCTCCAATTATCCAATTTTCAGGGCAGTGGGGGTCTTTGCCTGTCTCCCTCATTAGCTTCCATTTTGTATTACCTTGCTTCGTTCTGGGTGCTGGCACACTTGCTTCCATCTCCGCAGCTTCTTTCCAAGCCCCCAAGGCCACATGCCTCCTGCACGGGGCTGATGTGGAGCAGCAAGGAGCTGCATGCCTCCTTGTCAGCTCCCTCCAGCATGAAATCCAGCCACTGCACTTACAGGGCAGCTGAGGCTGTCACATCAACTGCGTTTAAAAATTAACTGCATAACTACTGTTGGTTTCCTTTTCCTGTTTTCCGTAACATCACTGTTTTCTTCCCTTCCTCCCCCCCAATTTTCTTTATGAGAGCAAATCCAGTCAAGGATGAGAGTGAGATGACAGCCCCAGAGCTGAGCATGTTGACAGAGGTTGAGTACTAAGAGCAATACGCCGTGCTTCTGCTGTGTATAGAAACCATGATGCACCTACAAAAAAGCACCAAGCCCCTCAGTTACATCCTTGTAATTCATATTCTGTCTATGAACGAGGGAGGAGGATGTTTCTAACCTACTTTGTTATTCCCTTCAGTAGGTCTAATATTTGCAGAAATGCTCAATTAGAGATAAATCTTTTCTAATTCCTTTGGATTTCATTGTAATAGTGTTAATCGTGATGAATTCTTTCAGTACTTAAGAAAATCAATTGTCAATTAGCTTTTATGGGGAATTATACATTGTCGTTAGTCATCAGTTAGGCATTATGGCTTTATGTGACAACTATGTTATTAAAACATACACTAATTTGCTTTTATTATAATCTATCAAAAAGCCAACACAATTTTCAAAACTAATGTGAGCTTTGGAATTACAATTGGAACATGTTTTATTAGGAATTGTTTTATAATGCAGTGTTACTCTTCAGAATTAATTGTTTTGCGTGAAGAAAGTTTAATTAATATACTATTTACAGGAACCAGATAGTTTACCTATTTCTTTTTTTTTTTTTAATAAATGCTTGAAGAATAATAACTGTATTAACACGATTTAAATAAGATAATCACTCTAAGGTAAACAGGCTTGATTAAATAATGAATGATTTAAAAAAATACTTTATTTTCAAGCCACCGGACCGGTTCCTACAAATTTGTTTTACCAGATGAAGTCTTGTTCTCATTTAATCTGGAGGTTGGTGCTGTACTGTGGTATCAATCCAACATTTATTCAATCATTTTCATAAGCAACTGCTATAATGCATTGACCTAACTTAGCAAATTCTGTATTGAAATGGTGCATCAGTAGTAACATTAGCAACAAATGTTATCAAGCAAATGAGTGCATATTTTCTAGCTACTTTGATTAAAGGCTACACGTTGGCTATAGTTGTGACAGCCTCTGTTTAAAAAAGAGTACTTTGAAGACGTGACAGTAAACCATGATGGATACAAGCCATTGCTGCAGTTAAAATTGGGAAAAATTCAGACAAGTTTGTGATATTTCAGATACTACCACCTGTGGTAGTTGGGGTAGCAGGGATCAGAGCAGTAGCCAAAGAACATAGTAAAAATGAATTGATGCAAACCCAAATAGTATCCTACACCAATATTCTTCCTAGCTGTTAGGTATATCAAAGATCATCCTTAGCTTGCCTAGAGATATTTATTGACCATCGCTTTCATTACAGAGCAGGCAAGTACCAATAATCTAAAATATATGCAAGTTTTAAAAGTCTATATTCAAGTTTTAAACCTTTTTGCTTATGAGGAATGGTCTTAGTGGCCTTTTCCTGTCTCATTTGGGAGATGAAATGTGAGCTATGTATTTGCTGTGGAATTGGCTTGGCTCTAAGGGAGCCATTACAGTTGCTATTCAAACCTCTGGATTCAGCGTATCTTAGAATTATTGTGTTCTTCTGTTCAGGAGAGTATTTTAGTGTAGGAGGCGCAGTGTGAAATCAGTCTGTATAAACCTTGGTTCTATAAACATTTTTATGCTGAAATCTTCTCTACAGTAATAATAATAACAATAATATTACCAGTAACTGTCACCCACTATATATAGGGTACTTTGTTCAAAGAGCCTTAAATAAATCTGTAGAAGTCTGTTGCTTCATCACAGATATCATAAAATGAAGGGCAGATTATTGCCACTAAGGAAGATAATTACCGGTGTCACTGAGCTCCTTGCTCTTCTTGGAGCTTAAGAAATACATTACAGGATCATGACTGGCCCACCCTATCTACAGCATCGACCAGTAACAAATACTTCTGGGAAGAGCACAAGAAACATGCAAGACTAGAGTTGTCCTTCCTCTGTGTTTAGTCCCAGTTTCCAGCAGTCATCTGCTGTAGGCTTGTCTGGAACCAGAGGCTGAGCCTGGAGCATTGTGTTCAAAACTCACAGATGGACCTTATTCTATGAATTTGCTGTTCCACTTGTTAAACTACCTGTATTTTTCATCCTTCCCCGCATTCTGAAGCAATGATATTACATGTAATCCATACCTCCTTTATTTTGCTTTACATTTGTTGTTTGATGTCTTCTCTGCATGCTTTTTATTCCTTCTTTGCCCTTTTATTTGTTGTTAATTTTGGAGATGATCTAAATGGTGCACGTGAAAGATTTAACTGGTAGCTGAACGGTGTCTGTGTTACGGCAGATGTGCTTCATCCTGAAACCAGAAAATTCTCCTTTGCTCCTTTAAGTATGTCTTTAAAAGAGCAGTGTATTGAGCAGTGTTAGGTTCCTGTGCAATCACAGAGCTGTAAAATGCTTCCTGAGCACCTTCCCACCCACTTACTCTCCTTCTCTGTGTGGGGAGGCTCATCTCCTTACAATTTACAAGCTGACAAAGGGCGTGGTGTTAAATACTACTCTGGCAGAAGATGTAGCCTACTTCTAACGTACGTCTTCAAGATTTCTGTCAACTACTCTTCTCATTATATTGTTCTCCTCTGATTTGTACTGTATGAAACATGAGTTTAAAAGAATTTAAATTCAGGTCAATCACTGATCAAATGTATTGGCCCAGTGGGAGGTTGATGCAAGTCTATGAAGAATCTGCAGAGCGTATGAACCGATATAACCTGTGTATTGAGCTGGCTAGTGGTGGACTAATCGCCTTAATTGGTTTTTCAAGTTACCCATGCTGTTCTGCAAGTCATTGTATTCCAAGCATTGCCATTCCTTATCAGACAATATCGTTCTGCCGGGGTTAAAATGGTCATGGGGGAAAGGGCAAGAGCTTCTCCTATAGTACCTCGGGTCGTATCTAAATAGTAGATATGTCATACCTAAATTACCTTTCACAGCTGAAAGAAAATGTGACTTTAAACCAACACATCTGAAAAATATTATGTTCAAGTGTAACCGTTTGGCAGAATGAGTTGGATATATCAAAGATGAGTACATAAATGAAACAGAAATAAATTATGCTGCATATAGAAGGGTTTCTATAGTTACGTTGAAGGACATTACTGGGGAGTTCAAGATTGGAGACGAGTGAGTGACAAGCTAATCTTGGCCAAAATAAAATATGAACCAAGAATAATGAAAACACTGACTTATGTTCTCACAGAGCGAGTTGGAAGGGTTTTATCAAAAACTACAATTAGTTGTCAAAAACATCCCTAAGCCATGACTTTCTTGTGTAGTTTAAAGACTTCAAAGCAGTGTGTCATTCAGGAATACACACTGCAGCGCAACTGGGATGCAGCTTAGAAGATAATGGTAATAGCATAGATGAATAACTTAGATGAAAGTGGTTTTATAAACATTAGTTAAATGCATTGCTAAAGATAATTTGTCAAGGACTTCAGTGTTATTTAATTGTTGTAATTTATTTCAAAATAGAAACATTAACAGATAAATGTAGATGATTCCAAAAGCTGCACAGGAAACACGAATGGCTTTGCAACTAAGCCTAAAGAATATAAGCTAGAGACCACATATGTGCAATGTTTGGATTTTTTTTCTCTCATGAAGAAGATACTGATACTGATAAAACTAATTACAGAAGAAGATGGAGAAAACTGTTTTGTATTGTCCAAACAGATACAAATCAGCTAAAAACACTCCCTTAAAGCTCACTTGGGTAAAGACAGCAAAAAAGCAGCACACAAGAAGCTGTCCAAAATGTTAATAGATTATATCTCACCTGGGAGAAACATACTGATGATAGACTACTGATGAATGAAAGGCAGCTAAAAACCACAGAACAAGGCAATTTCTGCTGCCTCTGAGCTTTGTGGAAGGTAAATGGAAAGGAAAATGGCTTAAATATCACGAACGTGATGGGAAAAAATGCAGTCACACATTCAAGAGATTTTTTTTTTTACAGGTTGCTAAATCTTCTCCACCAAAGGTTCAGAGGCTGTGACTCTGGCCATGCTGTATGCAGTGGGGCTTTTGGCAATCAGGAAATTGCTATTCATCACTGTTCGTGTGTTTATTTTGCAACTTAAGATTGAAGCCCCACAGCTCTGTGCAGTTTAGTATACATAAAATGAGACAGATTTAGGCTACCGTTGTGCCCTGTAGGATGATGTACCTACTCGTGTGTGCTACACGCTTTGATTGTAACAACCTATTCTATGCTCACTGTAGTAGATCTCTCTGAAGGTATTTATGCTTCCTGTGCAGAAAAATACTGGATTAATTAAGAAAATAATTATTTCTAGACTGATGGGCTCTAGACATAAAGCCTGGGTAATCCATAACCACAAGCTAGACCATGACTCCATGATTTTAGTACTAATCTTCCTGACTTCTTTTAATCTACCCACTTGATCAATCCTTGTGTTTTTCGCTGGGATTCCAAGCGCGGCTGAAGTGAAGAGCCAGAGTTTGTAAGTGTGCCCACATGCAGAGCCTGTGGAGCCTCACCCCTGTCTATGAGAGAAGCTGATGGATGTGATACATACTGCAGAACAGATGACCTGTTGGCATAAGTGGAAGTATGTTTGCCTGGGAAATGAAATTAACTGAAAAGGAGAGAGGAGAAAAAATTTGGAAGATAAATAGCATTGGCAATGGCAACCTTTAGTGACTTCAGCAGAGCAGCCTACAGATGACAAGAAATTCAGGCTGAAAAGGTTGATGATTTATAGACTGTATGTAATAATGGCCCATATCTATTGATATGAATCATAAGTAAGGACAGATTATCTGTCAAAATAGGAAACTGTCTTCAAAAACAAATGTTTCTGAAAAATTACTGGCATAAAGCGAGAAGATCTTTTTCACATTCAAGTAAATGAAATGATCACGGACAACTCTTCTGGTAGGTTAAGAAATGTGAACAGGACAAGATGAGTGGCATTGTGATTATGGCAAAAAAACCCCCAACCTATTGGATGAATGTCCAGCCTTCCAAAAGCTGATATAGAAAATACCCTAGTAAAGATTAAATTATTACATTCTAGGAGCCGGGCATATACTTATTTGCATGTGCAAATATATAGAAGTAGGTTTTTTCTTTTCTTGCAAAAATGCAAGAGTTTGTCTATCACATATACAATGTCCCATATGCCATAGAAGCTAATAGCAATATTTTATTTAGTTAGAAGCAACATAAATGTTTTGAAGCAGTTACTCGTCTTTCTAATCAGCGTCAAATACAGTGGCTAAGAGAGAGGTATCTTTATTTTGTACTGTAGTCTGAAACAGAGGTATTGCAAGAACTGGAGACAAGAGTAAATAGTGGCTCCTGCTTGTGGAAACATTTAAGTCCAAATAAAAAAATCTAAATCAAATCATATTACAAGTGTAAAAAGAAAAACATATTGGCCTAAATATGCAGTCTTTTTATCAGGCAATCAAAACTGGTGGTGTTACAGGGAAAGAATTTGTCATGCCATGATCGGTAATTCAGTGGGAAATCTATGAGCTACATCTTACGTGTATTAAATTCCAGCTTGCACAAAACCTCAATGTACTTTGGACCTTTGGCATATATACAGTTCCAGGCAAACTGCTGGAAAAGCTAATGAAACTCCTGATATTTTAGTACTTAATACAAAATTACAGTTCAGTTGGAACTGAAGAAGGAAAAACCCAGCTGTAGCCTGTCACAACTGACAGGCTGTTCTGTACGTAGGGGTGAGGTCCTACAGGTGGCAGTTCAAAGCGACATCTGAAATGCTTTGTCACATTTGTTGCAATCCAAAGGGAGAGCTCCATTGTTTTTTCCAGATAGCTATGTTACCTAAAAGGTGCCGCCATCAGTTGCCACCTGTATGTGGGTTATGCACAACAGCTACGGTTACCAAGTAAACTGCTTGGTATCCTTCTTCTGGTCCAAACAGGAGGTACACATAAAGTCTGTCCTCTCAGGAGATATATTCAAATGGTTTATATTATGTCTTTAAATACCTTTTTTAAACAATTAAATCCCCATACATATACAATTTCCTGGAGCTGCTAGAAAAGTATACATTTCTGAATAGCTCTTTAGATCATCCTAGGGTTATGCCAACCAATAGATCCTTAATAAAGATAACTCAAATACAGGCTTACGCTAAGTCCTGAAGCAAGACCAGCTGTCATTTGTACTGTTCACCTTCTGATCTAGGTCTGCAACTTCTGTTTGGGGTGGGAGAGGATGAAGTCATAGTACAGTTGTCAATTCTGTAACTGGCTGACAAAAGACATCAGCCATCATTACTACGTGATATTGTTAAACATGAAAGTTATCTCGCCCTACTAATTCTACTGCCGTTTATAGACAGAAAAGACTGTCTCCCCTTGTCTCATCTTTCTAGCTCCTGCAAAAGCTAGGTAAAACCAAGTAACATATGCATCTCTAATGTGGCTTAATTCTTAATTACAGAATTGCTTATTTTAAATTTCAAATGGGAGGGGGGAGAAATGCGTGTATTAAACAATATAGTATGAATTGCTAGAACAAGGCAATGTCATAATGTCTTGAGGTTACTGAAATATATTGCTAAATAGCTCATGAAGGAGATATATTGCTGTTGTGACACGAACTGATTGGAAATTGTGTTAGGACAACAAATGCCAACAGTTCTGTGTTTTCTTTAAGCAAGCCAAGCTATAATCTGCTGTTTCTCTCTTGCGTTTCATTAGGTGCTAGTCATAGCTGGTGCAGGATGTTGAACGACTCTAATGAGTCAGAAAAAAATTCCACATAGCTCAGTATCCTACCTGTAACAGTGGTTATAAGCAGATAGTACAGAAAGAATGCAAGAATAAAGTATACATTTGGTGATATTTCCCTCAAATTTTTCCTTGTCTTGCAACTCCCTGACTGGAGGAATGTTTTGTAATCAGTCATTTCTTTCTTTGATTAATTTGTCCAGTCCTTCAGCATGAGGATTCCTCAGCTTACCCTATTCCTGTATCAAGAATCCCATTTGTTCCAATATTATATTTTATGCCCACAGATTTTAATCTTCAAAGATAAAATATGATGCATTAAAAATGCTATAAGCCATCAATTCCTCTGTTTTCATAGATTCACAGAGGTGCACAGCTGGAAGCCACCTTGGAAGGTCCCCATCGGTTATGTCTGAGCTGCTGTGGACAAGTGTTCTTCACCATTTCCAGTGTGAACTTTCCACATCTCTTTTCCAGGTATGCAATCTTGAACTATTCTTATATATATTCTTATAAATATTCTACAGTTGGAAAGACTCATTTTCATCCCCCCAAAGTCTCAGTTAAATGTCTTTGCTTCTAATTCAAGCCTATTATTTCTTGGCTTATACCCAAAGGTTACAGAGAAGAGCTCAGGTTTACCTATTTATATTTTTGTTTTGAAATAGTTTTAAAAGTGTTGTTGCATCTTCTCCATCTTTTCTAATTTTTCTGCTTATATTTCAGTCATATGTAACTTTAAGTGTAGTTGTTGTAGTCCTCTGGGTACTACTGTAGCTGGGCCACAATTTTCTTTAAATAAAGCACTTAAGCTACACATCATCTTCAGGTGTATCTTTACCAGTGATAAAGTAGGATGGGTTTTCACATCTCCCATACAAGCCTCCATCCCAACAGGGCAGACTTTTTTGTCACATTGTGATTCTGCAGACCCACCTTCAGCCTGTGACCTACTGTAACCCCACATCCTTTTCAGCAAATCTGCTTCCTAGCTATCACTTCCTATCACAACACATCCTACCTTTGTAGAGCATTATTTGTCAAGATTATTTTTAATCCCTTTTTTCATCAACGTTTGCAGCTCTACCCAGTTTACCACCATA
Source organism: Chionis minor (assembly GCA_013398295.1). Classification (NCBI taxonomy): domain Eukaryota; kingdom Metazoa; phylum Chordata; class Aves; order Charadriiformes; family Chionidae; genus Chionis; species Chionis minor. The sequence goes on from VZSF01005147.1 coordinate 916,564, forward strand.
TGCAAGCTTTATAAAGCTCATTCTCTCTTCAGACATCTGGTTCATCAACAAATACATCATCAACAAAAATACTGTACAGTGCTGGACGCAAACAGATTCTTTCAGAACCCCTCACAGCACGTCTCTCTGGTCTAACAGGGAATTGTTGGTACTTCACCTGTAAAGACTGTTTCTGAAGCAAGCGTCCTCTACGATACTTGCCCTTACATCAGTTCTCTTAGCAGGTGTGAGCATGTCTTGTGAGATGATGTGAAAGTCTGACTTAGAATTTTGACAGCTACTGCTAATATCCCCCTGTTTCCGAGGCCCATTATCCTATCATAGCAACAAATGTGATTGCATTGATGTGATTTATTCTTGATAAATCTATGGAGGGTATTATTTATCACCTTCAGCTGCTTACAATTAGGATTATATCTTTATTTGGTATTTTAATATGCACAAAATCTAAATGGAGGTTTTAATAAATTGAAGCACCATTAATTTTGAAAATTTAGTATTACTACAACTGTTCACCTAAGGGACTGCGTTACGTGTTATGTAGCTGTTGTCGTCTTACAAAAATTTTCTAAATAAAGTGAGCCTTGTTGAAGTCCTCAGCGCCCCCTTTTCTCGCTCCCACTGCAAACACTATCAACAAATGACTGCAATACATTCAGTAGGTATGAGAATGAGCAAATTGCACCTGGCTCTGCCGCTTCTACCAGCCCAGGGTTTGATAACATGCACCTCAAGGCAAGTGTATTAGCACTGGGTGGGACTAGGAAATGGAAGTGTGACCAAACTCTTTTCTGAAGCCATGTTCTGCTTGAGGACATTTGCTTGTTCACTTGGAGGAGTTTATCACTTTTGTCTGACTTCTCAGTTATAGCTGATTGTTTTGCTAAATTGATAGATATGTGGAAAATAAAAATTCTCCCTTTAAAACGTAAATATCTAATGCTAAGTAATGTTAAATATAGCTGCTGGTTAACATTTCTTAGTTATTGCCCTTGCTTCTCACAGCGCACTCTCTCTCACAACCCACCACACAGGCTCTGGTCATCTGCTGGGGATGCTCAGTCAGAGTAAGAGCATGAAGTTAAGCATCAGCTCCAGGCATCCAGCCTAAGCACCTGCTCAAACCTGGCTTCCTCAGTAGTCAATGAAAGACTCCTCTTGGGGGCCTTTATGATATCCAAGTCAGACTTAGAATCTCAGTGTCTTTCTGTAGGGTTGGCCTTTAACTTCATCTGGCAGAATCAGGTGCCCCAGCTGAACCATATACACATTCCAACATCCCGAGCCTGCTATAATATGGGCAACACACCTTTTCTTATACTTGTCAACTTGCTTCAACTACAGGAACTTTGTGTTGTCTGAATCCATTTGAAAAGGAAAGAGAGAAAGCAATCTAATAATTTTCTTTTTTCATGAGGAAGAAGAAATTATACATTAGAATTAATATTTGCGTACACATAGGCTGGACAGAATGGTTTTAAATATTCACTGTCTGCTACTTGCATAAATTGAGACGGAATCCCTGAAATGAATGACACTTTTATTGTAAAGTTGGTGTCAGACAGAATTCTGGCTCAACATATCCAGATATCAGCATTATGTCAGACCACATTCTAGTCTCTGGTTAATACTGCTTAATTCTAGGAATTTGTTTGAGTTCTTTATTTCACTGTTTCATTAGTGAATAAGCTTATACTACTTGCATCTTGAAAATGTTCCATTGGACTTTTCTGTAGTGACAAGAGCCAAAGCTGGGAAGGTTTGTAGGCTGTAGTTAAAACACTGATGATTTTGGGGTTTGATGGCAGCTTGGATTAGAATAACTGAATGACAAGGTATTCTGCGGCCTAAAGACTTCAGAAATACCAGATTCAGGATGTGCCCAGTGTCCCTGTGGCTCTGACTCAGCTTGTCTGCATCCTGGCAGACTCATCTTACAGGCGGGAATGCAAAAGAAATGCAGCGGGCTCTAAAGGTGAGCCTGCCTGGCTCCAGTTGTATGTGCTCGGGGAGCACAGAATATCATCCACTGGAGCGCCCTGCGTTGTTTTGTTTTGCCTCTTTGATTCCCAGGAGGACTATGGGAATGCAGACAGGGTATGTTTTATCTTGAGAGTAAATACCAACTTTGCAAGCAGAACATACATGTATTCTGTTTGTTTTTACTCTAGAAGTACAATGCAATGGTATCATTTGAAAAGTTGAAATCGCAGCTGAGATCTAAAAGTTTTGCAGTGTTGAGGTCAATATTTCCTTGACATCATTTTGTGCCCGTGTTATGATAAAGCCTTCTAATTACACAGATATGTTCTTCTTCTACTTTTAGTGTATAAGAGCTCTTGTATTTTCCTTTAAAAAAACTCTCATTTAATATTTTCTGCAAGAATAATGGCTGTTATAACTGATAGTTACAGTAGTTTTTAAAATGTCATCATTGTGCGAAATAATTTGTCAAGTGTGGCATATTACGTTGGCAACTAACTGGTTATTTTTTGGATAAAAGTAATTCTTGGAAGCTGTTCCCTCTTCATTTGCTGCTGTAGTTGCACAGGGGTGAATTCCCAGCTTGCAGGAAAAGAAAGGGAAGATGCTCTGGAATGACACTCCAGAGGCGAGAGATGTATCCCTGGTTGCGCTGCAGTTCCTGTGTGATGTTGCAGATCCTCTAGCTGTTTGCAGGTGGTCATCACATTTCTTTCTTCTCTTCCAGACTTTTACCTTAAGATCCTGATTTGCAGGACTGTCAAGTACTTTTAATGGTAGCTGAATCAGTGGGAACTCTGTTCGGAATATATTACGTGCTATAGCCAATGAACCATGCTCAACACCACCAGATGCTAGGTGTATCAAAGCGGGCCTCCAGATTAATGGATACTTTTGATCTGACCCTATAGAAACAGCATGTTTTTGAAAATTTACGATGAGAGAAAATTCAGATTTTCATGGTGATTGCAAAACATACTGGTCAGAAAAACTGGAGGGCTTAATGGGCATGACGTGCTAAAGTTCTTCAGAGACAGGATCACCTGCATTATTAACATGAAAAGTATTTTTCATTTAGTCATTTCTTCAAAGCTGTTACTGAAACATAAAGAAATTACTTGAAAGCAGGAAATCTGGCACAGTTAATACAGATCCCAGCCAGAGCTTCCCACCACTATAAATAACCAAAAATTGTCTTAGAATGTGAATCATTTTAATAATGAACAATGCTACCAGCTCTGTGCAGGATAAAAGCAATGAACACTTAAACTAAACACCGTCTGTAGGTAGCTGAGAAAATCTTTGGAGGACACCCAGTCTTCAGTAGCGTTAAAGTCTCTCCTTCCATCTATAAATTATGTAATTTTTTCCTTTTTCAAGGTTGGAGAAGGGTCATTATTGTTCTGTCACTTGTCACTTCTACTGATGGGAAAGGTATTGCTTGGGTGCTGAATGCCCCTTTAACTGGGGGACTGACTGCTGTGCTCCGCAGATACTCCTGAACTGCCTAGGAACCCTCGCCATAGAGTTTCTTCTTCATGTGGATTTTGTTGGTGATCAGTGGCAAGGGTGTCCTTGATAACTTGTGCTGCTGCACAGCACGGCCATTGAGAGCGCTGCGTCCTTTGGTTTGCAAGAATATACGTTAATGACTGGACAGAGGCTGGGTGGGAAACTCTCTTCAGTTCTGACAGTGGACCTAACAAATCAGAACAATGAAAATACCATATGTCATTAGCCATGAAAATGACTTAATACTCTGAATTTTCATTTAGAGTCTCTGCATTAATTATTCCTTTGGCAGCAGTAACCATTAAAAATATTGTTCCTCCTCTAAAGATACAGAAAAGGAAAGACAAAGCTTTTGAAATGTCAAATATTAAAAATATTTTAAAAAAAAAAAGTAGCTAGCTGAGAAGAAACAGATACGTGGCTGCTGCTTCGTATCCGAGGCACACGGCTGGAAGGCAGGCTACGCGGCTCCTCTCTCTGGCATCGGCTTGTGCTTTACAGCTTTGCTGCTGAGAAACATCAGGCCCCAACACTGATCAATCTGGCAAACTTGTAATAGCATCACACCGCCCTTTGCTTCTGGCTCCTGCCACCCCGTCCAGTCAACAGCAGTGCTCGATGCTGGCCCGGCGGGTTAACGCAGGCTGAGGGTATGGCTGACAGGAAGCGGCACGGGGAAAGTGTGGCTTCGTAGTGCTGCTCCAAAAGAAACCCTACAGAGCACAGAACTGTCCCGCACAGATAGGAGGAAACCCCAGTTGTGAAGAGAGAAGCGGGACTTTGTACAGTTTTGGAAGCGGAAAGGTGCCCTGTTAGCTTTGTGAAATCTCCGAGTTTGGTTTTTGTGTTCACTGGCAAACAGTTCAAGCAAAAAGGATCTGACGTTAGGAATTAGAGGCCTGGTAAAGCTATTAGCGAAGTGGAGGGGAGCCAGAGTGGAAATACATGGACGTAGTAAAGCCCAGCAAGCGATTGCATCTTACAAATATAATGAATCTTCAGAATTTAATAAAATTTAGTGGTATTTTTCAGTCTACCCAAACATTGTACTGCCAGTCCCACAAGGTACGCTAGCCATGAAAAGGGTAACATTACCCATTTGTATGGTGGTAATGTCTGTAATTAGTGGCAATACTGAGGGCTCCTTCCAAGAACATCTTAGCCCACAAGCTAATTATGAGCTCATTACTGGTAACCAGCACGTCACTGCGTGGAGGCTTACCCTTGGTCAAGTCACGCTTCCCCCTTAGGGAGTTAGGGCCTTCTGGAGTTTCTGGTCCCAGACAAAACAATACAATAATTGGACATTATTCCTTGCAAATCACAGCATTGCTGAGGTCGGAGGGGCCTCTTGAGATGATCTAGTCCAACCCCGCTGCACAAGCAGGGCTGGTCAGGACTGTCCGGTTAGATTTGAGCATCTCCATGGCTACTCTGCAGCATCCCCAGGCAACTTTTCCCAGTGTTTGACAAACTTCACAGTAAAAAAGTGTTTTAGCATGTCCAGATAAAATTTCATGGTTTTTTAATTTGTGTCTGTAGTTGTGGTACCAAACTGTGAGTGGTTCTGGAGATTTGAGGCTGTTAACTCTTTACCTTATTTCTCATAAATCCTGATTGTTTTCTAAGGCATGCTTGCCTCACTAGGAATGATTTTTTTGCCACTTTAGAAGTACAATGCCTTAACTAAAGAGAAGATGGAGACTATCACATCTGCATTGCCTAAAAATCAGTACTTCAGCTTCTTCAACTCTTGTGTCATCAGTCTGATGATAAAAGGCGTTGCTGGCATCTCGTTTGCAGTAAAAGCTGCTGGTTTATTCTCAAATGCGTTCAATGTCACGGTGCTGTATTAGTTGTAGACTGTAAGATTTGATGGAGTCAGTTTGATGTAATTTAATTAAGAGCTTATTCTGTGCAAGTAATTTTATGCATGACCCTTTAAGCCCAGCTGTGACGTAACTACTCGACCTTTCACTGAATTCACTTGTCAACTCAGAAACTGCCCTGGCCATTCCTTGCTTTACAGGGGCCAAATTTGCTGGTACTGCGGTTACTTGGTGATTATGTGAACAGAGGTTTGGACTAAATAATGTAACCTGGGGGCTAAAAAGAGTAAGAGTAGCTCCTTGAGAGCAGATGAGCAATGGTCTAATGCTACTTCAGGAGTTACCGAGCTTCTTTTCTTGAAATACAAAATTTGAGGAAAGACCAACTCTGTAATGCAAGGCACATAAATGAATAACAATTATTTAGGTACGAGTTTGGTCACATTTCTGTCAGTACTGGTTTAATGCGATTCATTATACCAAAACAAGTTCTTGAGAATGATTTTGTGGACATAGTGGTAAGGTGCAAAGCTCGCATTTATGAAACGGTGCAAAATGCATACCTAAGAACTTCTGTAGGAGTCATCTATGGTCTTTTTTTCACTGAATTGTCTGAGAATAGGTGAGCCAAATGCATCAATATTCTGATTAACCCCATTTAAAACTTCTGCTTTAACAAGCTGTCATCACAGCTTTCCATGAGGTATACGTGAGGCTAAACACTCCAGACACAGGGAATTCTGAGGATTGTATCTTGTTTTGCACTGGAGGAGCATGTTAATGCAGCACAAGACAGAAACATTCACAAAAGAGTAGTACACGAAGTGAACAGGAATGACAAGATAGTTTTGTGTTTGGTGGGGTTTTTTTTGTTCTGGAAACAGCAAATGTTTTTTCTCCGCAGGTACCGTAGGCATGAATTGCTGGCTTTGTTTTGTACTGGCGGGATCAATACTGGTTAAAATACCTACTTCAGGCTGCATTTGTTTCTCCGTGCCCTCAGAGTCAGCATCAAGGTAAAAGAGGTTTCAAAGTTTTGGCCTTTATTGAGCTTAGCCTATAGGCAATATGAAATGGTAATTTTCACACGCATCACTGGGTCTTAAAATATCTCTGATGGCAACACAACCTTTTGGTATGGCCAACATTAGAGACTAGTCCAGACTGAGCAGGTCTTACAATTTATTTTTCACCCTCTGTAAAACTTGGTTTTCCCTTTTTACTTCCTTACCAACTTACTTCTTTTGGAAAAGTGTCACAAACTTTCCAGTGTCGTAACCACCTGATCTGATGTTTCATTATACATAAGATCAAGCCTTATCTGCAAGTAAAAAAAATAATTTGTAATTCTAACCATGACGTGCTCATTTTTTGTCTGCATACTCATAAAATAACATTGCTACCATTCTACGTAAACAATTATAAGCTGCGTCTGAACAATGTAGAAGAGTTTTCTTTCTAGGTAGGTTTTTATTTACTTTTTCATTCACTTCCTTTTAGAACAAAGGAAGAAAAATACACTGGAAGGAAAAGGATTACATCTCATAGGATTCTATATTGAAACCTACTCCAAACACTGTGAGAAGTTCATAGGAAGATTTTGGTTTAGATCTTTTTTCTTCCAGTAATGCAGTAAAAAAACCCCAAACAAATAATGAGAAGATGTGGTATTATGGAAACAATGGCTTTGTAGTTCAGTGTCTATCTTGAATCTGCAGCCCTTTGCTCCATAAACACATTCTGGTTCAGCTGTAGTATCTCTTTGACTAGACACATAACTGGTCAGTACACAAATAAAAACACATTATTGTAAGTCAGGAACAAGTGCTCACTCCAAGTTTTTATTACAATTGAACACAGAAATGTATTTGAACATACTTCTGGTTGAGAATCTAGACAGCTAGTGTGTTTTCAGGATCATCTGGTTTTACAGAATTCCAGAATCTCAGTTAACCCTTTTGAGCATACATTCACAGGAACATGAAAATGAGCAAGCACCTCGTTACTCAGCCAACAACCACTACATCATCACTAAGAAACTGGTAAGTCGGAACCTCAAGGTTATAGGGAGCGGGACCTTTCCTGATTCTGCCAGAGGCATCGTAATGGGACCCATGGCAAGGGCAGTAATAACCGCCAAAATCTCCTGAGTTAGCAATGGGGACACAACCGAGATGAGTGCAGACACCTACTAATATGACCCACTCTGGTTTCTTTACTCTGTCTAAGTCATGCTGCGGATCCCTCAGTTTAGACACATCAACTTCAGCTTCCTGCTTAATCTCTGCCTGGGTTCTGTGACGCACAAAAAGGGGCTTCCCTCTCCACTTGAAAGCCATGTTCTTGCCTTCTGGAATGTCAGATAACTTGATCTCAATCTTTGACAAGGCTAGCACGTCAGCCGAGGCGCTCAGGCTGGAAATAAACTGGGTGACAACATTCTTCGCAGTATATGCAGTTGCCACACACGTCGTTGCAGTCACCAGGTAGGAAAACCCTTTTCTAGCTTCGCTGCTGCTTTGCGAAGAGGCGGTGGGATCCAGCACATCTTGACGACGATAGGCAGAGAAGTCAGGTACAGCGACATCATTATGGACGCAACGAATGCTGGCAGGTGCTGCAAGAAAAAGAATATGAAATGACAACGCTTTCAGGTAAAAATCATTATGATGTATTAAGTCACTTTTTTTTTTAATTGCATTTTTGGCATAATGGGCAAGAGTTATTCCAAAGCCTGGACACGATTCCACCAATTACACGTTTCAATTTTAAGTTGTAGGAAAATGGTTTCCAGAAGGTATTTTTGGTAGATAAAGAGGTGATTTGTGAAACTTTTACCTATTTGCAAATTTCCCGAAGCCTAATAAGGGTGCAGAAAAATCTGCAACAAGTTCCAGGGTTGAAGTGAGCTGTTTTTTCAGAAGATTTCAAGGAAAAACTCCTGCAGGCTAAGACCTGGCTAGCTACAAAAAGACAGATCTGTTTTCTGTTCATGTGTTTCCCTGAAAAAAACCGCTATGAAGAAATTTCATTTCGTGAAGTTTGTACATCAATGGCTTAATACTTTTGTGCTTTCCTTTGACTTAAGTAACTTCTATGTCTTTAATAATTTTAACAGTGTGGTTAATAATTTTTAAGAGTAAAAGTGCAGTACCGGGCATCCCCCTCTATATTTAACTGTTATCAAAGCTAACTGCTCCAGTAAATAATTCTTAAACCTACAGTCCCCTGTTTGCCAGGATTACTTCATAGAAGGATTTAGGGATAAAACTAGTAACTATCCAATTCCCAAACTTTTCAAGTGGGATTCCCATGTACAAACTGTGTGCTAAGCTAGCAAGATGTGACAGGTAACTGAGAGGCCTTCCATTAGCTTCTCCAGCAAAAGCCAGCTGCTTCCCTCTATGAAAATCTATAAGCCAAGAAAAGAACATGCCAAAGACAGAACATACCACTTGCCAAAGTGCAACCTCTGTTATTTAAAGAGAACTATTTAGTCTTTTTGTTTCCTAGAGATTTGCACAAAGTTAACAGAGATGAATAAAACCCATCCTCTCAAAGTACTTAACTCTCAGGGATTTAAATGCTATTGCATTTAATAATGGGGAAAATATTTACATTTATTTACAAGCAGCTCAGCACAGAGAAGGTATTTGCTGTAGCATTCCTGTGCGACCTGCTGTAGGTGGACCTGCTCTGGCAGGGGGGTTGGACTAGATGATCTTCAGAGGTCACTTCCAACCCCTAACTTCCTATGATTCTATCATTTTAATTGCAGAGAAATTAAACTGAAATGCAAAATTCTGAGAGAGTAAACCATATTAATTTATTTTGGTATCGAGACAAAATATTTCATGTTTAGTAACGAGCAGTACAATTAGCTTCTAAAAAATCTTTACATTTAGTGAAAAATGTGCTCGATGTTAATTAAAACTAAGAATAAGACTAAATGTCAGCTACATTAGTTAGATTTCTAGTATTTTCACCTGGACATAGCTCTTCCAGTTGAGGGGCAGGTGAAGCACATAGTTCTAATCACTACAGAGCATCTTCCTCGGGGCACTGCTGTCCCCGGACACCCAGGGTAACAGTCTGAAGCAAACCTACCCCATGCCCAGCGTCAGCAGCTCTGGGCAGCGGCTCTCCATGAAATGCAGTCGCTCCGCTTCCGGGAGAACTGCTGCCCTTGGGCTGGAAGTCGGGTTCTGCAAGGACAACTTGGGACTAACTTTACCTGGCTGATGCTTTTCTCAGCACTGGGTGAACTGGGGGGAAATACAGGAATTTCAAGAGGAAACAAGGAGGGGTTTGATATGGTGAATTCACGGTTAGAGCTGTTTTTCTGCACCATGCGTTCTCACCGCACATCTCTGCTCTGCTGCCCGTCCAATAAACACCTCCTGGAACTAAGTGGAGTTTTCCTGCATCTTCCCAACTGCAAAATAAATACCCACCCGCGTCCTCCGCAGGAAGCAGGTTTTCAAGTGCCCCTTACTGTAAGGATGACAACTTGCAATCAAATACTTTTTTTTTTAAAAAAAAAAACAAGGAAGGGCAGAACCTCTCAGCTAACTCAGGCCTCCGCTTCCCCCGCCCGACCCTCCGACGCCGGGGACCCCTCGCC